>MU182247.1:147733-216064 GCA_016904865.1 Pissodes strobi
CTCTTCTTAGAACAAATCAACTTTATTTAATCACAAATATTTTTTTATATAAATTCGAATATTGCCATAATTCTCACTGGCATGGTTTTACAAAACTGAATTCTCCTGTCTGGATCATCGTCGCTAAGTTCTTGTAAAATTTTTATTTCGCATTCTCTGGATGCGGTGGTAATTGCTGTTTGACACCTTTGCAATAACCTCGATCTGCATATCATCATCTAAAACTCTAGGCTGTTACTTACCTTTTTTAATTATCAACGGATCCAGTTTCTTGACATTTTGACACCCAAAAACCCTTATGTAGACGTGGCTGACGTTTTTGCCAGGATGCCTTTCATCAAAAGTAGTGGCAATTCTCAAATAGCACATACTCTGAGAATCATAAAAAAAATCATTTCTACTCGTTCTTCCATAGAAATAAAATAAATTGGAGGATAAAATACAGATGCCAATGATGGCAACAACAAGCACGTTAAATTTTAAATTATGCTGCCTGAAAACTGCCAACTTTTGTCCGATATCTTTACTTTCAACCCTATCCAACATTCATAATGTCTCAGTTGAATGCCAATTCGGTTTCCAATGTCGGAAGGATACTGTGGATGCAATGTTTCATCTTTTGGATTATCTTTATCTGGGAGGGGGAGTTGACCGCATCGGTGTTTTGCGACTTCTTTAAGGCGTTCGAATGTATTACTCGCGCGAAAGCTGTCTTGCTATGGGTTTAGAGGTGTGGTGCTGGATTGGTTTACATCTTATCTCTCTGGTAGGAGGCAGTTAGTAAAAAGTAAAAATAGCATGTCTAATATTCTTACAATTATTAAGCATGGAGTCCCTCAGAGCTATGTTCTGGGCCCCTTGCTCTTTCTCTTGTATATTAATGGGCCTAGCTGCACTCAAAATACAGATTTATTGAAGATTTTACAAAAAAGAGCAAACACGTATGTGCGTTATTGCAAAAAATAGGGAATTTAAGCCCTACAATAGTGTTTTAATTTAGGCTTGTGATCCCTTTTCATCATATATAATTATTTTTCAATGTTTCCTGCCAAATTTTGCAAAAGCCAGATTCAAAATATTACCTTAAAATTTTGCTGACATTTCCTACTTTAAGCTGGATTTATAGATTGATATAACATAAGCATAGCATAAGCATAAGAAGGTAAACATTCAAATTTAAATCAGCTTGACATAAGAAGTTGACCACCTTTCAACTTCTTATGCTATGTGCTTATGCTCGACCAATGAAAACACAGAATTATAATTGTTTATCTTTTGAGAGAATGACATAATATGCGATATTAAATAAAGTTTGGTGTTTTTGGCTTTTTGTATGCTATTTATTTTGAAAATGGTAAGGATTTATAAATTAATATACATAGGATTCTATAATATAAACTTGAAGAAAATTATGAAATTTGCAAAGTTAGTATTTTCGCTTTACGCCTCAGGCGCAACATAACACAAGCCCATTTATAAACCGACATTTTGGTTATGTGCTTATGCTATGATATGCTTATGTTATGTAAATCTATAAATCCAGCTTAAATCTCATTAAATTTGGGATCATGTTTGACAGGCTTTTCCGAAAAGTGTCACAAGTGAGATAGTGTTTTTTTAGATTTTAAAGTGGATGCGGGTAGTAGTTCAAGGGTGGGCGAGGGTGTTTTGCACAATACCTAATTTTTGTTCCCCCGTGTTTATAGAAGTTATACTTTATGGTTTTTCGATATCTTCTTTAAAGTAGAAAATATAGCCATTCTATATTTTCGAATTGTCACCTTCTATAAAGTTTTCGTTTTAAAATTCGAACTGAAGAACTATATTTTAAATTTAGTTTAGGTTTCAGGAGTTCTTGCTGATGCATTGTCTTCCTGGATTTCATAGATCTTCTGCGATTCAGTAGCTTTCTAATATAGTCAGCAGGAGTGTTTATGATACAAACCAAAATATGTATTAGAATGAATAATTATGCTCCTCTCATGGTACTTTCTAAGCAAGTAAGCAAATCAAAAATTTAGATCCTGTTGTTAAGCGTATAGCACTACATTTTAAGATTCGTTTTTAGTTACGCCGTAATCGAAAAGGATAAATAATTTTATTCTTCTCTGCACCTTCACTATTTTTGCTGTCATATATTTCCAAATGTAATTACAACATTTCAAACCTATTTATCACCATTTTATTCAGGTATTGGAATTATTGAATAAAACAGGTTGCAATATAATATTATCCATTTTCCGTACCAAATCCATCAAATAATATTCAAAATTCAATAGACCATATCCGGTAAAAATTTGTGGCTAACTGAATATTGCCCCCAATAAATGTATACGCCATGCCATGTGAAAAGGGTAACATTGAACGTGTAACCTAAATAGACTTTTATTAAATTGAAATTTCCTGTTTCTATTACAATTCAAATATTAGATATGCGGAAGCGATATAAACTGGTCAGTCTCATTTTCAAATTGCTGTATAATTTTTTTTAATAAATAAACATTTTTGAATGCGGTTTGTGGATTTTGAAAGCCCGATTTTTCCATATTAAGTGCCAGGAAGCGATTAATTAGTTGAGTTGATATTGTCATAATATACGGGATGATTAGAAAAACAAAGTTTGTGAGTGTGCCATTTCAGCAATATATTTTGAACTCGTATTGCAATGGTACGTTACCAAGGTTATATCAATAGCTTGTGGCGTTTTCGCCAGATTTCGAGTTTAAACCCTTTGACCTTAGATACACTACTAAACATAAAATTTAGGTAACAAAATTTCTTAAATGCTTGAAACGGGATAACCGATTTTGGCGAGCTTTTCAGGTAACATGGAATTGTGTAAAGCAGCGTAAATGATTAGGTGTCAAACAGACAACATATGTTTGTTTTGCTTTAAAATTTGCCAAGTTGAAGTTCAGTACAATATCTCAAAACAGTTTCTTCCGCTTATCTTTTAGTGTCTTCTAAGTGCATCTAAACTCCCCAGCAATAAGAGCCCCCTGAATGTTAGCGTTATATTTGGATTGTCGTAATTTAAACGTTTGACCTATTCTAAACGTTAATTAAGGATTTTGGCTTCAAATTCGTATTTCTAAACAAATTATAGCAAAATTGAAGATAAACTGCTTGTTAAAAATTAAGCGACAAAATTAAAATGAAATTTAACACAATAACGCAGTGGCGGGATCCAAATTTGCACGGGAAATTATCCTTCAATGAGCGATAATATCTCTGATGAGTAAAGCATTCTTAAAATGGATTGGAAAGAAATGCGGAAAAAAACTTCCTAAAACTGATTGACAATAAATTAGCTATCTACTTCTAGATTTTGTTTTAATTCATTGTTTTTTTACCTATTTCTTTTAAGCTACGATCAATCCTTTCAAAAGTTCTTCGGTGCCGTAAACGTCGACTTGGATATGTTTCCGAATTATTCTTCTTCCCTACAAAATGACCGAGTGCTTGTCCATAAATTAGATGCATATCAACATATTCACTATGGGAATAATAATAATAACAATAATAATATTAATAATAATAAGTCTTTATTTAATCATTTCAAAAAATATATATACAGCAAAGGAATTAAACATGGGTGGCGAGTTCTAGCATAGCTACTCATCTAACCACCCGTTGCAAAAATTATGACACCAGAATATCTACAAAAAATACAAAACTTAATGATATAAAATATAATAAAATACAAAATTGCAAAGTACCTTAGTAAGTTAAGAAGGAAATAACAAAAAACACTAAAAAATATATGTATATGTGACACTTGTGCTAACCAAATGAGAAACACACTCAATGCACTCAATCTACCCAATACGCGATCAATGTATTTAATATGCATACATAAACATACACCAACGAAAGTTGGAGGCAAAATAAATGAGAAGGTAAATAAGTAAGTGAACAAAAAAGGGGAAACAATGGAAAAATTGAGTAGAAAATTAAGATAATACGTATATAAAATAAAACTTACCGGAACAAACACTTAAGATGAGCTTTAAGCTGCATTTTAATCGTTTCAACTACCGAGCAACCGTTGATACTGTATGGGAGAGAATTAAGAGACTTTAAAGCATTATAGCTAAATCGACGCTGAAACCGAGCTGTCTTGTACCTCGGAAGAGAATAAAGATGGCCATCATAGCCCTTAATGAGTTTTCTAAAAAGATATTTAGGCTACTGAGATTTGCTCACTCTATAAACTAGTGTATGTATGTAAATAAAATCTTTGATCCACCTTTAATCAATTCGCATCAAGGTAAAATTGCGTAATGAAATCAGAATTCTAAAACAAACAACCATTCTGAAGCTCTGAATAATACTCAATCAATCCAATGAATTTGAAAAGTGTTTTCAATAACCCATTGTTAACAAAATAAAGATGGTGTTTTTTTGTAGTACTCTAATTTATTATTTTTTATAACGTGTTATACAGAAACTTTATTTTTACCTCCTCTTAAAACTAGATGACAATTTTTATTTCCATATAAAGGAATGATCAAAGTATTCTAAAAATCAGTTTTGAGCTCTGTAAAATGATTCCTGTCGAAATTCTGGCCCAACGAGTGTAGTGGCAAGTCCGTCCCTGACTTCCCTAACAATGTAAAATATCTACTGTAATTTAGCTTTATGAGTCCTTATAACCTACATAAAATATTATAATTTTAAATTATACAGGTCGGTTAAAAAGTTAGAGCTGAAAATGTAACTCACTTGGTACCCCTTTGGAGCTGTGTATCTCGGTTAAGCGGCACTTGGGATTTTTTTCTGTGAAAAATTAAGGTTATTTTAGCCTTTCCTATACGCGGTCGAGGATATGTCATATACTTACCGCACACCATGTATATTGCCCATTTGGCTCCCCATCATTTAGCCTGATCTAAACAATTTCATGTTACCTGCTATTAATTTATTGTTGGCCCTATACAATGTGAAGAAAAACGCTTAAATCACAAAAAAAATACCTGAATTGAGGTTTCAGAATCTGAAAAGCTCGTCAAAATCCGTTGGCTTGTTTTCAAGTTATAGCATTTTAAAAAGTTTCTTACTAAAATTTTATGTGTAGTAGTGTATCGAAGGCTAAAGGGTATAAATCTAGAGATATGTTAATATTAGCTTGGTAGCTTACCATATTGTAACCCGAAAAAAATAATAGCCAAAATGGCACACTGTTCACAAACTTATTGGTTTATTTTTTGCATGACTATATTGATCACCCTGTATATCATGGAAATATCAACCCAACTAAAAAAAAAATTCTAGCTGCTTAATCTGGAGGAAATGCGCTTTCAAAATTCGCAAATAGCATTCAAAAGGGTATATTTATTAAAGAGTTACAGCCATTTTAAAATGTGACTAAAAATTGACAGCAAATGGCTATTTTTGTGATTTGTTTTATTCCTTGAGTTATATCAACTTGGTTATATATTTTAGCAAATTTATCGTGGAAAATACCAAATCTTGGGACCTTTCATTTATACATACATTTATAAACTGTGTTTTTTATATTTACAATTTATACTAATATTTATCTGTATCCTCTAACATCCTTTTATGCTATTTTTATATGACTTCCTGCTTTTAATTTTGTTGTTTGCAAACCGAACAAGGCAACAGGTTCATAACAAAATAATGAAACAATTATTTATTCAAACTGTTATTAGATACCATTGTAGTTCTATGCATACTACATTAATGATACATAGGCAAATTATCAAACATAAATCCTTCAATTCAATCAATTTCGAAGGCCAGCATACTATTTAATATTTAAATATATTCGCTGTTTGGTTGGAATATCAAGTGGAATATTTGTTTTGACAAATATTGGCCTTATTTTTAATTTAAGTTATCTGTATTGTGTATAAACTATTTTTAAAAGTGTGACAAAAATTGAATTAAAGTAGCGATATTCGTAAAAAGTTACACACTGTTTCATTTTGATAATTATTGTTAAAAAGGATAACAGAAATTAAACTCACACGCTGGCTTTTATCTATTCTCATAAAATTTTAAACTTTGTTGCCGGCGAAGCTCAATTTTCTTGCCTAATTTTAATACTAGCTGATACTAGCAACGCAAGTATATATTTCCCATGTGTATAATAACCCCTGATAAATTGTATGTTAAACAATCTAAGTATTTTGCTTTCATCTAATAGGCATTCATTATTTAAACATTTTTTGTTTGAATATATTTCCCGAAATTTTTATTAGTTATCGTGAGATTGCACAAGAATTGTAGGTAGTGGCAAGTTGAACCTCTTATCCTTTTTAAAATGAAATGTGTGTCATAGCGGTCTTTATTGTGAGAAAAATATTTATATCCATATCTATTAGCTGTATTTGTAGGATGAAGGACATATTTACACGTTTATAATTGCAGTTAGTTTATTGAGTCACAAAAATAATACCACAAAATTTCTTACATATGTGTTACCGGTTTCAATCGGTCAGCGAGATCATCTTTAATTAAAGTTTCCTTGTTAACATTCCTATATGGCCAAATCCGACTTTCATTTTATATTGAAGGGATTTTCAAGTGGTTCATAGTATATTATACAAAAACCATATGTGTAACAAATGGCTATTGTTTCTGCATTTTTTTATTCCTTCAGTTATATTAACTTGATTATGTATTTTAGCAATTTTTCATGCAAAATACCAAGAAGCTACAACATGAAAACTTTCATTTATACTTACACGTATAAACTATGTTTTTTATATTTACAGTTTATACTAATATTTATTTGTATCCTTTTGCTACTTTTAATTCTGTTGTTTGCAAGCCGAACAAGGCAACAGGTTCATAAAAAACAGTGAATCAATTATTTATTCTAACTGTTATTAGATACCATTGTAGTTCCATGCATACTGCATGAATATTACATACGCAAATTATCAACCATAAATCTTTTAATTCAATCTATTTCAACGCCAGTATACTGTTTAGTAATTAAATATATTCGTTGTTTTGTTGGGATATCGAGTGGAATATTTGGCTTATTTTTATTTTAAATTATCTGCATTGTGTATATAACTATTTTTAAAAGTGTGACAAAACATTGAATTAAAGAAGCAATATTAGTAAAAAGTTATATAATGTTTAATTTTCATAATTATTGTAACAAAGGATAGCAGAAATTGCATTCGCACGACGGCGACGGTTTTCATCTATTCTCACACAATTTTAAACTGAAATGTGGTTGTCGACCTTATGTCTTTGCTGCCGGCAAAATTCAATTTTCTTACCTAATTTTGATACCAGATTTTACTAGCAACATTAGTATATATTTCCCATTTGTATTAAAACCCGGGATAGATTTTATGTTAAAACAATCTAAATATTTTGCTTTCGTCATATATGCATTCATTACTTCACCACTAGTTTGAATATATTTCCCGAAATTTGTATAAGTATAATTAATTATCGTTAAGTTGAACCTCTTATCGTTTTTAAAATGAAATGTGTTTCATAGCAGTCTCTATTATAAAATAGTTATTTATGCAACAAGTGTGTAAAGTGATCCTTTTTTATGAATGCCTACGGCTCATGAGACAATCCCATAAAAAAGTGTACTTTACACATGAGTAGCATACAATAATTTTTCTATTACTTACCGAAAATATGAAAAAAAAAAATTAATTATTGTAGTAATAATATAGTAATTAATTCCTTAAGTCACAAAAATTATCTTACAATATTCCTTTTATAGTTGTTACCGGTTGTGGGATCATCTTTAGTTAAAGTGTCTAAGTTGGCATTCCTGTATGGTAAAAACCGACTGGCTATTATTTGCGGTTTTTTTATTCCTTGAGTTATATTAACTTGATTACGTATTTTAGCAATTTTTCATGCAAAATACCAAGAAGCTACATATAGCTAGAATATATTTCCCGAAATTTGTGTAAGTATAATTATTTTTCGTGAGATTGCACGAGATTTGTAGGTAACCCCTTATCGTTTTTAAAATGAAATGTTTGAAATATGAATCTTTATTGTGAAAAAAAAATAGTGTTATTCATATCTTTTAGCTGTTTATTTGTGAGATGAAGGACACATTTACAGGTTTGAAATTGTATAATATTCATACCATAGCATCATATAACTAGATAAATGTTATAAAACAATACAAACTAGGCTAGCCTATATTCATATACGTGCTACACTTGATTGATGGTCAACTTTTCCCGACAATATTTTGGTTGCTATATGTATTATTTAGCCGCAACAAAAATAGTTTAGATTTCCGTATGTCGAATTACAATTTTCATAACTTTAACATAGACATGCTATTTTTGATTCTAAAGAAATCTTCTCTCTTATTAAAGGGCCACGAAAGTATGAAGCAGGGGGAGCTTCGACGCGCTTTGATGGTAGCTACTTTGCTTTGCCTGTGCCTTTTCATCTACCTTTATTGGCAACAGTCCTCGAAACCACTCCACGCCCTTGTCTTGACGTACAAGCACGTCTATAGTTCAAATAAGTAAGTAAAATGCTATATTTCTTAAATATCGCTTTTTTGAAGTGTTAACATCCTTATTACATTCAAGTTTCAAAATTTGTTATTACTTTGCAGTTTAAAAAGCCAACGGTTTTAATAATTTTTGTTCCAAGGGCGTAAAATGCTACTTATACGTCCGTGGCGCAAGGTGATTTTCGCCAGAGATACAAACAATACTTTTTTGACGTCCGTAATGATTAATTAGGCATTCATGAAATTTGATATTTTGTAAGGATGGATTTTTCCCTAAATGGTAAACAGTTGACCCTGTGTATCGACTTTCTTGCTGATATCAGCTTCAAACTTAAGCCCAAATAAGTAATTAATGAAATAATGCGGTCTTTTAAGCTATTTTTACGCTCTAGGGTAGGAATTTTTAACTTTACGCCTGCAATCTAGGAATTATTTTATCACCAAGGGCGCAAAATGCTACTTTTACGCCGGCGCGGCGGTTGCAAAGACCAAGGGCATAAAAGTGCCTTTCGCTAGATGTGGAAACAATAAGTTTTGTACGACCGTGATGGTAAAACCATCTTTAAATTTATTATTTTGTAATTAATTTTCCCCAAATTCTACATATCATTTTTGTTGGCCTATATATTGACTTTTCTGCTAGTTTCAGTGTTAAACTTATGTCAAAATTGGTAATTAATGAAATAAATAAGTACAAGTAAATTTTTTAATTATTGGAAGAACTAAAAAGGCTCTAGGGCGGAAAAGTGTAATTTTGCTTCAGCAAATGGGGTCGCAAAGTTGCAATTTATGCCCGGTCGTATTAAGTAGATATTTTGGCACCCAGGGCTACTTTTATTCCCGTGGCTGTAAAGCCCAACTGCGTAAGAATGATTTTCGTCATAAAACAAACAGTTTCTTTTGTACAACCATAATGATTGAAATTTAATAATTTTTAATGAATTTATCCAAAATTTTAATACACAATTAATTATAAAAATATTTTGGACACAAGTTGGCATAAACCGTGGATATTTTCTTGCTGATTGAGCTTCTGAAGATAAACGAATACATTCTATATGTATATCTTGCATTTTCAAAAACTATACCTCAACTAGTTAAGAATATAATATTACATAATTTAATGTGCGATGTTACAATATTAGATGTTTACATTATAAGTGTGATAAGAGCGTTATTACAGTCACGAGTGGCAAATATTACAATCCCACGAGTGCTGCACCGTACGTATAATGTACAATAGTATCCATCCCCATATAAATAGGAAAATAATTTTTTTTATAAATGAAACAGTTAATGGATGGATTATTAAATGAGTTACGTCAAAAAGTTGTTAAATCACTTATAATGTATAGTACTCCTTACATAACTAGTCATGTAATGACTCTTATTATGAAACTTTAATAAGTCAAACTGAAATAAGAAGCTCCTACTTCATAATGGTATATTATTTAACGAGCGTATAATGTAGGCCATAATAAACGAGGATGATTATTATACGAGCCGCTTGCGGTGAGTGTAATAATTTTTATACGCGAGTCAAAAACTATCTACACCCATTCTGAAACACAAAAAATACTTAACTAGAGAGCGGAATTTTAACATTTACATTAACCAAGACGTAAAGACATACTTATGTTGACATTTCTTGCTTCTATAGTAGAGGCTCTGGGATTGACTATTACAAATTCATAATTACCCTTGTTGTTTTATGAATGACTATAATTACACTTATTTTATTATGCATAGAATAATGCTCTTACTATAATAAGTATTATGTATATAATGTAACGAGCGTATAATGTAAGTCATAAGTATTATGGTTCATTATACGTGAGTCAAATATTATCTGCAACCATCCTTAAACACACAAAATACTTAACTAGAATTCTAAGACGCTTCAATACCTATGTTGACACTTCTCGTTTTCATAGTAGTGACTCTCGGATTGACTATAACTAATTCATAATTACACTTACCTGTACTAGTTGTATTATGCATAGCATAATGCGCTTACTATCATCAGTATTATGTGTCTATTATTAAATGGTTTTAGAAAAAATATTTATTAAGCAAGTGTAATATAACTTTATAAAGAAACTGGTGTGAATTTAAGTACAAACACGTTTCATTACGATATTCCTATCATACTAGTATAATTAATAACAATTATATCGAAGTCACCATTCCTCAATTTATTTTGGCGTTACATGCATATGTAACGTAATATCTAACAATGAATTCGTTGTATATAATTTAACTTGGCACAAAACTACTAAAGTGGTAGCACCAAAACAGCTATTTATATTAGAGTGAACCTATAAGGCTTTATTTATGAATAGCTACTGATTCACGTTAAATTAGGCAAAGAGACTTTGGAAACTTAATCATCTTGCTTTGGATTCGATCTCTACACGTATATTTACTCGGTTAAGAAGGAATGATGGATAGATGTTGCCAAAGAAAACTGAAAGGTTTACTTGAGTTATAAATCCTTGAATATTTCAGTGAATATTTAATCCCAAATTATACAGCGTCGATCGGAAAACCTTGTTCATGATAAAAATTTCATAGAATCCGATATTGAAACGAAATGATTCCCGCTATATTCTAAAAGCTGTCAAAGCGGGCATGACATATACAGTGGCGTAACTAGGGCAAATGCGGGGAGGACAAACAAGGAATTTGGCGCCCCTTTTTCCTTCTACCTCCCTGACTTAAAATTTTTATAATCAATATAAAAATGTATTCATACATTTTTATTCAAATACAAATGTAAAAATAAGTTGCACTAAAAACAAAACTACATTAGCCATGTCTTAGAATTTAATTCTTCCAGCTTTTTCTGGTGCTAAAATAGAGAGTCGCCCCTTGGCTTACGCAGATTCGGGCTGTAAATTGACAGATTTATTCAAACCGAGCCAAAACCAAAGGCATTAGAAATAAAATCTAATATTTACCAAACAACATTAGGACTTTTCTTTTATGAAATCGTAATACTTAATGTCGTTGGAATTAACACACGGAAAGAATAAAGGATCTAATTAAAAAATAGCTTAGTATGATTGGTCAAATGTACTCGCTATATATTTTTTATCACCACGAACAAGCGATGTACATGGATCTCCAATTTAGTACTCGCTGCAGCTTTTGCGAATAACGTATGTTTCTATATGTCCCATTAAGATCCTCCTTTCAACTAACCTAGTTTGTATGGCCTTTTTAAATGCCAATGCTTTAGGTCGTTATAAAACCGGGTTCCCGAAGATCTCTCAGTATTTTCAAAGCTCTTCTGCGAGACTCAATTTTGCCCTGGCAAATGCGGAAATTAGTGTAAAAGCCAATTACTTCTCAAGCAGCTTGCTAGCAATTCGCTCAAATCTAATAATTCCTTCTCTTGTAACTAGGTTTGACGACTCATATTTCCATTTATTGCATTTTCCACAAAAAAAAATTATCAAATATTAAGTGGGCACTTTTCAGTCAAATTTGATAACTTGTGATTCGTGAAATACTTAACGGATTTCAAAAAGCAGATCAGATTTCGAAAGGTCTTTTCTACGTCTTTTGAATCATTGGTAACAACTTCTTAAATTTTGACCGGGGGCTATAATACGGGTCAAAACAAAAAATTTCACAGGCGAGGGTCGCGTTTGGAGGAGGCGGTGTTTGTGGTGGAATCATGAGTGAATTGATTATTCTGAATGGGCCACATTTGCCTTTGCAGATAATTTTGGGGATGACTTTGTTTTAATGGATGACAATGCTCGTCCTCATAGAGCAAGAATCGTCAACGACTCGCTTAGGGAAAACAATATCACGCGAATGATTTGGCCTGCTAGGTCGCCGGATATGAATCCTATAGAGCATGTGCGGAGTAACCTTAAGTTACGGCTGAATCGGAAATTGAATGAATATCAAAATTTACGTGAATAGGAAGCTATTCCCCAAAACTTAATCGCCGGACTAGTGGATTCTATGCCCGAGAGAGTTAGGAACGTCATTCTAAATAGAGGCGGCCCAATAAGGTTTTAAATGCTCACCCAATCAATAATCTTGTTTGACGCACTCCAGAGTATTTGCTCTCATTTTTCACATGAACCATTATAGTGAACAAAGAACTGATTTTGTTTTCAGGGCGAGTTCTTTATTTCAGAAGGAGAAGGATAGAAATTAGCAAAGCCTAATTTGATTAATACACTTTATAAAACAGAAACAGAAAATTATATTTTTTTTGCGAAAACCATAGCAGGTATTCGCAAAATCCATAAAAGTTCCCGAGGCATGGTCAATATCGATGAAATGTTACGTTCAAAAAATATCAGCATGTTGTTCCTACAAAATGGGGAGCCAGTTTTACCCTGTATTATAGCCCCCTCAAAATTTAAGAAGTTGTTATCAATGGTTCAAAAGACGATGAAAAGACCTTTCGAAATCTGACCTGCTTTTTGAAATCGGTATCTGCGATAAAATCAGAGTTTCATTTAGTCGTTTTCGTTTTACTTTAACTTTCCTTATTCTGCTTTTGCATTTCCATTTAGTTAATTAGCAAATAAGGTTCTTGCATCTTCAATCACTTAATGCCGAATCTATAAAATATGTATATGCATGTGTTTTCAATATATTAAAACACGCAGGGCAAATCTCATTATTTTTCTATTTGCTATAAAATCGATAAAGGTCGCCTTTATACTAGGTAATGTCAGGAGCACTTACCTACATTATCTATTATTTGATATGGTGCTTTCACTATAATTTTATATCATGTGTCATGTGAGCCAGCAATTATTTATATACTCGTGTTATGTTAGGGCAGCACTAAGTTCAGTGTAAACGCACTTCTCACTGTGTTTCCAGAGCAGTGCGACAATTGCCCATAATTTCACATTAAAATATTATTACTACATAGGGGGGCCAAATTATAATCGGGAAACTTAGGCAGCGTATTTCGCGGTTAAAAATTAGTAAAACCAATTTTTTCAATACATTTTCTACATTTCCCTTTCAAACATTGATCAAGTTCAGTAAATTGCTGAATTAAAAACAAATTTATATCAAGCAAATAAGTTGTAATTTTGACTTCAAATCAAACATAACACAAGGCCTTACTGTGATAAAATGGGTAGACAACAAATGCGTATTGCTTGGAAGTATCTACTCTTTATAGAGTAAATCCAACATCTAACCTAAAGAGTTTCAGTAAACCAGCTGGCATTAAAGTTGATGTAGTGTGTCCAAATATTGTAAGCAAATACAATAAACATGTGGATGGTGTAAATACGGTAAATGCATTTACATGACTCCAAGCAAAGCTAAAGGATGGTGTTTTCCCATCGTTTCTTATCTTGTCGAAATCAACGTGGTAAATGCATGGCTTGTTTGCAGGCCACATTACGCCGCTCTATGAAAAATATAAACCTTTGGAACATTTTAGATTTAAAATTATCCAATATCTGGCAGAAACTGGCAAAATTACTTTTGCAAGGTGAAGAATCTGAATCACAAATAAAGTATCCCGTAGCTGCAAGGCCTGATGATCTTACCAGAAAAGATTGTTATGCGCACTGGCTTATTCATACAACAAAGGGAAGATGCCGGTCACCCATGTTTATACGGTCCAGTAAATTGCTTTCAACACATCTGGTGGTGCAGTGGTTAGATCTTCTGCTTGTCATTCGCACGGCCTGGGCTAGATGTCTTTTTTATTTTTATGTAAGTTTTAATATCGCTCTGCTGAAGTTTTCACTTCTGTCGTGCGATTTTAAGCGCGCAATTTTATTATGATGTTTCACACTAAAAAATAATTAAAAGCAGTCGTCCCAGATTCAATTATTCCAGAGAGTTCAATGGCAATAGATACATGTGTGTCATACACAATCGAGTTATGATATAGCGAGTATTCGCAGTCATCAGACCAACATCATTGGCTGCACATTAATACAGAAGGAGGTTCATAGTAAGTAGTAACAGAAGGTGTTAGAGCAAATAGGTTTTGTTTTAACTGAATTTATTTATTTACTTTTTTACTTATTTCCGGATTATGAACCACCCTGTTTAAAATATGTATATTATAACAAGAACCACTCTGTTTATATAAATTTATTTTACGTTCTAAGTACGTTACAATAGGCAATATAATATCTAAAATAAACTAGTTCTTTGTTTGTGTTACGGTTTAATTTAAACCACCTTCACACATCAATCTCGCATTGTTACATTATTTTCATCTAATTTCCAGTTATCTAATGTTGTTCATCCATGCAAAAAGGAAGCGCGGGGTTATATTCATTGTCCACTGATAATAATGACACATCCAAAAGCAGAGTATTAACCACCGGATATTACTTGGAAATAATTTGATGTATTATATCAGCATGCCTGTATCCAGTCAACTAAAATTTTAACTATTTTTTTTTATTGTTAGTCGTTATGATACTGTATCCTGTGGCATCTTTTCCGCATCAAAATATTGGTGTTTCACCAATAAGTGAAGAATTATGACTATTCCAATAAAACTGTTAGTCCTAGCCTATTTATAATAGGACACTTTACTGCTATGTTCAGGATATATTCATTCACCTATAGAGCTTCATTTAGCAAATACAACCAGTTGCCATTGGTGTAACTATAAATTATAAAAACCATTAAATTATCATGCAATATAGCTGGCTACCTTTTCTACTTGTAAATCAATTTAAAAAAATCTGTTTCACATTTTTTGAACCCAGAATATAAAAAATATATATTCTTTATAAAACGCAGCATGATATTTATTTCCTTGAAAATTTCAATCTAGTGACATACAGCTAAAAAACATACCAAAGGGGTGACAATCATTTTAAGTACATTTTCATATCTTTTGATATGCTTGATATATTTTGATAAACTTTTCACTGGTCTAGCCAAATTTTATTCTTCAATTCAATATATAGGATAAAATAAAAAGTATTTTTTTTAAACAATTTAAACTGTGACAGGGACTTTTTTAGGTATCTCTAAATAATCACACACTCATGATAAAAAGGGTTAGTCTTTTCTCTACATTTCCTTCCTTAATCCTTTATTATTTTTTTTTATCTTTAGCAGTTAATCTTACATCACTTTATGCAGAATATTACATTTTTGTTTCTACTCAACTTACAGAAACATGCTGAACCACAATTTAATTATTTATTATTTATTTATTTAATTAATTCAGAGACCCAAGTACAGTAAATAGTCCAATATTAGATTACCGTACAACCGCAGCTTTTCATTTTTAAAGTGTAAAACTTTCACGATGTGACTAATATTTTTTATGTCAATTACTACATTCTTGTTAGAGAACCTCTCTTTTTTTTGTCGAAAGGGGAGCAAATTCGGACACCGCATAAAATTAGTAGTAAATATATTTCAATGATAACTTCGGACCTTAAATTAAGTTTTAAAAAAATTTTACCACAAACGGTTAGCATAAAAACTAAAAAATATTGAAAATGAAGACTTATTTACCATATTTAACATAGTAGTAATATATTGTACAAAATTTTACAAATGTAAAAACATGTTCTTAAAAATAAAAATAAAAATATATATTCTCGAAACAACAAGAAAAATGTCTTTTTACGTGTAATAAATCAATATATTATTTTACATTAAATTTTTTCCTATTAGAAATCCTATATCGCTCTCTTCTTAAAGGCATTGGATTGAGGTTCTCTAATATATTGCCATATTCTACAATACTTGGATCATGATTATCAGGGAAGTGAAAATATGTATCTTTCTTAATCTTCTTTTTCCTCAAAAAATTCACTAAATACAGGATGCCTTCAGGAACTTGGTCATATTTCTCAGGACTTCCAGATTTTTCTCCAAGTTATTATCATTGAACTTTTCTTCATCAAAGTGTTGTAGGAAATTCTTTTTCAGTTTCATCAGTATTAAAATTAGCTTTTGCATTTTCTCTGTAAGAAAACTTAGTGGTTCAACATCAAAACTTTCAACATCCCCTTCCAATTTTTCATGAAATTCTAGTATCTCAACAGACTTTTCTGGCTGATGCAGTTTCTTCTAGTCTTCATTCTTGATGTTTTAAAAAATATCTAATAATGTGTTTGAATGCACTGGATTATTCTGAAAACTAATATCCTCATAATTTTCGTCCTGTTTTGGGATTTTCTTGAGAATTCGATTTGATTGGAAAGGGTTCATTCCGCGTGCTTTAAAACCTGACAAGAGATTTTGTTCATAAGTTGCTTCGATTCCATTTAACATGAGGAAGTGGGATTTTTGGAAGGGTCCTCTTTTGAGTTTCCAATCCCTTAGAATTCCCCTCCAAAACTTTTTTAGAGGTACGAAGGCGACGCACTTCTGCATAATTCATAACGTGAAATGCGATGACGAGTTGTCTCCAAGCACAATTTTCTTTCTTTGTCTATTTCGGAAGTGAGGCAAAACTATTTATTGGAACTATACTGGGGCTTCAAACTAACCAGATTGAGTGCAGGAATACCGGCACCATAATGGCCCATTTTCCTCCCATTATTCGTAACGATGTTTCGCATTATAAACGACAAACGGTAAAACGGTACCAATAAGTTTCTTTTGTGAAGATCATAATATTTGCTATCTCTCTTGCACAAGACTTTGACACTACTAGGGTCGGCGCTGAAGTTTGCCTCGTCATTGTCCAAAGGCACACCTAACGAAATTTTCAGTTTATCAAAGAATTCTTGCATAGTAGAATGGGTGATCTTAGCTTTGTTCCTCCTAATATTTTCTGCCGGCCTTATGAGCAGTTCATTATTTCTATTTAAGTTCAGACCTTGCTAACTTAGCTTTTGAATAACTTTTATAGGGGCGAATCCCCACCTATTTTTGGTATGATGTGACTATGTCTGAAATCACCCCCTAAAATAGATTTTTTTAGTCACGCCCCTATAAAAGGAAGTTAAGTATATTTAAAATCCAGATTTATACCAACTACAACCAAAATATTGGCATACATTTCTGTTACATCATGACTATTTTTAGCTGCGCAGCTGTTACTTCTTCCACTTTAAAAAAGTAAAAAAAATGGCTTCGTAGCAAATCACACGTCGAGATCAGACACTAAGCCTTTTCAATTTTATTCGTTGAGAATTAAAAACTAACCTACAATAATAAATAAAATCATGTACATTATTATACATAAGAGCCTTTATTTTTATGCTCGCCTTGAATAGCAATGCTATTTACATCTAGATTCATCATGCCAGGTTAGGTTAGTTAGTAATTTTATTTTGCGATATCCGGTATATTCCAATAGTTCAGAACAAACTAATTCTGTAGCTGCTTAGAAATTCTATTTACATTAGCATGAAGCGAATACTTTTGTAGACAGCCATCTATTTGCACCAACATGCCTCTAACATAACTGAATAATGAATAATAACTGGGCTCTGGAAACCAGAACGCTATCTAAGATAGATTAATTCAGATTTATTTGACGGGACATCTGTAGTAGATTGATACCGGGTCGATTTGTGAATATAAATTTATATACATGTGTTAATTTGATAGTAAACGAATAGCTGTTTGTCCTCAGGGTGTCAGAACAATCTTTGACAACCTTAAAATATAGAAATTTCAAACTATATCCCTCTGAGCTTTTATGCATAAATACTGCACTGGTAGAAAGAAATTAAGTTTATGACATCTCGCCACATTTATTTTAAAAGGAATATTGATTGTTTTCTGGTTATATTTTCATAACTCTGCATTTTGCTTTGCTTTCAATGGTTTCATGCGTTTTGAATTGCGCTTTCACTTGGCGGATGAAAATTGCAAACAAGAATTTCTTGCATTTTTAGGTTTTGACTACGCAAAGAAATATAGCAATCTCGTACCACAGAATTTGTATATATCATATATGTCAATATCCATAAATAATGCATTTAGCTTCGAAAATGGTAAAAATAATATCAAATCGGTAGAGTGAGAATAGTATATTATTATCTAAAATATTATAAGGTGCTAGAAGTTTGTCTTTGATCGGTTCAAAATTACAAAAATGTTGTTGCATTCAGGTAATGGATTTCATTTCATGAACCCATATAAAATACAAGGAATCAATTTAATTATACGATATTATCCATCACATTTGCTAAATTGGATTGACCTAAATGCATTATTAATGTTAAAGGAAGGCCATCACGGACGACTCCCATGGGCTGATATTTGCTTTGTCAGCTAAATGCTGCTACTAAAGTTTGTTGTATAATAGGTCGTTGATCGGCATTTACTAATGGTTGAAATGACGGAAATGGATTTTCATGTTTATATTATGAAGTTATTATGACGTTCGCCTATTACATGTTGATTTAGATATTTTTGATATTGAAACTCAGTATTCCCAGCAACATGAACTAATTAGAGCTGTTAGTATTTAGCTTTTCGAGGAGTTGATGTTGCTAGATAGACAGATACAAATTAATAGCAATAAATGAAAACAGGTCGAAATGACTTCGAGAATAGTTTTAAAAACATTTTATTGGGGAAACACCCCAACAAAAGTATTAACTTATCGTTTTTTTTCGTATAGTTTGGTGATAACACCCTGTATGTTTGACATATGATTGACCCATAATTAAAACCCAAATGATTTATTTTACCCCATGTAAACAGTAATTTGTGCATTTCGTGCATCGTTCTTTAGTTACTCCTTAGTCCGAGGGTCGATTGTAGATTTCATTATATGTCAAATAAAAAAAGAACATTTTTCTACCCTCTTAAATGCATTCCGCATCCGCGCAATTACCCGCTCTGTTCTCCCTGTCCGCGCCGGTAGGAAAGATTTAAGTTAGTTGAAGGTTGAAGTCGAAGAAGTGCAGTACAATCGTTCACCCTTAAAACATCTACCTAGTCGTAGCTCTGGTTGGCGCCAAGATATTGACCCATTTACTCATTCGTTTGCACATATATTTAGAAAATATCTTGTGTACCGGATGTTTCACTATAAATGGAACCCCCCTTTAACTTTTTCAATTGACGTTTTAGAAAAAAACGTTCAATACAAAAAATAAAGGGGATGATGTGAAGTTTTTTATGGCATAGCACTGTTGTATACAGGGTGTCCCATAAATGCGGGATTAAACAAAGTTATATTTTTTTAAATGGAACACCCTATATATTATTGCATATTTGGATTTTGCGGAGAATTCTAGACATATTTCATAAATAATGTCCTATACCTATCTTTTACTGTTTTTGAAATATTGACAGTTGAAAATCGACCATTAACAGCCTGTAAAATCTAAACGGCTAAAGATAGAGCAAAATGGTTTGCACTTTCCTATCTTCGTTTTTCATAAGCTATCGTTTGACAATAATTTTTTATTTAACCAGAGGTTAAGAAATTCCGGTTAAATTTAACTTCTGGTTAAATCTAAAATTAGTGTCAAACGATAGCTTATGAAAAACCAAGATAGGAAAGTGAAAACCATTTTGCTTTATCTTAAGCCGTTTAGATTTTACAGGCTGTCAAACTTGGTAAATGGTCGATTTTCAACTGTCAATATTTCAAAAACAGTAACAGATAGGTATAGGACATTATTTATGAAATATGTCTAGAATTCTCCGCAAAATCCAAATATGCAATAATATATAGGGTGTTCCATTTAAAAAAAAATATAACTTTATTTAATCCCGCATTTATGGGACACCCTCTATACAACAGTGCTATGCCATAAAAAACTTCACTTCATCCCCTTTATTTTTTGTATTGAATGTTTTTTTCTAAAATGTCAGTTGAGAAAGTTCCATTTATAGTGAAAACCCCGGTACTCTCCTTTTTCAAACTTGCATTTAAGGACTCTTGGGCGTTTTTACGCATTTTCTCAAATGTTCGAAGTCTTATATCCCTGGTGAAGTTAAGTTGGGAGAATTGCAGAAAAAGCTAAGTAACAAGATATTTTGTGTGAATAGAAAAGCAGTCAGTTGAATTAAAAGAAGTTTGATTAAATTCAGTAAAGAAAGAAGTTTACGTTAAATTTATACAATCAAGAAGTTTTGTTAGATATTTACTAATAGTTTACCTAATGTAAAGTATTTAGTTTTCTGTGTGAAAGGACGAATGTTTGAAAGTAGTTCGAAAAATTATTTTATTTATTGATCATATTATATTTAGTGCAAATGCGTATTTCGATACCAAATAAGAAAAGAAGCAATAGATGATATTACCCCAACTGGCTAACGTCTAGGCGAACCATAATCAAAAATAAATTAATAGATCGTAACAATGATTCTAGTACAATTAAGTCAGTGAAATAGTACCAACGTTATTTTGGACAAACGCAATACTCCATACCACGGAAGCGGTACGAATCACTATCCCTTGTTGAAAACGTTCAAGCAGGTTGATACCTATAAATTTACTGCATTTAACGGTACAAGGGAAAGATGGCGCAGTGATGTCGAAATTCGATTAAATATTCGAAAACCTTATTTGGCAAGGAAAACATATCAAATGTGTTTAATATGGGCCAAATTTAAGTTAATTTTAAATATACGAAATTTAAAATGTTACAGAGGGCGGAAAGGCATTTTGCATCATGTGTCTTTACATGAACATATCTGGGGCTAGGGGTCAGAATCGTGCCTCCAACGAGCGGTAATAAAGATCAGAATGGTGTCCACAAGAACCGGTACTAAAGATCAGAATGACACCTTAAAGAAACGATGGTGAAGGCGCTGACGGCGACGCCGCGCCGCACCGCGGCGCCTTCACCACTTGTTTCAGATAGACTGCTTGTTGCTCTTTCAGGTTGCGTAGCTCAGATGTAAATCATAAACTCGCTTCATTTAAAAACAAGTGCATGTTTCTTGACGCCTCGGAATAGTGTAATAATCAGAAAGGCGTTATGCGCATGCCTGTTTGTTGCTGACGGGTCCTTCTTAGATTTAACTTGATCTGTTAATTTTAAGTTTGCTTGGATGTACTTAAAGTTCTGTTGAATTTAAAAAATTTGCTTTATTTACTTTAGATTGACTTATTTAAGTTGGTTTGAATTTTCGTGAAATTGACCTTTGCTTTGAACTGACGTATTTTGGGATAGGGACCATTCAGGCTTTTTCCTTTAAAGGTAGAATTATGGCGATTAACTAAGTAAAGTGAAATTAGGACATCCCAGACTCACTCTTTCCTTAAAGGTGGCTCTGGATGAACTGAGAGTTTAAATGGACCAAGCTGTGATTAACTCAGATTGTTGAATGTTTACTGAATATTTTTAAAACATATTTAGATAATAAGCCTAATAATTATCCTTCAAGATCAAGTACCAAATACAGACTTTAGACCGTAATTTCTTTAATAGAATTGTTTACGATATCTTTCAACTAAGAGAATTTATTATATGTATACAACTAGATGCAGAGCTACAGATAAAGAGCACACTCACTTTATTTCTTATAAAACATCCATTAACATTATTTGTCAGTAAGTTTGTTCACTTGAGAAAGTAGTAGCTTTTATGTACCTTTTAAAAGAAACAAAATCGGCATTATTTTGTTTAGCTTACAGCTTTACTCTATTAAAAATTGCTTCTGTATTACTGATTCTATAGTGTCTGTGCATCTATTATTTAATGGTAATTTATAATTCATACCGAGTAAACGTTATGACAGGCATTGTTTGTTTCCATAAACTTGCGTTAATAAAACTTCCATCACTTTTTTGCAGAAAGTCACATCCACCCCAGTGGACATGGCAGTGCGTGAATCAGCGATGCGAGCGCCATCACATAACGGAGAACCTCCAAGTGATTTCTCTGAGCACTTGCAGTATGCTTTGTGGTTCAACGCAGCTATGGCCCCAGCCTACTGGCCCCGTGACCCTGGGTAAGACTCAATTTTACTCGTTATGGTATCTAAATTAATGGCATTCTAATCATTCTATACAGGAGTTCCCTATAAAAGGTTATAATGGTGGTTTAAAATAGCTGCACTAACATTAACCTCAAAAATTTAAATGAAAAACCTAATTGCAAAAGTCCTTCGCAATCCTAGGGATATTTTTCTTATTGAACTATACTATTGCGTAACTAACCCAACCTTTAAGTTTAAATATAAAGGTCAGAGAAGAGCCTCTGTCATATTACAATATATTTAAATATTTGGGGTAAGAATAATGTTTAATTTCGATCGTGTAGACTGATTGTCAGTGCTGAATAAGGGCAAACGACGCCTTTGAGTTAGTAATACAGTTAAACAATATCTTTTGTCTACCGAAACATGCTCAATTTTGTAGACGTTAATTAAGCCCGTATAAAAAAATCAAAAGGAATAAATCGGCTGACCTAGATTTCTAATCATGAAAAAGATACCTTCCTATGCAGGGTTCGAGGAGCCGGTCTTTCATTAGGCTACGACAAAAACTAGATAATAAGAGGGCATTCGATCCTATTAGAAATTAAGCTAATAGTAACGAAGTATGTGCATACTTACATTCATTTAAACACGTTTGACAACTCTAATTTGCAATGAGAGAATGAATGGGATCTGATTATATTTTCACAACTTTGTATTTTATAACATACAATTTGCTATTAATACGTTCGGTGAGTTCTCAATAACTTTTTCATTTAGAAGCAAATACGAGAAAAATTTATTGCATTGTTAGGTTTTTATATACAGGGTTTCTCGATTGAAATTGAAAATATTTTCCCAACCCCGTATATTTTCGAAAAACGTCCGAATTCATCGATTTTTACTTTCTGTTGCGCATTTTTTACCATAAATTATAATTTTTGAAAGTGATATAATGCCTGTTTTCCGTTTTTTTTTAATGGCAACCCAATATTGTTCTTATAGATCTTCCATATTTTGAGGCCTAACTATTTTACAGTGTAGAAAATATAATTTTGTGCTATTTAAAAATGAGTAGTTATTTTGTATTTTGCATATTGTTATATCGAAAGTTGTTTGTAAGTTTTTTCAAACGCTTGTAGGGAAATGTTGTTCCTAACAACTCCGCAAAGTGGTACTTTTCCAGACGCGCCAAGTGCGCAAAAGACACTTTCCGCACTTTTTAGGGACATTTTTTTTTTTATATATTATGTAGTAACACAAAAGAGTTGTACTTTTGC
Organism: Pissodes strobi; assembly: GCA_016904865.1. NCBI lineage: Eukaryota > Metazoa > Arthropoda > Insecta > Coleoptera > Curculionidae > Pissodes > Pissodes strobi. Next base: position 171,326 of record MU182247.1, read on the forward strand.
CACACTATTGGGCTTTTGCAATAATTGGTCTAGTTTTTGAAACAATGTACTTCGAGTGCCCCTGTGTAAAATATTAAGAATGGTTAAATGAGATGATTTAGGAGGCCATTTAGAAGATGAAATAAGTTGTTTTATAAATTAACCTTTAAACATAAAACATTAATGATTTTTATAATTTGTTTTGCTTTTTCAGGTAGCAAGGCTTTAAGCTTCAACCATAACCAGTTCCAGTTCAATTGTTTGACTAGGGGTCCCGCCGAGGATCTTTTAAATGAGGCTTTTTCGTCCTTTAACGAGAGTGTACTTAGTTTAGTGCCCAATAATAATTACCTTAAAGAAAAGACTGATCTCAATAGGTTTATAGTTCGTGTTAGTGTTGTACATAGTGAGACTGTTAAATTAAAATTAAGTACTAATGAAAGTTATAGTTTAGTGTTGAAGTCGAGAGGAAGCGATATCGTTGCTGATATTAATGCGAAGACGTATTTTGGTGCGAGACACGGATTAGAAACGCTCTCGCAATTAATTTGGTAAGTTTTTAAGCCCGTTATTAGAAGAAATAAAACATATTTTGCTATCGGGCAGGTTTTAAATTGGAATGAAAATTGCGCGGAATACAAATTAATGTTGCTTCTTCTATTTTTGTACGTGCACACAACCAAAACAATCTCTTTTATTCATTCTTAAAAATTAGAGTTCCAGGATAACGTTTAAGTAAGTTAGAAAAATTCAGTTCCAGATCCCAATTAAGGTAAAAATTTGCTGTCTTGAAAATAGTTATTTTTGTTACAAGTACCTAAAATGGAGTTTTTCAGGACGAATCATTGCTGTTTCCGGACGAGGCATTAGCCGAGTCCGGAATAGCAGATGAGTCCTGAAAAACTTCATTTAGGTACGTGTGACAAACACTATTTTTTGTCATACGCTCCCAAAATTTAATTTTTATTTATACGCTTTCTGCAATTCTTCAGAACGCCTAAATTTGCAAATTTACCATAATTTTTGAAATCATAATGTACGACAAAGTTAGCTTAGAATTTGATATCGTAGCAACTATTTGACAATTTTGTCATGTCATTCGAAATTTTTGACATTTAGACATATTCAGGAATTTTGGAATAGTCCGTAAAGGTTGCCATGACGACTTTTAGGGACTAGGCCTAAAAAGAAGCATTTTACGGACTCAAATGAGTCCGTAAAATAGCTATTTTTGGGATCGTATGACAAAAAATTATTATTAACTATTAAAATTCAATCTAGAACAATGTATATGTGCATTATTATTATTTTGTTAACGGTACCTATGTTATGCAAGTTTGTGCTTAACATAAATTCTATATAAAGCTGCGTCATATTGACCTTTATAATGGATTTGTTTGACTACCATAATTTACTTCTTTATTGGACTAAGGAAGAAAAATACGTAATTTTTTAAAGAAAATACGAAAACTGATTTTTAGTTCAACATCATTACTAAATCCTACTATTATCGATTAAAAATGTAAGTGAGATTAACTGAATTTATGAAAATAGTTTTGAAAAAATAATAGCGTTTCCTTTATCAATTCAAAGAGAGGCCAGAGAGGTTAAAATCGTCCTTCTCTTGCTTGGTATATGTCCTCCAGAATCCCAATGTTGAAGTGGTCCGGTTTCACTCTTATTATTTATTACTTTATACTAGTGTCAGCAATACAATTGCCCAGTTAAATTAGACAAATCGATGGAAGAAATTCATATAGGTTTCGATTTTTTTAAACGCTTTCTTTACACTTGGGTTAACATATATTAAAAGTCCCCGAAGGTGAGGGGTGAGCTCGAGGAGCAGGGGAGTTTAAAGCTACCATTCTTATCATAACTAAAGCTGACAAACATGGTTCTGTGCATGTTTGTCGTGGGACTAACCCTTAGCGAGTTTTAGGACTGACAAAAGAAACATCATTTCAAAAACTGGGCTTTATTTGCAGTTAAAACCAATTAGCGTCTTACTATACAATATTGATACTAATAATTCAACAGATGATTTGAATGAAATAGTCAATTGAATTTATTGGACCCAACACTTCATTAGATGAGGGGCTCCACGAAGTATTACGAGTCGTCCTCATAAGCTGCATTTTTGGCTTCATCCTACACATTAAAAACTAAATTACGGGCTTGTTCAGTACAATATTATTAGATACTTGATGCTTTACTGAAACTTACAGTAAATTGAATGTATTAGGCTGAACAGTCGATTTTAGGCTGTCACGGGGGTCTATAACCCCCGGGTCACCCTCATATGATTAGTTGTCGTCTTCAGTTGGAGAGGCGCTAGTGCACGCGCCCTTACAGTTACCGTATATTGAAGAACAATGAATACCTGCCTTTCGGCAACCTTAACGTGCACCACAGCCCTTGAATAATAGGTTTGTTCTAGCTGCGATTTCAAACGGTTCCAAACCATCCGGAGTTTGCGCATAGCGATATAAGCGACGCTTATATCGTTATGCGCAAACTCCGAATGGTTTGAAACCGTTTGAAATCGCTGCTAGAACAAACCTATTGTTAAAATTATGGTACCTGGGGCAGGTTGATCTATGGTTTTCAAAGGTTGAAGATCTCCATTTACAACTTTTATCCAAATCCAATCAGTATAGGTTTCAGTTTATTGCCAAGCCATTCTTGAACTTGCAAATAGATTCTATATATGTGTCGCAGTGCAGAGCCTTAAGTTAGTGATAGAGAGAGGAGGTCTCGCTTAGGAACGCTGTTTGTTCAGGTCGGTTACTCTGGCGTTGTACATTGCTAGGGACATCTATTCCCCTGCGTTTACAACTTGTTCAGGTGTTGAAATCTTTGCGTAAAATATGCTGGAGATTGAATGCAGGGCTGCTTTCTCTCATGAATAATTTAGCAATTGTTGACTTGCCTATTCGAAAAATTGCACAAGTTGCATCGCAGCCGCTAAAAGCGTGAATAAACAATATGCTCTTAGCAAAGTCAAGTTCCTGCAATTCCTTGGATGAATAAGTTTTCTTTTTCTTTCTTTCATTCCCGTTACCAGGTTTGAAAAGCTTTATCTCTCATTCCGTTGGTGCTAAAGCGATCAGCAGGACTAGCAGATCGACATTCTCGCCGATGATAACTGTTGAAGAACCGTTTTCTGCTTTTCCCAAAGCGCACTGTACATAAGTTGTGTCCGCCGCAGTAACAGCCTATCGAACGTCTATTCTCTCTGCAATAATTTTTTTCAGTTAGTATTTTTTAAAAGTGTATTGAAGAAGGAAACGGGGTCGGTATTAGGTTCAAGTTTGTTCCTCAAAAAAAAAAATATACGTAGCGAGCGGGTATCATTTCCTAAAAAATATTAGCTTTTAACGTCCAGGCTCCCCCTCCCCTTGCTCACCTCCACCTCTCCTCTCATCGAGCTTAACCCCACCTTTGGGAACTTTTGATATATGTTCACCTAAGTGTGGAGGAACTCTCCAGGAGTTTTTGTCTAATTTAACTGTGCAACAAGGTCTCACTAGAAATTTACTGGAATGTCAATACATTTATATTCAAAATGGAGATGTGAAAAGAGAAATTTTCAGAATGTAATTGATCACACTTTGTACTTTTAATATTAATTCTTTATATAACTATTGGCGTAGTTTTAAAGATTTATCAAGACTTCAAATATATGTATTTCTTGCGTACTTTCTAGGTGGGACGAGTATGAAGGTAGCACGGGTGCACTGAAAATTCTTAAAGGAGCAACAGTTCAGGATGCTCCAGCCTTTCCCTACAGAGGTCTTATGGTGGACACTGCCAGAAATTTTATGTCAATTGAGAGTCTTAAAAAAGTTCTGGTAAGTACCTTTTATACCGACTAGTGTTAATATAGGATATACAGGGTGTTCCAACGAAACCTTGGCACCTCGATTTTTAGTGTTTTATATAAAAATCTGGTAAAAACGCTTAAACTATCCGATTTGCAAATTTAAGGGTATATGTTCTACCCCTAGGTAGGTGTGACAGTTACCCCACAATTTTTAAAGGAAAGAATGTCGAGTGATACCTCATTTTAAAGATATTTTTGCCCTAATTAAAACTTACAAGTTTGAAAACGCTCTTATAACCACGTTAATTGTCAAAATCTGCCAGGAAAAATTTTTAGGTAATAATTTATTAATCAGACCTTTAAAAGTGACATATCATTGAATCGTGTTAGCGAGGTTGAGTTTCACCCCTTAAATTAGAAAGGGAGGCTTCTTTATTTGAATTTTTTTTCTTAATACGAAAAAAGTATTCAGTTACTTTTTTGATTAGTTTATTAAATGCTGGAAATGACTACCATGTACCTCCATGCAAAAAAATTAATTTTGCTCAAGGCTTTGTCTTACGTTACCTAACATTTCGGAGGTAACTTAGTGACATAAATTATACGATTTCTCAAATTATCCGATGGAAAAAAGTATATTAGGGTCAAATCAGGTGACTTTGGTGGCCACTCAGTATGACCCCTCCTTCCAATCCAGTTCCAGTCTTCATCTAAAAATTGACTTAGCGCGGTTGGGAGAAAGGCGGTGGTACAGCATCTTGTTAAAAAATTATGGTTTCAAGACCCTCTTCAGTTCAATTTCTCTTGTTTATACAAGATGGATCAATAGCATTCTCCAATATAATATGGATACATTTGGCCCTCATGATTTCATCAATATTTGGCCCTGACTATTCGTAATAAATATATATTTACCTTTTTTACTCGCATTATGAGGCAATATTAATTTTATTAAAACACGTGTGTAAACTCTTAAATTCATTTAAAAAGCATAATTCAGATTAATTGAGTTAATTGAAACCTCATTAAAAATGTGGATTATTTATTTAATCCGGATTTAATCCTCGAATAAACGCGAATACGCATTATATCCCAATGCTACCAAGCAACAGACTTTTTATTTATGAAAAACGTGAACGCTAGCTTAATTGTACATTGCTTCTATGTTCTTAAATTGCAAAATATTAACTATTTTTGTCAATTTTTTTCCAGAAATACAAACAATTACAAATACGAATAAGCTGTTTTTAGCAAAATCCCTACTGGAATTCGTGGTATAAACGCAATTTGAAGTAGTGTTTTTTCACTAAATCGTAGTTTTAGTTAACACGCATTGAACTCACGTGCAGATTTAGTAATTAACTCACGGGTTAAAGGATCAATAGTTTCACTTGCTTTTTATGTTTAATTAATGACTGGCGAAATTTGAACAAGAAGCAATGCTTACAAGATATTTATGGTGACGTACGTACCATGACATAAGAATAGAATCTTCAACAATAGGGATTAAAATGTGTTTATGTATAACCTAAATATTACCTAAATTTCAAAATAATTGTTCACAGAAGAGTGATAATATCATATTATGTCATAATGCATATTATAGTAATACTTTTCCCATTGATTACAGTTAGAATGCAGCAATTTTCATTCCGTCTCATTCTGGTGGTTCGGTTATCTGTTTTGATCAAGTTCCTTTTACATATGTGTTCTTGAGAATGGGAAAATGGAACCACATATCTCAACTAGAAGTAAAAATTTGATAGTAAAAAAGTTTTAGGAGCTCGAACTTATATTTTGTTTAATTTTTCTTTTGAGGGCGTGCTTGTCACTTGAATAGTCTCGTAGTTAATTAATCTTATGCAATGCCTACCTTGTACTAATGTAGTGGATTCCTATTTTTATGCATTTTATATCTGTTCCTTGGGGTAACTAGAGTTTGTTGATTGAAATCCTAGAATGTCCTTGTTAGATTTTATCCAGATGGAGGTGATGAAAAGAAGGATGCGCTCAAACCTGAGCCTCCTACGAGCTGGGTATCACACGTTCCACACAACCAATACTTTCTCGCCAATATTTGAAATAATCACATAAGATTTGACCTGACATATTCCTACCAAATTTAGATAAACGCCCTGGTCATAAAGAACTTATTAGTCTTCCTATCATTTCACTGATTATGTGGTTCTAATTAGTTCCTAGCTAACTCGCGACAGGCACATTCTAAAAATCCAGTCCAATTTCCGGAAAATATGTGCCTCCGGAGCAATGGCGTCAACCGACATTTCCAGTAACCATTCACGTTTTGTGATTTGTTTCCACTATTTAGCTACGTTGCATTGCGACACCGTTAGACATGCTCTACACATACCTGTAATCTTCAATATTAACGTATAGCATGCGGTCACAAAAAAAAAATTTCATAAATCACAGAGCGGTAACAGCATGGATCAGAACATACATTTCTAACTGATTAAAGCCGTTTTTTCTTGCTAATACGGTTCAAACTGATTTGAAAACATTGTATTTTCTTATGAAATAGTGACGTTGCGGTTGCTTTGTGTTGAACCGTATTTAAAAACAATCTGGACATGCATTTGAACCATTTCACCATCTTTCTCTTTTGACCGTGTCGTTGTCATATGTCATGTACGTCCGAAATCTTGGGTTTGTTGTTATTGAATCTGGGTTATGTTTTGTCGTATTTCAGTAAATATAAAAATATATGTAAATAAATTAGTTATTTAATAACTATACGGTATTGTTAATTTATGAGTAATGAAAAACTAAAATTAGAAATGGAAGGTATATAGTTCAAATTCAAATTGGTGATTATTTGTTATTATCCCTGGATGTGGAAACGGCTAATCAATTGGAAAATGGTAATTAAAATTTTTTACCTAGGCAAATAGCATAACTAAGGACAATCACAATTAAAGAACCAGGAATAAACTTTTGCAATGCCCCAGTGGCTCCAAAAATTTCTGGTCGGGAGCAAACGCAGTAAGTAATAACTTTACAAAAAACGTCTCTTCCACCATTGATGGACGAACGCGGCATCACGGCAACTACAGCTAAGGAAAAAAGCAAACATGCTTGCCGAAATGTTTTGGTCGCGCTCTACCTTAAACGTCCTCCAAGGCAAGGCTCTCACCACCATGAGAGATATTTAGTTTTACCACCATGACATTCATAAAATCCTCAAGAGCTAAATACAAACTAACCCAAACTAATATCAATTTTTCCAGACTTTCTTCTCTGTCTTACCGAAAAGGGATTTTACCCATCTTCTTGGAAAGCTCGAGTACAACCTTTTCAAAAAAGGCAAGAAAACCACGCCCTCAAACTATCGCCCAATTGCCTTGCATCCAATAATCTCTAAAGTTATGGAACGTGTAGTCAATCAGCAACTGCTCAAGTATCCCGAGACCAGCAGAATAATTAACGATAACCAATACGGCTTCCGCAAACAGGGATCGACAGGAGAAATATTGTCCTATGTCACTCATATAAGAGAGCAATTGGAAACTACGGAGAATCTCGAGCGATTGCGTTGCATATTTCGAAGGCATTTGGCAGACGGATTGCTCAACAACAAACTGCCGTCTTTCGGACTGTCAGCGTCTCTCTGCCCCTGGCGTGCCAGTTTCCTTAAGAACCGATCTCTGCACGTTGTAGGTGATGGACACATCTCGGACACATTCACCTTTAATACGGGCGTGCCTGAGGGCGCCATACTTCCACCAACTCTATTCCCCATCTATATTAACGACCTGCTGACCGAAACCAATAAACCAGTTTACTGCTTTGCGAATGACAGTACCTTTGCCTCCCAATTTAGATTAGAAAAACCTTTACCAGCGGCTGAGACTTATCACCGCAGACAGGAGCAGCTTAAAACAACTAATCAAGATCTGGAAAAGGTTCGAACCTGGGGCGACAGGAATTTGGTCCAGCTTATTGCAGCAAAAACCCAAGCAGCCACGTTTATCAAAAAAGCCAATACGGCGCGCGGCGCGGCGGGACCTGATATCATTATGGCAGGATCGACCTCATCCTCATCCTCATCAATAGGTTTACTGGGTGTCTCGGTCAATAGCAATATTGGCATGACCACATTGCTAATATCGCAAAATCAGCCTCAGAAGCTTGGTGCGCTATTTCGCAACAACGGGATCTGGAAAGTCTAGAACATCGCAGACATGTGGCCGAGATATCCCTGTTTTACAAATATTTTCACGGCAGATGTTCCCAGGATTTGGTCCGCATCACACCGCCCCCAGCAGCGCCTGTCAGACAATCGCGACAGACGGCAAGAGCGCACCCGTTCATTGTACCACTGGAAATACCTAGAACGTTGCTTTACAAGGACTCCTTTGTCGGGCGCAATGCATCACTGTGGAACTCACTCCCAGGACATCTGTTTCCCCCTAATTACAACCTACAACTATTCAAGAACCATGTCAATCAACATATTCGCGCACACACCGCTCGACTAGTTCCATAGGATCTCCCTTTAGGGTGTGTGCCACTGTTATTAGAAAAAAAATAAAGGAACTCAACGAAAACCGATATAATATGGCATTTTAGGGTGACATATGCCCACAGATATACTCCACCATAAGATAGCGATCGTAACCCAAAAGGTTATGAAATATTGAAACCAAAATTAAAATATGGATCGACGAGTCAAATGCAGCGTATTTGTGGGTTTTATTAACAGAATTCTTAAAAATATAAAACTATTTGCTGGCTGTTCCACGATAATGTAATATAAATCAAGCCAAGCTATTCTAATAACAATGTGCTTCGCTTATCAACTAAAATAAATATAGTCACAACGTGTTATAAATGCTAATACAAATATATCGTTAACCCATACTTAGAATAGAGTTAATTTACATTAAGAAATGCGGCAATTTCAAGCGTATTAACAGCAAATCGAATCAATAAATTTGGAATTAATAAACCGATGAGTGCAAAATACAGCATCTTTTTTCCTAAATTGGGTTCCAGAATGGCTGCGTATGTTTGCTTTGGTTATTATTTTTATTCCCTTTTACACTTTAAAAGCCCCAATCAACCCCGGTTCTTTTAGAAAAATCAAAAATCCAATCAAATTGAAGGAAAAAATGAACAACGGAAGCGCTTCCAAACGCTAAATTTTACAAAAAGACCAAAACACACCCAACATATGTCCCATGAGGAAAATTCAACCTTTGGCAAGAACAAATGTGACATTTAAGATTAAAAAAATCCGTTGTTTCTTCAGAAGAGCCACGACTGATCAAATTTTGCATTTAGACAAGACAGTAGCGTTCATATGTTGAGAAAAATTTCAGGTAATTGTTTATTCCTATGCTATCATTAAAGATGAACACAGAGCTTAAAGATTGCTCTCTGAATCAATAATGTAAAATATACCATCCCTATTCTGGCTTTAGAAGGTAGACGATATAAGTACGGTCTAAAAGAAATAAAATAAATTTGAACATGAGACTCTCATTTTCCTCTACCGCCATTCTAAGTAAAGACATGGTGATATCATTGCAGGCAAGCTTCAAATCTAGAACATCGCTACGTATTTTGAGGCCCCACTTGAAAAGTGCGGCCTATTGTAGTTGGCATTTTCATAGTGATGATGGATCTCTTGGTCTTCTACTTTCCACGTTGTCTTCTCCCATTGACTATCTCAATTGTTTGTAATATGGCTTTGATATTTAATTTTTTCAAAATAGAGTTGTTAATGAGATGTGCACCCTATGCTATTCGAAGAATTCTATACTATTACGTATAGAATAATTAAATCTTGTTGATACAGAGGCGAATCAAATGACCAAAAATTGGACACATGCTAATGAAGTAATTTAATTTCCCATTTATGAGGTTAAAATATATTGAATATGTTTCGTTCAGGTTGGGGGGGGGGTACTGCTAGTGGGTTTCGCGCATAGCGCATTCGCCCATTAAGGCCTTCGTCCGGGCTTAGCTAGAGCTACGACGACCCTCCCAGAGAGATTACACTCTTGTTGGATCGGAGGCACTATATTTTAGAGCCCCTTAAGATGTCGAGCATACGCTCTGTTGAAGGCCCCAACTATCACGCACAAATATAAAATGGCGGCTATAAGCCGAATCTTAGCAGGCGCACACTGAAATGGCCCCACGGGGACATTCGGTCCCCCCCGACCTGGGTACCGGCGTGAATGAGTATTTATTCTGGCTATGACTCCCGATTCTTCCTCGAGGAGAAACAACGGTCACTGAACGATAGCCACGTGTTCACCCAAAATGGCGACAAAGGAGCCGCTACAAAACGCGTTTGAGTCGACCAAAGACGGAGGGATAAGTTGATATGTTCATTTTTCATTTAAAGAAAGGAAAATAATTATATGTAACCGGATAGTGTCACAACGCCATCTATAACTCACTCCTTTAAACACTACTTATTGTAAAAGTAAAAGAATAATTAAAAAAGGATTGGATTTTAGTTCTTGGGCAAAAACAACTAGTAACTGCGTCCCATTACAAATTGTCATGATATCCAATAAATTCCTCAATGTCATTAAAAAGCTGTTCTTAATTGGACAATTAACAAACAAGCTTGTTTTATGATCCCAAGGTAAAGCATTAATTTTATATTTAATTTCAGGAAGACTCATTCGTTCTAATAGACAATTTAAATTGATTGTTCCAATTTCGGAACACGACCTCTGGCGCTATTTTCTCATTTGCTGGGTGGATTCGCTACTTGAAAGGGCACTTAATCATAAAATAACATGGAAAATAGAATTTAACCTCTTTGCTTTATTTTTTACTGATTTTTCGTTTATTACTTACTCTACCCTTATTTAAAAAACAACGTTGATAATAATGGGAAGAATTTTGCAGTATATTGCAGTATACTTTGGAATAATCTAAAGCTTTGAAATTTAGGCCGTGATATTTGAAAGTTTCTTCATTAATTAATTTAGTCAACTTCTATTAGTTTATTTATTTTGATTTATTCACAGTCCTTAGAAGTTTAAAGGTAAGATGATTATAGAGCATTAATTATTATAGTATATAACTGTGTGTGCATAAAGGTTGATCGAGCAAGGCCATAATTTGAGTTTATTTTGAAAGATACGGGGTACTTTAAAATATGTTATTGTAACAATATTAGTGCATAAGTCAAAATTTTAATTAAATATTAGTAAAAATTTATTAGAATGCTAAGCTACCTATGAGCTTTATATCCTATAAAACTGATTAGTATAAACAGTTAAGACAAAAACCAAATGGAAAGGAACTTTGAACTCCAATATCTAATATAATTAATATTTAACGGGTGGTTCCAAGGCCAAGGAGTAATTTTACTTTACATAATTTCTACCAATAATAACTATTGTTAGTTTAAAAAGATCATTAGGGACTCTAGCAGAAAGCAAATCCATTATCTTTCGTACTACACATGGGTAGCACATACAAATCTGTATTGATCATACAATAATTATTAACCTTTCCTCTTAGCGTATTGGTATTGTCTCGATTTTTCTGTATTATTTATTGCATTTTTTACCGCAATTTATTAAGAAGGCCTATGGACATATTGCTAGAATGTACAAAGGATCTTTTAAAAAACGTATTTGAGGAATAATAAAATGTAATATGTTAAATCGGTACAATGAACTGATATAATAATTTTAGGGTCACTACTTTGAACTTCTATTAGTCACTGTTAATGACATATTGGCATTGGCACATTCAAGACACTGATTAAACTGACTAATCGACATTCAGAGTAGCGACCCTTAATAAGGTACATCTTATTTAAAGCGTGGATTTCAAAAAGTAGTAGTAAAATACAAGTATTTTATTGTATTGCATTTTGTAACGGGCCAGATTTTCGAGTTAGTTTATTCATTAACTGAAATTTTCAGAATCTGCCGGTTGGCAAGTTGCGGTACAATGGGTATTTTCTTTCGGCTAGCTCGTGTAATCAATTAAAATAGTCTTCAGTGAATCAAAACCTTGGAATATTATGTTCGAAATCAATTGGAAAAATTGTTGTGATATGCAAATCGTGTTTCAATTGGCCAGTCAAAATTCTTGAAGAGGGAATTTTAGAGGAAGTTGCTTTGGTTCCTGGAAATTTTGCGTGCACCACTCTTCACAAATCAGCCATTGAAGTTGCAGTGTTCGTGTCGTGGTGGAAGTTTTGTTTGATTTCACCGTTGTGGGATTTTTTACCCGACCCATTTTTGAGTGTCAGGCCTTATCTTTACTTTTATTGTTTGTTGGGTGCCTCTTACTGGGATTTAGTACTGCTTTTGTCAGGTGAGTAGATTTTGGATTTTTTTCCAACAGCGCTATTTTGAGAAAACTCCGTTTCACGTGGATGGTCCCCAAGCCCTTTTTGATTTTCTTTACAGAAGCTTTTCTCCTTCACTCTCTGAAGCAGCCTAGCCGATTCCGGCATCAAGCAGAAAACAAACCATTCACAGGTAAAATATTGATTGATGATCTTTATTTTTTTTTTGTGGTAATTGTAATCTGGACATGTAACTGAATTGATTGCGAGTTATTTACAAACTGGCCTATTTCATATTGAAAAGGAAATAGTAGTTACTTTGTTTCTGTCTGCCACAACAAAAACACCTTCCTTGTATTTTCGCAGGTGGTTGTTCTTCAAGCTCCTCAACTGGTCGTTTTGTATATCTTGAAAAACAGCTGGATGTCCGATGGCAAAGATTTTATTTGTGCTCTTTCCAAAAGGTATGGATCCATCAAAGAGATTGCAAAAGCTTTTAGAAACTGTCTTTTACATTTGTAAAGAAAGGTTTTCAGTATGCTTCGCATTATACAAAATCTGGCTATTGATACCTAATGTTGCGCGTAAAACCCTTTTAAATGAGTTAGCAACATAAAATAAATAAGAGGTTACCTACCCTTAAGGACGCGCTCAGCGCAACATCTGCTCCGACTACTCACCGGCGACGGCGTGGGAGTGGGTCACATTATTTCGTTTTGACCAGGGCGCCACTAGTTTGAAATAACTAAATGCACAGACCCAAACTAGAATATCCTCGGTCTGGAGAATCTTAAGGGCGATTCAAAATCAAAGGACTATCAACTACACTTGTTTGGTTGAGGTATTTCAGAGCAATTAAAAGACGGTACGTTCGGGCAGGTTTAAGTTTATTGGATGCTCGTTGGGCTTGACGTGCAAGTGTTGTGTGTTTCTTTCAATAAACAAAATGATATAAATATAAAAGAAATGTAAAATAGCTTAATTGAAAATAATTAAAAACCTGATATATGCTCACAAATATAGAACTAGATCATATCGGAAGTAACAACATAACATAACAAATTATTACGAAAGAGCCAAAATTTCAACAAATTAATGATAAATGCAATATACATAAGGTATCTATCGTCACATCATACTAGTACTTAAGAGTTATCAGTATAATATTTATTGCTACTAAACCTTGTGCGCGTCTACCATGGCATACGTGTCGCAGTTGTACATAAATAAATCAGCAATTGTATATAAATAAGTTGTACATAAATAACTCTGGTTGCAGTCGATACCAATTTAAAATATCCAACTGAACTGGCTGACTACTCGCTTCAAATAAAAACGCTAAAAAAAGGTAAGCACTCTCCTACTGCAATTTTAGACAGCCTCCTCTTTTAGAACACTCTCCACACAAGAGTATTTAAAATAATAATAAAAAGACCCTTATAGTAAAGACTATATTGACAATATCATATGACCCTATAGGTGATTGACATAATAAAAACGCCTAAGGAAAACTTAACAATCTATCCGCAGTTTTATTTCAATTTGTTCTTTAAAAAAAATTAAACCCTAGGCAAGATCAATGGCTGTCCATTTATACAACTAATATTATATCATTCACTAGCCTTATGTAGTACTTTAAAAAGTTCTTGTAATCAAAAATTCAAAGTTTAAAAGAAATTTATTAAAAATCATATACAACCATATCCTATTATTATATAAGTTCCAATAAAGACAAAAACATCATCATATGAGTGATTGACTGCAACATGGTACCGATGACGGTATCATGAATCCCTATTCAATACGCTTAATTTCCCCTGAATATTACTTCTTGTAAAAGCACTAAATATAATCAAGTTAAGCTATGCCTGTTCCAGACCCAAGTTATTTTATATTCGATGATTTTGCATGATATAATAGGAACATGAATTAATAAATTTTGAACATGATCCAAGGATAGCACTTTCTATATAGCAATATTGTGCAGTAAATCCAATCCCCTCTGAGAACCGATAGAAAACTATCCTTTAATGATTTACACCATGAGAAAAGGAATCCCCTGTACAGAATATAAATTAGTATGTACAAAATGTAAAAAATATATATTTATTTATCTAGCTACGTAGGGTTTTGATGGTGATAACGAGTGGGAGCAAGGCTCTCTCCTACAGGCACCCCTTGCGGAAGGAATCGTCGTATTTTGATCCGGAATCTTCCGCACGTGGCCAGTTACCAAAAAAAATCTTGACTCAGACAAAATCCAACAAATCCACAGTCAATTAATTTATTCCACCAAACTGGTAACTATGCCAACTTCTCTAGCCCGAAATAAGATTATCCCCGTAATGGCGAATTCTTAAACTTTTTATAAGGCTTACGCACTACCTCATCTTTGGAGGGTTTGCCAAGAAAGAGAACGAGGTCAAGTCAAGATCGTCCACCTCGGACGCCAAAGTTCAGAAAAAATTCTACTAATAGGCCAGCTTTACATTGTCCTACGACAACACGTAAAATACAAGATGGTTGCCACCAAATTTAATAACATCTTCAATACCCAATAGAACGTACCTAAGGCTGTATGATATTATGTATTGCTGGCAGGATAAAGAAAACCGACGAGAAACCCATTATCCGCAATGACCAATCAAACAGAAACTACTTCATTCCAGCCCGCGGCCATTTTAAACTCCTGACATCAAAAACGCTAAAAGTATGAACACGCGGCGCAATAATTCAGGCATAAACGCACCTTTAGCCAAGAGCCTGCATCTTTGTTGGAACCAGCTGTGAAGCAACCCGGGCCGTGTTGCTAAATTTAGGAGACATAACGCATCCACTAAATCATCTTGCCTGCTTACATCAAGCGAAAGCTCTGACAGTCGTTTAAACGTCAAACTGATGGTAGCACATCAATAAATTATGCTGTTTCTTGTTGGCTTGGTCCGCAAACACATCAAAATCGTACTAGGGGTTTTTCTTCATCGGGTTTTCTTATCTTTAGCCCAATATCATTTTCGGCAAATTCAATACTAATTGAATTATTAACTCATTCCTCATCGCCTTCGCTAAACTTTTCTTCTGAGGTTAATCTGTGATCACTGCTTCCTATATATTCTTCATCTAACGTGTCCTCATCTCCATCTACTTCTTCTTCGAACTCTTCATCAAACATCGCTTGACATCTTGCTTGCATCTCTTCTTCACTAAGATTTTTCAGATTTTTAATGTCTACTCGATGCTTACAAAAAATTGAAAACCATAAACAAAAATAGTAATTTATCAGATATACTCTGAATTCTGGGTATAAGCACAGCAAGAATAATTGATAATGAAAATGAAATGTTCTAAAAACAGAAAATCGGGGAATCATGCGGATGCATTGGTCTGAATTACAAAATTGGCGGTTTTTTAGATTAAGTTGTGTAGATCATAAACCGGTGCGTGTAGTTGTAGGTAAAGATAAAGCGGCTGTAGCCTAATTTAAACTTGTTCCCATCTGCAATGCGATGCCTTAGGAGTTGACTGTTTCCATGGACTGTATTTCTGTGTTAATTGAGGTGTTAGACTTTTTCGGTTGAATATACAGGGACCTTCACTATCTCAAAGTTACTGATATAGCTGACGTAATAATAAACTTAGTTAAAGCAAAAACTCGTATAAAACGCATCAGAAACATATATCTAACTCTCCCTACCGCAACGATTTCAAGAATCGGGAGAACTCGACCTATTTATTCGATTTATTATTTAAACATGGATTTCCATATGAATCTATTCGCTATTAAACTCGTCCACTCACTTGTGCCTTGCAGTCCTTGAAATGCCGTTCCGGCCAATTCTATTAGGATTCTACGAATTTTATTGACTAAATGTATGATACTATAGCTTAGCCGGCATTATTAGATTCTCCCAGGAACCTTCATGTGTCAATTATAGGCAAAGCGCATTTATAATTTAAGATTACTCATTTATACATTCGCAGAAAGCATCAGCTATAAGAATTAGATTCATAGATAGTTTCGAGGAAAAAAGGCTTAGTTCCGATTCCAAAAACTGTTTGTTGACGTTGATTGGCACACTGACTAATATTCACAATTTTAGACATAACATACTTTACGATACTTTAGATGCATTCTTATACTAATACCTAACATTCACTCCAGTTTTGACTTAGTAAGCATTTTTAGACGGCATTTCCGAGCAATTTGATCAAAATTGGTTGTTCACTGGATAAGCAACTCATCAAAGGATTGAGCTTAAATCAGTGATATTATATATTAAGTTTTCCATTGGCACAACGTCTTGGTTTGTGTGCAGGTTATGTAGCTCAGATTAGGGATGGATGATCTACGTCAGGTGAGAAGAGATAATAAAGGAGGCATTTTGGTAAAACAATAGCAAGGTTTATTGGTCAAAGACATAATGAATTTACACTGTACCCGGTTACTAAAACACGCGTGTCCCTTCGGTTGAGATATGGTGTGAATTATTTATAGGTCTCAGTCCCTGTTTTATAACAATGCTCTTTAAGAGCGGTATTGTGCTTTAAGATTTATGATTTTGTTTTATGTTAATTTCACTTTGCACTTTAAGGCTGCAACACGATTTACTATTAATTGCAGCGAACCTAACACTGGAGAGTCGTTTATGCAATATCCCGGCTGGAGTTCGTGAGCACCACCAGTTCTGCCAGCTAAACTGGAATGGTGTTATGCGGGGTTGTTAGGCACGTTCTACTAAGTAGGAAAACACAACCGTAATTTATGGTTCAATCTAATGGCTTCTTGTTTTTTTTATAACAACAATCATACAATGAAACTTAAAAACAAAGCAATGACCACGGAAAAAAAACTATTAAGTAATTAAGGACACAATATGAAGATTGTACAGAGACCAATTCTGTTGGTAAACTCGGTACTGTATGCCTTACACCTAAGCTATCCGAAGTGATCACTTTGGTTTACCTAAGATTAATTGAGATATGTAAATCTAAATGCATCAATTAGTAGCCGCACCAATAATAATAAATGCAGTAATAATAATATTATCAGTCAATAACAAGCAACAATAATAATGTTAATCGGCAAGAGGGAAAAAATTAATAAAACTAATAGGGCTATTTTAAAGCTCGATCAACAATTATAAAATTGTAATAAAAATAAGGTAAACAATACCCCGGTGGATCGGTCCGAAGTCCGTCGAAAGTTGGTAAGGAAGTGCCTTACTCCTCCGGCGGCAAGCACAGCAGTAAAGGTGAACGTCACCTTCTCGAGAGAGAGAGAGTCCTAGGCCCAAAAGGTGAAACTGAGCCCAAAGATGAAACCCTGTAGTGAAACTATGAAAGCAACAACTAATGAGCTAAAATTAAATTTTTCAATAAACAATAGGAAATATTCCTAAACAAAATAATAAACCTTTAAAAATCCGAATCGACAGCAACAATTAAAGAAAATAGCCAATTACTAATCTAATAAATAAGGAGGTAGTCGTAAAAATTACCTCTAATTCTTCCCTCTTGCAAATTTTCCGCTTTTTGGCCGATACGCCTGTGTGATCACTGATTTCTATATATTCTTCATCTAACGTGTCCGCATCCCCATCTATTTCTGCTTCGAACTCTTCATCAAACATCGCTTGACATCTTGCTTGCATCTCTTCTTCAGTAAGATTTTTCGGATTTTTAATTTCTACTCGATCCTTATAAAAATATTAAAAGCGATAAACAAAAATGGCAATTGATCAGATATACTGTGGGATCTGAACATAGGAACACCAAGAACTGAGAATAATTGAGAGAGAGAGTCCTAGGCCCAAAAGGTGAAACTGAGCCCAAAGATGAAACCCTGTAGTGAAACTATGAAAGCAACAACTAATGAGCTAAAATAAAAATTTTCAATAAACAATGGGAAATATTCCTAAACAAAATAATAAACCTTTAAAAATCCGAATCGACAGCAACAATTAAAGAAAATAGCCAATTACTAATCTAATAAATAAGGAGGTAGTCGTAAAAATTACCTCTAATTCTTCCCTCTTGCAAATTTTCCGCTTTTTGGCCGATACGCGTCATATTTTTTGTAGGATAGCATCTTGGCATTAATTCTAATATCGCATCCTGCCGTCAAATATAATACTGCCGCATCGCTAATATTATCAGGTCTAAGCCTGGAGAAACTCATATTGCCTCAGTAAATACAGATACCTTCGCAAAATTGAAAACATGTCACTTTTTATGAACTGCTTTCATAACATTGTAACTAGATCTATAGTTTTATAAACGTATTATTGAAGCTCCAGTAACATTTTGATTACATTCTACAGTTCGTTTCGAAATTAGAGAAAGTGGTAAAACAGTAATACAACATTTGAAAAGCCAAGACAGGTCCAATTTTACAACCTTTTTCGGCTATTACATAGGCGTATACCTGCTTTCGTTTCATGCAAACATTATTGCTCACACACCTAATAACATTTATATTAAAGAAAAAATGATTTAAGGAAAATATGTCAGGGTTTAGTTACCTTTTGGTTCAACATTGCATATTGAAATAACTACGGAAAACATATATCAAACAGTTTTCTTTCTTAGAAATCAAGGCAATCTTCCACGGAATAAAACGTATTAGCAATTAAAACCTGCCTTAATTATTCAGTCTTGAAGTGTTTTCTACTTTCACTATCAATTGTTGTCCCAAATTTGTTTAAACATTTGACGGCCATGTAAAGTGGAGAATGCTGAGACACTGTCGTTCTAGAAAAAGACAGTTGCAGATTTAAACAATTTGTAGTATCATATTGATGAATATCAGAGTTTTTCTTGTGCTTCTCATGATTGTCTTTAATGTACATTATAAGTTGGAAGATGTACATTGCTCCTACACTCCCTCCCCAACAAAGAGCGCGTGGTTCGCATGCGCTCCTTGTTGATGAGGGAGTGTAGGAGCTGCAAAACATAAAGAGTTTATATAGATTTGGTCGGGCTAATGTCTGCCTTCAATGCAGCTATTTTTTTTTTTAATTTTTGACTTTAGTTTTTCCTTTCAAATATACTATTATTCATTCAAGTAAGCACTTTCTGTCTTTTTAATACAATAACTTCTTAGGACATCGTTTATGCTCTAAAACTATTTTATATAACATTGATCGCATATTTTGGCCTCATCTAGCTTAGTGTCAGCCAGTCTGTTCTCCAGACTTACTTTGTAAAGTTAGGTACTTCATTTGTATCCAGAATAACTATCTGTATTAATTTAACATTTAGTTTCAAGATTTAAATTTACCGCTAACTTTGCGGTTCACTTCCTGCGCCTTCGGAGTCTGCTTGTCAAGACTGTCAACTTCAACGACATATTTTGTCGTTCCACGAAAAGCGTGGTTTAGGCATTGTCCTTAATTATGTTACTTTTTAAAATGTGACTTTTAACTTTTTAATTATGATTTGACCGTTGTTTATTGGTGTTGTTTGTTTTCTCTTCGTGTATATGCTCTTCAGGTCCAATGACAAGTAAGTGAAATAACCTCTACCATTTTCCTTTGTCTCTAAAAATTCACACAAAAAATCACAAAAAAGCACCATTCTCAACTTACACACCTATTTTAATGCCTTTCAAATTTTCAACACTCTCAGAATCCTGATATAACATTGTCAATTTTATCATTAACAGCCACTTACTTCCACTAATGGGTGGTTCTTCTACGTACTTTTCAGGTAACACTAATGATTACTTAGGCCGAAAGCGCTCTGTTATGCTTTTATAGGAAGTCCTTTTTGGATAAAATTTTGCATGGAATACAAAGTGTTTCATTTAGTATGATTCATACATGCACACAGCCACTACTCTTCATTTAATAAAAAGTTTACGCTGGTATGGGTATCGAAACACTGGGGTGTACCGGGAAACGAGGCCGCTGATGCCTTAACCAGAAAAGGCTGCGCATGTAGATACTTAGGGTCTAATCCCTGTGTAGGGCTTGTCCAGGGTGTTCGCGAAGGAGCTTTGGCGATCTGGACGGAAGGTCGGTCCGAAGAGGTATGGCGGACAACCCCGGGGATGAGACAGACGAGGCTCATGATACATGGGCCCGCGAAGAGTCTCACCAGGGGTTGATAGGCTTGCATAGGGAGGAGTGCAGGGCGCTGAGAGGATTCTTCACAGGGCACTGTAGGCTTAGACGGCACCTGACTCTGCTGAGAATTGTAGTGAAGGGGGAGTGTAGATGATGCATGGAGGACGATGTGACCTCCGTCTTTGCGTGGGCAAGATTCGGATCTTTGGCGCGACGCCGATTGAGCCAGATTCAGTGCGTCGTGTTAGTCTGAAGGAGATGCGGGCTTTCTTAAGGAAGACCGGCATCCTGGAGGCTCTCTAATGCGGGCTGGGGGCACAACGGGCCCAATTGGTGGGGGCCTGGGGCCACCCCTTCTGTTACTGATACTGATACTAACTGATATGCATTGATGGTAAAGTCATAATTTTTAGGTTGTGAAACAAAGGATTGCAAGATTTTAGATAAATTAGTAAAGGTTCTCTGTTTATAAATGAAAAAGTTATTATTAGATAGATAGATAGATAAACTTTATTTGACAACGTTACAAAGTTATGTTTGTTGCAAGTCAAAAACATTACATAGTTACAGCATCTAAAATAGTATAAATTATACCACAGATGTAACATACTTAAACAATAAGATAATACAAACTAAAATCTACTAAGTATAAAAAGCATTTTTTCTTAAATGTATACAGACAAATAAATAACAAACAAAACATATCATAGACCAATCAAAAAAAATTAGTCCAGGGATGGTGCCTCCATATATTCATTTACAGAATAAAAAGTATTCTGTGTTAGATGTTTTTTAATTTTTATCTTAAATTTTGCATCGTTGAGACTTTTAACAGTGTTGCCAAGTTTATTGTAAAGCATTACATCTAGCGAATTACGATCCGCACTAACAAGCCGATGTCTTGGCGGTACCAAAGCGTGAGAAAAACGCGTCCGATATGGGTGTTGGTCTGATAAACAGGTGTCAGCATTTCTGTTTCTGTGTATCTCTAGAAGACTCTGATACAAGTAGATACACGGAAGGGACATAATGTTATATTTTTTAAAGAGTAACCTGCATGAGGTTAGAGGCCCCACCCCTTCTATTGTGCGAATAGCTCTCTTTTGAAGCTTAAATACCCTATTAGACTGGACTGCGTTGCCCCACAGAATCGCTCCATAGCTTAGTATTGAATGAAAATTTGCGAAATAAACCATTTTTAGAACCTCGGTATCAAAGGATTTTTTTATTTGTTGGAGTACGAGTCAACAGTTTTAAAATTTGGATTAAAACTACTTATGGCTATATTATCTAGGACGCTTGGTGACCCTGGTCGGAATTCTGAAAATTTGCTTTCATAAATTTGAATCGGCGCACTGCAACACCCTCAGGCCATAAATCGGCGTCATACACCTTGCCAACATCTTTGATAGGGAAAGAGATCTGAAAAGATGCGGTGTGCTCTCTTTTGTTCCAAAGTTTGCATTTAAAGTCTATATCAGGTTTGCATGTCATAAGATGTTTTTCTAGGTCCGCCGGTGTAGTTGCTGGGTCGAATCTATAGGCATGTAGATAGCCCAATTTAGTTATCGCTTTAATAGAAGCGTTATTTGATCCGCTTGCAGAAGCTTGTCTAGTACCTATTAAAGGTTTGTTTTTGCTTTGGCGTTTGTTTATATTTACACCTATAGGTTTATTTTCTCTGGAGGTCATTGCACTTTGAATACCCTTGTTTACTTGTGATAATGTAAACAAATTGTTTTCGGTTTGCGCTTGACCAGTTACAACTCGGGGTTCCTTTGGATCAGTTTTTGATTGAATCAATACGTACAATGCCCTTAAACACCAACGTCCAACAACTGGTACAGTTGAAATGTATTCAAAAATGACTGAGATCGGAGAGTCAATTAATAGCACGTGAAGAAAAAAAGTAGCCCAATCAAATCAGCAAGAAAATAAAAACAGGAAGAAAAGGAATGGACATGATGATAAAGTAAAAACCACTGGAAGACGAATTATACATTCATATTATTTTGAAAAAGATATATCCACCTTGGGTAAAATAATGGCTGAGGTGCGAAAATGAGCAAATCGACCCTGTGGATTGTTCTAAAAAAATTAAATTCCATCACAAAAAATTGCAAAGTAAAAAATCAATTCTGATAGGCGAAGACGATATTTAAGAGCTGTAAGACGGTATCGGAGAGTCAATGTAAATATTTATTATTTGGAGGGAACAAGGGTTGCACGATTGGCAAATATAACAACTTCGCGCCAAGCTTTCATAAAAGGATTGAAAAAGTTGTAGGATAACAGTTTTCATCTTATGCTTCTTTGTGCAGTGCTCTTTTCCCAACTAAGTCAGGCTTTCGCAGTTTCCACAGCACCAATACGACATTATTTCACGTAACTGATAATACTCTTAGATATTGGTATAATAACATGAGTGCAGGCCTTGTTCTCCTCGACTATAGTAAGGCCTTTGATATAATTAACCGCAATATTTTGTTAACTAAATTGGAGGGACCGGTGTTGTTGGGGCCTTTGCTCTTTTTGTTATACACTGAGAATTTTTCAAGATTGTCTAAATCCGTAAATGTGTCTCAATTATCGGATGACACCCTGGTATATCATTCGTTTTTTTTCTTCAGGCACATAAAAAATTCTTGTAATTTACTGAATACCATAAATACTGTAAATGATTATTTTTATTATTATTATTATTATTATTATTATTATTATTTTTATTATTACTATTATTATTATCATTACTATCAATAACCACGCTAACCCAACTTTTGCTGGTACCTATTTAGCCTGATTATTAGGCTGGACTAACCTGGTGGAAAAACAATTCAGTTCATCCCACTCAGGCTTCGTTCAGGAATTTGCGGGCTATATGGCATATCTGAAGTATAACTGCCTTCTGCGCATATCCCATGATGTTCTGGGATAATCCAAGATCCTGAAGATTTTCAGGGAAATTCTTCGAAGTGATTCCTTCAGCCGAAATTACCAGTGGGAGTGTGAAGATTATAGTCAGCTGCCAAACGTTCTTCAGCTCTACTGTAAGGTTTTCTTATTTCTTTTTCTGTCTCAGTTCTTCTGACGTTACGAGATAGTGGCGCAGCTATGTCAATGATGGTTCCAGTTTTTTTTTCTTCTTATCTATGATAACTATGTCCGGTCTGTTGTAGTCCACCGTTCTATCCGTTATTATAGGCCTGTCCCAATACAGTACCGCTTTATCCGTTTCCAAGACTGCTTGAGGCTGGTATTTGTAATACGGTGGGCATATTTGAAGGGGTCCATTCTTGAGAGCCAGCTATTGGTGGATGATTTTGGTCACTTGATTGTGACGACCTAGGTATGTGCTATCTGCGAGTGATCTACTGCCTGCGATGATATGCTCTATAGCCGCCCCACACTTCCTACACTTCTCCTCTACGTTAACTTAGACAATGTTTTTCATAGATGCGAGTCCTGATAACTCGGTGCTAGATAGCCATGAAGAATCCTTCAGTTTCTGGATACAGGTAACCGGCGCTGAGCCATGCTAGTGAGGTCGGCTTATCGACGTTGTCCGCTTCTAGACTTCTTGGAAACCTACCATGTAAGGCTTCCTCTATCCAGGTGGCTTGATCTTCCTGATTTGAGCTTATGTCGAACTCTAGATTGCGGTGTTGTAGATTCAGTGCCGTATATCATCGATCTTCCTGGGCTGCTATTCTCATCAGACCATCTTCGGATCTTAGCCATTGTTGCCGTATGTTCTTCTCCTGGTTCTGCACAACTTGTAGTTGTTCATCATACCTCGACCGCCGCTTACTCGGGGAAGGTATAGCGTCTTAACTTATGCATTGGTGTGCAGATATCGGAATTTAGTCAACAGTAGCCGGGATAGCCTGTCGAGTATATTTAGGTCCGCATCAGACCACTTAAGGATACCAAAGATTTAGGTTTAGACAGGCACTGCCCAGGTGTTCATAGCGGTGATCTTCTTAGATGAATGTTTGGTGTTCAGAACCTTGAGTACTCTCTTCTTGTACTTCTCGGAGAACATATTCTTCACGTGCGTGTGGTCGATATGTTGGTTCTGAGGCATTCCTAAATACTTGTATGTATCGTCGAGATGTAAGTTCTCGATATCCTGGTATTGATCTTCTTGGATTTCCACGGCGCCACTTTTGATGTTGATGATGACGCATTTGTCAAGTCTAAATGACATGTTTATGTCCCCGCAGAAGGTCTTAACGGTGTCAATTAGAGAGTGCAATCTAGTCTGGTTCTCTGCAAATAGCTTTAGGTAACCCATATACAATAGATGGGGTAACGTCCGCCCGTTCCTGATGTAAAGTCTGTACCCAGTACTCATGTTGTCCAGAAGCGTAGAAAGAAGGTTCAGAGTCAGGCAGAACCACACAGGTAATAAAGAGTCTCCTTGAAAAATACCTCCGGATATCTTGACTTTACCAGCGTTGTTGTTGTTGAGAAGGACATTGGGCCGCCAGGTGCTCATGAGATGTTGGAGCACCGCTCTTACGTTCGGGCAATTCTTGTAAATCTCCAGTACCCTCATTAGCCAATCATGAGACCTTGCGGTAGTCAATATAGAACACATTGAGATCTCTCTTCCTATAGTCTACACCTGTTTTATAACCACTATATTAGTCTGAACCTGTTTTATAACCACTGCATCTATGGAAAGTTTACTTTTGCACCCAGCTGATCCTCGTATACAACTCTTTTGCTCTTCCTCCAGTATGTTGTTTGTAGCGCAGTGTTCGTATATTCGGTTGTTGAGAAGTGACGTGAAGAGTTTGTATACTACCGACAGACACGTGATTGGTCTATGGTTGCTCGGTATAGCGGCGTCGGCGTCGTCCCTATTATTATTTTTAATTTTATTATTATTATTATTATTATTATTATTATTATTATTATTATTGTTATTATTATTATTATTATTATTATTATTATTATTATTATTATTATTATTACTATTATTTTAGTTATCTGGTTATCGCGTTTTTGTATTTTTATAACGAATCCTAAAAAATAGATTTTGCCTATTATGCAATGCATGCACAACTTTGGCTCTAGTTAGATATGTTGGTTTTAGGTTGGAATGGCCGCTAGCAAGCTAAACGTATTCCACTGGCATCTGAGTGATTCTCAAAGTTTTCCTATGGTACTGCCAAATGTACCACAATTAGCGAAAACTGGTTCATATAGTCCACAAGAGACTTATTTTCCTGAAGAAGTTAGGGCCTTGGTGGAGTTCGCTAGAGTTAGGGGAATTAGGACAATTTTAGAAGTAGACGTACCGGCACATGCTGGTAATGGATGGACGTGGGGACCACAAGAAGGTAGGAAAGGAAATTGACACTCTATTTGAATTGATAATTTTCATATATTCTATCGCTTAGAAAAGCCGTAAAAGTTATCAAAAATACTTCTAGAATAGGTCGTGGAGCCCTTCGGGATTAAGGGATTAATCTTTGGACCGTATTCAATAAAGCACGTCACTGAGCAACTACAAAATTGCAATTGCTTACATTTGTGCTGGTCATTCAAGTGCAAAAGGAGCCCGATTTTATGTATGCATTATAATGTAGATGCCCTAATTCCAGCATCACTTTGATGGTGTTTGCTATATAGATATATCAATCAAAGATAGATCCAATTAACTCAAAGATCAGGACGATTTGAATAATTTCGAATAAATATCGTAACACTGAGTTACATAAAGATAATAATTTAATAATTTATAGAAATTATTTACTGCCACTTTATGTGGCAATTAAATGTATACATTTTACACAAAATTTAATTTTCATCTATCCTTTGTATTGCTCTATATCAAAATAGAGGGCCTAATGCGTTCTATAAAATCCATTATAAATCGACATTTATGACCCTTTTTATTGAAATCTTTATGGATATTTTGACGTTATTATCACAATGTATACTGTTAAATAATACAATCTAGTGTCAGCATTTTGTGAAGTGTTCGATTTGAATGTTCTCCAACCATCTATTTCTAAATTCGTTTATGCGGACGACGAAAATAGCTGCTGCACAATAAGGTCCTTTTAGACTTGCTGACAAGATTGACAGGGGATTTAACGTCTTGAATCTCTGCGTTGATCAGCACAACCGAGCTAAACTCGTAAGATAGAGTTATCATGTCGAGAAATAGGCCTTCTGTTCTTTAAAATTTAAAACGTCCCGCTGGGGTTTATGTTATAGTCATGTTCATGAGTAGAAAATATACAGGAACATATTTTTGGTATCTTTTAGAGTAAACTCCCCAATGTTAATATTTGAAGATTTGAGCAGTTTATATAAAAATTATTTTAATGTAACAGGAGCTCTTTGGATTCTTGTTGTTTTCTAATTAGTTGCAGTAATACCAATATTAAGGATGCATTGTTCTTAAATTTTTTTAAATGTTGCCGAAGCTCACTACAAGTATTAAAGTTCCTAATTCAAAAGAGGTAATGGATCATTTACATATAAAAAATAAGAATACCTTTGGCCTGTAGAATTGAAGGTGAGATTAGGAGCTCAAAGAGTCTGCACATTTAGTATTATTTCCATGCATAACTGTTCAAATTGTTAGTAATTTGAAGTTAAAACCCAAAACTACCTACAAAGCAATGACGGCTTTATTAGAAGAATATTATTATAAGAAATAATATATTAAAGCGAAACTACTGGTTGTTCTAGGTTTAGGACAACTGGCTATCTGCGTGAACGAAAGACCTTGGAGCTTATATTGTGGAGAGCCGCCATGCGGACAACTCAATCCAGAGAATCCCAATGTGTATGATGTCTTGGAGAAAATATACAGGTAAAGGCACTACCATTTTGATTAATTTTTTTCAGTCGCTTAGTTTCTTTCAGACTAATCAGAAAAGTCCTATCTATTCACATGTTGTTAAAAACAAGTACTCGAACGCTCATGCCCTTTGATCAGTTCAGAATCAATCAAAATGTAGAAGAATAGAGATATCTCTTCTTAATCTATAAGAGCGCAATACAACGTGTGCACTTAGCAATAGGTAGAATATACTACATTATATTTCAGCGATCAAACAGCATATTTCAATGAAGTTCACCTTAAAGCTGCTTTATGGCTTTCACGAAAAATAACAGACTTGAGAGATTTTTAAGATTAAATTTGTCATGGAATCTACAGTTTTTCACTATGAAAATGTACTTATTGAAGTAAAAACTTCTTTAGCGCCTAAAGAAGTTTTTACTTCAATAAGTACATTTTCAGCATATTTTTTCCTGGGTAGTTAATAAGACTGAGACGTCACGCTCGGATATGTGACGCTCATTCGGGCAAAGTCGGCGTCGACTTCAGCCATGCGAGAGAAAGAAGCAAAGCAACTTTAGTTTCCACAAACATATTGTTTCATTCTTACTTTTTTCCGAAATGACAATCGAGTGTGCGTTTGAGATTTGGGAGTTGGCGACGCGACGGCAAATTATTTTTGGCGGTCAGACTTTCCTTTTGCGAATCATTACGTCAAATCTGCGAAAAGATTATGACCCTTTGAAAGAGCACTCAAGATTCTTAAATCCTGGTTTATGTTGGACTTAGTCTCTCTGTAATCACCCGCATAAAAACAACAATATACTTGCATATCATCTGCGAATGCCTGTACTTTGCAATGCGTCATAGAATTTAGAATATCAGAGATATGTATAAGAAAAAGTAATGGATCCAAAATGGAACCTTGCCGTATGCTAGAAAGGATCTCAACTGGATCGGAATATTTATTATCAAAATGAATCCTTTGAAATATCAAATATGACTTAATTAAACGAAAAGACTCGGCCTGAAAGCCGCAATATTTCAACTTAGAGAAAAACATGATTGTATCAAATGCCTTCGAATAGTTCAAAAGCACCAATACACTAATCATATCCTTATCGCATGCGCGTATTATACCATCCATGACATTTGTTAATGCTGCTCAAGTACAAAAATATTTTCCGTCCGCACTGTGTACTGCGTACCGAGTATAATATTATAATCAATGCAATAAATATACATTTGGTTATGTAATATTTTATGAAGAACTTTTGAAATAACTCCTTTAGTTGGTTCTTTTATATTTTTGCAAAGTACTATCCTTTTGTTTCATTAATACTTTTAAATTGACAGTTAACCCAGGTGCTTTTGAGTTAGTTATTCTGGTTTTCCGCATGGACCACAATAAGATTATTTAACAAATTAATTTTGTTGTCCATATTAATTTCATAAATTATGTCATCCCAAGGCTATGCATGGAATTTAGGAATGAAGATTGAGGTTTGCTTTTAGTTTTTCTTATTTGTACTATTTATATAGCTTATTTTACAAATATAAAACCCGCAATATCTTTTAATGAGATTATTCCTCGGTTTCAATATCACAG
Source organism: Pissodes strobi (assembly GCA_016904865.1). Lineage (NCBI taxonomy): Eukaryota > Metazoa > Arthropoda > Insecta > Coleoptera > Curculionidae > Pissodes > Pissodes strobi. The sequence goes on from MU182247.1 coordinate 199,901, forward strand.
GATAACGGTCTCGATGTTTTGAAGAAAGACAAGGAAAAAGCCTGAAATAACATAGAAAGCCTATCTCCCGCAGCCGCTTTTTAACAATGTAATAAGAAACCAGATATGCAATTATCTGAATAAATAACCGAGGTTTGCTTTTGGATATAAGAAATTGATATCACCAAATAAACGTAAGAATCAAAAATAACTCTTAGGCATTTCTGGAAAGTAAAAAAAAGATTATACGGTAACATTTTGGCCAGTTTTATATAAAATATACAGGACAAATTCCGGAATTATTCCTCTGGTTACTGTGGAATTCGATGATCCGAAATAATGTGGATCCAAGTGATTTAGGATAATTGGATTTTCGATAAAATAGTAGATATTTATGTAAAAAAGCTTGATACTTATTAATATATTTTGATAATAAACATTCACATTCTTATTTTTTAAATCTTTAAATTAAAAATAACTATTTTCCGCCTAGGACGTAAATTATTTCCCTTACTGCTGCTTGATCTCTTTGAAATATGTCACTATTTTATTAATTTGTACTGCGTCTACTTCGAAGGAATATCACATTCTCGGCATCAATGCTTGCTGGCCTTGGCTGCGTCTCGTCTAGCAAATTTCATCATTGGCCAAGAATATGCAACTTTCCTCCTAACCACATAATTAACTTTTATTTCCACCCATACTCGTTTTGCACTATTTCGGTTTTTGGCAGTAATATATAGATAGCTACATCAGCTGCGGTTGCATTTTCCTCTTTTTCAAGACATTCTTTAGAGCTTATAATTTATCGGAATTTAACATTTTTATATGAACATTATCGGTGGCTTCTGGTGGTTGGGATGTTGATGACCAGAAGCCACCACAGTGCATGGGTAGAATAGCAAAGTTTAAGAAATCCGCAAGCTCGGATATAGTCGTCGAAGCAAATGATGCCAACCCTTCTGGATTATAGGTAGTATGCTGACGAAACCGAGAAGTACCACTCAAAATAGTGAATGCCAACTCCCATGAAATATATTTACCTAAAAAACCCATGAAATATATTTACCTAAAAATCGCTTATGCTTTGGAAGCACAGATCGTGCCACCGCACGGTGGACATAAAATAGGATTAGTATCGAAACAGGATACTAGGGAAATTCTTGAAAAGTTGCAGTTGACAAATTCCAATGGAAGGAAGGAGATAGAATGGCGAAAGTTAATTGTTGAATGTATAGATATATTTAAAGCATCTAGCCAAAAGCTTAGTTACACTAATCAAATGAAACATCGTATATTTACCGAGGATGTACCTCCTACATGCAAGAAACCATATAGAATAACTCATCTCAGAAAAAAGATTTAACAAAAAATGTGAATATTATTAGATTATGGAATTATAGAAGAAAGCCAGAGCCCATGATCTTTTCCCGCCATATTAGTCATTCGGATATTTTTGTTAAAATTTGAAGCAATTTTTCATTGCTTTCAATCAATCAATATATGTTTATTTGCTTAACACATTGACTGCCCACAACGCGCTTAGCGCGTTGACTGGAAATTCGACGGTGTGCCCACACCGCGCTAGGCGCGTTCTTGTGTCTATTAGTTTCTGCGCACCACAGACAGACCGGGCATAACTGCACGCGCTTGCTAATACGACTGGGCGTTTAGTACTGGTTCAAACGTAATGTGCTTTTGGCGGTCTTTTTTATTCGAAAAGTCGATTGCACTGTTATAAACGGTAAGGATCATTTCGTATCTACTTGTATTCCTTTTTAGAGTATAAAATACAGGAAAAAAATGCATTGTAAACGAAATTGGGTTGGGACAAGTAAATCATATTTCTCCAAGAAATCAGCCACCTGGGTGCAGAAGGCCATTTCTATAATTTTTGACAAAGGTGACACTATCGAAATAGGATGATAGTTACTTGTGTCTGCAGGATCCCCGTTTCCCTCGTATATAGGCACAAACCGAGAGAGTTTTAATTTGCTTGGAAACTTGCCTGTCAAGAAACATAGATTTATTATTTCTGTGATTGGCTCTAGAATACCGTTTTTTAGTTCTTTTATAATTTTATTACTTAGTCCAAAAATATCTTTGGCCGTGCTGTTTTTTAGTTTCTTAATAAAATTTTCAGTTTCTTTTTCTGTGATAGGTCTAAGAAAAATTATTCTTTGTTTTTTAAACTCTCTATTTGTATTTTCATTCACAAAATCGATGGGGTTTGTACTAGATTTTGGCAAAGAATTTAAAGTTTCTATTGGAGAATTTGTAAAAAATTTGTTTAAGGTATTTGGGTCGATTGATTATTTTTGTGAGATCTGATTTTTTGGTGCATTGAAAATTTTCCACATAACTTTTTGTTGGTTATTTGCCAACTCAATTTTGCGTAAATAATGTTTCTTTTTTTGTTCTTTTAATTTCTTTTTATAAAATGATCTCGCCTCTTTGATTTTCTCGTGCAGGTCAATCTTGTATATTTTTGAACAATCAGCAAGAAATTTGATATTACTTCTCAGGTTTTTTAATTCTTTTGTGTACCATTTTTTTGATTTATTTTTGAGATGAACCGTTTTTGTTTTAATCGGGAGATTTTTCGAGATTGTTTTGATTAAGACATTCAGGAAGAAATCAAAGGCAGTCTGGATCTGGCATATTTTTTACCACTGACCAGTTTTGATTTTTTAGCTCTTGCACTGTTTTCTGAACTGCCGTGTGCTGTAGTGGTTGGAAAGTTATAATTTCAGTGTTATCTAAAAATTTTCTGGATGTGCCCGGCAAGATGCCAACTATGCCCATGTGGTCTGAAAAATAAAAGTCTTTTAACAAAATTTCACAATCGTTAACATTTGAAATACAGTTATCTATAAGAGATTTTGTTTGTTTAGAAACCCTAGTAGGAATATCTTTTATAAGAAATTCAAATTTATATGAATTTATAATATTTGTAAAATGTTTCGTGCTGCAACAATTTTTATCTAATAAGTTTATATTAAAGTCCCCAAGCAAGTAAAATGGTCAGTTTCAGCTTCTGGTCCCCTATTTTTGCCATTCAGTTTTGACCACAATTTTTGTAGGCCGAAATTTTTGCTTGATTACAGCCTTCAGCTATTCAATAGCTCATCATCTTAAGGTTAATCGTTTTTAAAAATTCAATGGAATTATCGCCCGAATCAACTTGATCCATCCTATGCCATTGATTGAATTCACTACGACGGCAAAACTATATCTCTTATTTCTCTGGATAAAAAACCGAAACAGAAGTTGAAAGCAATGAAAATCTTGATACAAGAAGAGCAAATTCCTATAACACCCCAGTGATCGATTAAAATACGCAGTGTTCATTTTAACGGAGAACACCAGATCCGATCTGATCTCTAGGATTGCGAAAACCAGAATCTAGAGCATTGTTGTAAGAGCATTGAGATTTTAAATATATTCGAGTCCATCCATTTGGACGAACATGCTTAAAAGTTCGTTGCTTTATGCAATTGTCGATACATAATAATGAGAGTTTGTGTGCAAAAAAGTGGCACGTTATTTGCTACGTTTGTTGTCAGAAAGTCCCACTTTTTTATTTGAAGACAAGGTAGTTTATGGTATTTTTTTTAGTTCAGACCGGTATCCTCATAGTTGTAAATTTGGTCTTGCGGTAAACCACATCCTTCATCTTTTCCAAAATTCTATGTAGATTTTTACGCGGCATATACATCTAGGGACTAGGGTTCTATTCAAAATTTCGAGAAAAATTTACATAAATTTTGACATTTTAAGGAAAAACTAAAAATGCTTCAATTTTATAACAATTATTTAGAATTTCCAACAGTGAGAAAAATTCTGCACGAAAACCTATCTTGTCTCCTATATCAACGGACATTTTGACAAAAAATCCATTGGTGATGTCAAAATGCCGACAGTATGGAACTCCCAGGAACTACTCACCAAACTAGGTAGAGAAAATAAACTTACACTGATCTGGATACCTGGACATACAAGATATGAAGGCAAGGAAAGAACTAATGTTCTTGCGGAGCAGGCGGCTACAACGGTCTTTATAGGACCAGAACTAGTACTGGGAATAGCTTACAGCACAGCTAAAGAAACCGTCTCCAGGTGGACACAACAGCAATTTGTAGACAAATGGAAAAAGTTACTGGGCCTTACTCATTTAAAGATGGCAGTGAATCTGCCACTAGTACTGAGAACTAGACAACTTCTTCAACTTGGCCGACAGCAGGTACAGGCTGTAGTTAGCATGTACACTGGCCATTGTCGGCTAAGAAGTCACATGAACAAGAGAGGGCTTTCCGAAGAAACGGAATGCCGCTTGTGCTTGGAGGACGAAGAAACAATGGAGCATGTTTTATGCCACTGTCCAGCAATGGAAAGAACCAGACAAACAGTATTTGGAAATTCTCAAATTACACTTGTAGATTTGAAAACTATCCACCCCAGAAAGGGATCGGCTCTCTGGTCTAGTGGAAACCATGGATGTGAGCCACAATAGACCAAGGGTCGGAATGGAGGGCCCCATCTGGGCCCACACACGTGTACGAATACGAATATTTCTAAAATATTTTTTTCATAATGAACCATTTTACCGTTAACAACACTTGAGTTCACCATTTCAGTAATTGTTAAGATAATTAAATTTAATATCGGTATCTGGGATAAGATGGTAATTTTCACATTTCAAGCATAGACTGTTAACAAAATATGGAATAACAAAACTGGAAATGCAACGTAAGAACTTTCCAAATATGAGTTGTGGTTACACGAAAATACACCTGCTCATAAGTGGCATTTGTTGCCTTAAAACATTGATCCTCCATCTGATTCTTCTGTCATGGGCCCTTCAGGCCAATTTCTATCTCGAAATGCATGCATGATTATGAAAAATGTATTAATTGTATATGCGATTTGTTTCCAGACTAGGCCAGAAGCTTATCAGCATCGGTTCCTTCTTACATATACAACTATCACTTAATATTCCTTCTTGACGATTTTAAATCTAATGCAATCCTACATCGATATCCCCAGGCCTTAAAATAAAATTTAAGAGAATAAAATTTGCTGATTCCAGTCAGTCCTTTCATTTCCAGCACTTAATTATTATTCGGATGGCATGCATATCTTATTCAATCTTTATTTCATTATGCAAAATCATTTTTCAGAAAAGCAAGTTTTGCATTTGAGTTATTACATCATAGTTGAGATATATAAAATTAATCTCAAGTAAATCGTGTTGCTATTATTTTTCTGGTAATCAAGAAATAAACCCATCAAACTATCTTATCTAAGAATCAAATTTAGTATACATTTTATTTCAATTATGTTATATTTTAATTAATCTTTACTCGATAAGGGAGCGCCTGGCAGGTTGGGGCAATATTTGAATAAATTAAAATTTTGGTATCTGACCAATTTATAGATGTCTGTTACGTACATATTTGCCTATTTTTTTCAAAAAAAAAAAATTAAGAGATATGCTAATTTTGATATAATATCTCCTCCCCGATGGCAGTGAGGGTCTGGACAATCAATCAGTTAACAAAAATGTTATGCAAAATATTTGTTTGACAAAAGAATCTTTAGATTTCATTAAAAAAATAAAATATTAGATAAAAAAAATTGTGAATGTCATAATAACTTAGGGATTAAAATAAGCTGTACTCGATAAGATCAACATTAAGTCCGTTCAAGTCTATTGCGCTGTTACGTCATATCATTCCATCTTTCTTTATGCAATGAACGTATGTACTAAATTGGTCCGTCAAATTGGAATCTTTGACATCGATTTGCGTCAATGTCAAAATATCATAACGAAAATAACAGATTTAATTCATTTATTGATTTGTTGGTAGTTGGTTTGTGTTTTACGCTAATAATTGCTAATAAAAATCGTTTTGAGATGCCCCACCGGTTCAGTGAGAAAGAGCAAGCTTTAATTTTAAAATTAGTGCATTATTTCACACGTGAAAAAGATGCTGGTAGGCCACTTTTACCCTGGAAAGCTGTGCACAATGTAAGTAATATTTTTTTTAATTTATTTGATAATACTAAAAAATGATATCTCTAGAAAAAATATATTTTTGATGTGTAAACATCTTACCCGGCGATATGAGGACAAATCTCGGAAAATGAGACGGAAATGCACAAACCAATTCTAGCCGCTAGGGCGGTATTATATACAATTTCGCTATTTAAAATCGTTTTAAATGGATTTTAGACGATAAAAAAGCATATTTTAAATTAAACGAACCGTCAAACGTATTATTTTTTAATTATTATATTCGCAGTGTATTTGGATCCATAGCACAGCTTATTTTTAATGGACGGTTGAATTTAAAATGAAATTTCGCTTCAAAATCCATGACAAAATCGGCCTAAAAAAGTCCGAATTTTCGGATTTATATACAATTTTGCCATTTAAAATCGTTTTTAAACGGATTTTAGACGATAAAAAGCATATTATTATTTTAAATTAAACGAACTGTCAAAAGTATTATTCAGATGCCCAGACGTTTAAAACAATATTGTCATAAGTATGTAAAATTGGTAAAAACGGAACGTGCTCTGGAATAGAAAACAGGTACAGAGACATCTTTTGGCTAGTGTAAAAAATAACGTACGAGTCTATCTAAGACGTACGGATCTTTCCTTTTGACGTCAGAAATTCTGACGTAACAGCGCGATAGCCTTGAATGGACATGTCTAAATATCTGGCACTTAGGTGTGTTAAAAGATTTAGTAGTTTCAAAATCACTTCTCGGGATTGCACAGATGCTGGAGGCTCTTCACTAACCTAAACCGGTTGAAAACAACTTGCTTTTTCAAAAATTTCACATGGTCGCCATGCCATCTGCAACCACTTCCTCTATTCTAGCGGCATAATGTCTAATCGATTTTTTTCCAAACACCTTACGAATCACGAAACAGTGGACTTCAAATCTGATAAAATCTTCATTGTTAGCCTGTTCCAAATCAAAATCCGAAGATGAACCGTTGAAAACCATTTCTTCCTCATCAGAAAAAGATTCGTTCATAACTTTTCTCTTTGCCATCTCTATTCTATTTTCTTTTGTTCAATTTATGGTGTGATTTCTTTCAATTTCCATTCCGCAATTTCATCACGTTCTGGATTATCCATTGGTATTATGGGTTTTATTTTTACAGTACATATCTGGTTAGTTTTCTTTCTGGAACATTCAGGCACTATCTTATTTTGGATGAAAATATATAATTTTGCTTGTACTCGTTTTGGACTGGAATTTGGGCCTCCAGGAATTATTGTGTTGAAAGGGCGGGCTTCGGTGATACATTTATATTTTTATATGGAAAGGCATTTAACGCCAAAGCACGGTTGGATTATTTTTCTGTTGGAGAAGCTCTCCTGCCCGTAACAAATTAATCTTCTTCACCAATAATATTTTTATGGTAAGGTCAAATTCTGTGCAACGGAATTTATATCTTCTATTGGAGGGAGTTGCAGATCGCAACTGCATGTTGATGCCAGGTCATAAATTGATAATATCTGCTTTGGATAAGAGAATATCCAAGCCTCTGCTCCTTTGTTGGCACACCTTTTAAAAGAGCTAAACACATTTCTATCTAACAGTTGTAATTTATTATAAGTATGGAGCGACAGTGTAAAAATAATTGGAATTCCATTTTCTTTGCAGTAATCAATTGCAGGAGCAGATAATTGGGATTCGAGATTATCCATTATGATTATTGGTGGACGTAAACGACGTAAAACGTAAACGGCATTGACGGGCGGGGCTAGTGTAACACACGTGCTTTTTTAGCCAATCAGGCAGGGTTATTTAACTGGGGTTTTCTAATGCGCAGGCTTTCTAAATACGCAAACCGGTTGCATCATACTATTCTGCAATGCCACGTATCGTTCGATGTTTCTCAAAATTATTTCTTGGAATCGCCCATACTGGAGGAAGTGCTGCTCCGTTCACTTCAAAATACCTACTTAAGTAACCAGCTCTCCTCTCTCACGAGAAACGACTTTACATACTTGGTGCTGGTCTTTGGTCGCAGCAGCCTCCTTTTGCGTTTTTTTTGGACTGTGGTCACGCCTGTCTGTCCAAATTATATAACTAAATATGTGTGAACCAGTGAACTCATGTCTTTTGAGGACCACCACTAACTTAGCTTCAAATGTCTCCGTAGATTCATTAAAACTTGAAATTCTAGCCAAGCTAGGGTTCCTCGGGGTACTTATTGACATTTCAGGTTATTGACTTAAAAATCCAGTAAACCAGCCCTTTCCAGTGAATTTATTTGCTTTCCAAGGGTCTGTAACTTTGAGGTGGTTGAACACCTTTGCATCAAGGCTGAACAATGGGAGATAAAAATTTTAGATAATCTAACAGAGGAAATTAATGATCACTTTCAAGCACTTGAATCTGAAATTCAGCGTTATTTCCCTGAGTTGTCCGAACAAGAACTAGCATTAGTACGAAATCCATTTCATGCATCTTTGATTGTTGCCACAATCCCGTTGCAGTACAGGATGAATTTTTGGAATTTCGAAATGATTCCTTGGCGCGTGATATATTTTAGGAAAAATTCTTGATTGAATTTTCGTATGCTATGCATGCGTCTTCCGTATCTTAAAGTTTTCATGCTTTATTTTCAAATAGTGGTGCTATTTGCTTCTACTTATTTCTGTGAAAGTGGGTTTTCAACTTTTCTGCAGATCAACACAAAAGCCAAGAATAAGTTGGATGTTTAAGATTTTATAAGATTAGCTTTAACAAAATAATAAAAATTTTTACGGAGATACAAGCTCAGTCATCACATTAAATATGATTATTAAAAAAATATCATCACTTTTGTTAAGTCCGAACATATATATCTTCAAACCCATTTCTTTCTTGTTTGACCAAATAATATGGCAAAGGGGGCAAGGGCGTTGTTAATGAGAGGGAGGAGGGATAATGGGGTAATTACCCACTAGACTCATTACAGATCGGGAATATTTGGCATGTTTAAATAAAAAATATTTAAAAAATCCATCATGTGAAGCTGTGATGCTGTTGAACAACTGTTTCTATAACAATTATCTTCTTGATAATTACCAAGTAATGAATATATTGGACCTTAAAGAAATTCAAATTAGTTGATAAGCAAATATGTGTTGGAATTATATAAAATTAAATGGAAACTTAGAATGTGTTCAACATGTATCGTAGCATACCATTAACACAACTAAGTGACTGACAAACTACATAAATACGCATACACTTGCATAAGCACGGTGGTCGGTATAAACAATTATATCTTAAATCATTTATGACCACAAAGGTGAGGGTGGTAATTACCTTTAAAATTAACCACTTTAATTAGTGGACTGTATTAAAATAGGGTGGTGGGGGTTTTATTCATAGGGTGTGAATTGAAAGATGTATTTTAGGTATTACGTACTTTAATAATGCAAGAATTAATTTGAATTAAATATGATAAATATATACAATGATTTCTAACTACTTTCAAGCATTCATCCTTTCACACATAAAACTAAATAGCTACTGTACATATGGTTAATTATTAAATATCTAACAAAAGTCTTGATTATTTAAATTTAACAAGAACTAGATAACTTCATTCTTTACTGAATTTAATTGACGTTATTTTTCAACTCTACTGCCTTTCCGTTCACACAAAATACCTTGTACTCTCTGTCTTCTTCGATTCTCTCACCTTTACTTCACCAGGAACATAAGACTTTGAACATTTGATTCGAATCACGAGTAGAGGAATAAATTTGTCTACTTACAAATTTCAATCCGCCATTTTACCTTCTTCTATCTTCAACAGCAGAGACGGTACGTGTCTCTAGAAAATGCGTTAAAACGCCCAAAGGAGTTCTTTATCCAAACTTGGACAAAGAGAACAGAAAGTACACAGATATTCTCTAATAATCTGTGCAAACAAATGAGAAAAACTACTAAATATCTTGGCGTCAGCCAGAGTTACGATTGAGTAGATGTACTTGGTGCCAAATCCAAGCAGATCAATGGCTGGATCGATGCATCATGGTTGAGTGTTTGTAAGGCACTAAATTGAATTTTTCCTACCGGCGCGGTAGGGAGAAATAAAGCGGGAAGTTGCGCGGAGGCGGGTTCATTTGAGAGGGTAGTTCTTTCTTTATATGACATATTGTTGTTTACACAACATCGACGGAGACAAAGATATATTATATTGAGAAGGATTAATAACGATTTTTTGACAGAGTGTCATTTTGCTTTCCAGCGATGGTTGCATATAACGGAATCTATTATACCGACCATTTGGGTTCGGACTAAGGAGTAACTGAAATACAATGCTTTAAATACACAAATTGCGGTTTACCTGGGGTCAAATAAATTTAGCTGAGTTTGAATTATGACTCAATCATACTACGGACATACAGGGTGTTATCACCAAACTATACGGTGAAAAACATGTTGGAGTGTTTCCCCAATACACGAGTTGCTTATAAAATAAAACCATTAGATAGATAGATATAATCTTAAGCTGCAAATTAGTTAAAAATATTGCCACTAACAAGAATATATTTTATACATCAACTCTTAAGAGTTACCAAGGATTTGACATTATTCAATTCAGACTAGAATTTACTTTTGCCAAATACTCACTACACCTATATCTTCGATAAGACTTTGAGCCTTTACTCTACTGTTATGTATGTACATGTATCGAGAAATCGAAACTCATTACCAAGTATTGACAAACATTAGCAAAATTTGGGCGTGGTCGCTAAAATTTTGCCCTTCTTTAATTGATTTTGAAAAGAATCGCGCTTAAAAACAGGTTGGAAGCTCCTGATGTAGGTTAATCTACTCAAATATAACTTTTAGTTTTAAGATATGAATTAGAGCATTGATGCTTTCATGATATACTGATACAAAATTGTTAATTTTGATAGGCAATATTAGGTCCTTTGTTTTTTTTTCAGGGACTTAATAGAGCTTAGTGGAGAGAAAGAAATATTTCATTTAGGAGGAGACGAAGTGAACTTGGAATGTTGGGCACAGCACCTACAAAGGGTAAATACGCCCAATAACTACACAGATTTGCACGACCTTTGGGGCGAATTCACCACCAAGGCTCTCGCGAGATTGCAACAGGCCAATGGAGGTATGAAAATGCCTCATGTGATAGTATGGTCTAGCAAACTTAGCAAGAGGCCATACATTGCCAAATATCTTGATAAGGTAAGAAATAAAATCTACTTCCATATTTTATATCTTAATATATTTCACGCATAACTTCAACCCACTCAATATGTAAAAATAAGTTTAGAAAACATGTTTTAGTCATACAATTCACAGCGTGTTTTAAAATCAATGAAAAATTCCGCAGTTTTCATTTTGGCTAAAAACTTATAGATTATCGTTACATCCGGTATATGTCCTGGAATGCCAAAGGATAGGTCTACAAAATTAAAAAAAAAGATTACCTCGATCAATCAACTGATTCAAAAGTTATGAAGCCTCGAGTTGAATCAAAATTTCAAATGCGTTACTTTTTTTGCACGTCAGTTCAGTACAATTTAACTTGTTGACAGATTTCCGCATAAAAATCCTAGTTAAAGGATTGAACTGTTGAATTCAAGTAAAAAATTATAAATAATTATGATAGAGTATCAATCTGGCATTCCAGCAATATTAATCGTTAAAGGACGACGAAATTGGAAATTATCGAGTCACTATTACATTTTGGTGACAATTTTGGCAGGTAGATCTTAGCCGCCTAACATTCCCTGTCCAATTCTGTAAGGTAATATCTTATATATGAGAATAAATCTTGGTTGTTCTTCTTAAGACACGCCACCAGATTAATAAACTTACCTAATTTCCTATTATTCTGTTTTAATATGAAAATTCATACGAAACCCTTTTAAGTAGATATTACTACCAAAAAAACTGTTATGAACGCCGTGTTCTTGTTCTTATCTCTTTCCTTAGGGCCATAAAAAATGTTAAAAGGGGTTTATATAAACAGAGCCCTGTAGACCGTAAATTAAGATTAGCCTAGTCCACTGCACCATTGAAATTAAGAAATGTTAGCTTAAATAAATCTCAAGAGACAAAGGAGATATTATTTTTAGGTAGGTAGGTTTATTAGACAAGCCAAAAGTGTACTATTACAATTTAAAAGAACAAAATTGTATTATAGAGTAAATAGTAAGGGAAAACTGTGGTTCGAAGCTCACGATAACTAATTAATGTATTGTTTAGATGTCCAAGTGGAAGGACAATAATAACCTGTAGTAATTTATTATTAAACAATATATTTTTTTGAATCAACAATTTTTAGAACTTCTTCTAATCACAATTCAAAAAACGGATTTTTACTTATCAATCAATTTTTTGAAAGGTTAGATTTGTACATTGATCGATAAAAGAACTATGTTTTTTATTCATCTCCTGATGATGTTAACATGGTTGGAAAAATGCGCGTCAAGTGCAAAATTCTATTTCGGTATTGTGGATAAAACTCTGTTTTAGTGCATATGAATGTAAACCTAATACAGGACTTACATTATTAATGATTATATCATTATTACTAGCTATATGTATAATAATTAATATATTTTATTATAGGGTGTGAAATGTGAAGTAAAAAAGCTTTTTATTAGTAAGAGTAAAATATTTTACAATATTTCACTTTCTAAAATCCAAGAGATGAGTTTTATCCACTCCAAGCCATTTGTCTGTCTTAAAATCCTTTCAACTAGATACACATCTTAACGTTTAAATTTTTGTAATTCTTCTTGGTAGAATATACCTTAAATTTCATCACATTTTTGATCTTGTAATATGTTAAAGTTACAGAGTATATTGTGTTATTTATTTCTTGCAACTTCCCTAATCACGCTCACGCCAGCAAAAAAAGTGTTTTCATTGTTCCACTTCTAACATTTAATTTAATAAAAACGGAATCCCACATAAATTTTAAATTTAAATTAATTTTTCCAAGATATTATTTAAGCTTGAAAATGATTTTAAATCTTTTGCACTCTCTTGTATCTCACCTAAAACCAGGTTTGGAAAATTTTCTCGTAAATTCACAAATAAAAGCGGTTTTCCACCATACGGGGACACAATGTGTGTATATTCATCTTAAATTTATTAACTACTAACTGTCTATTCTCAAGAATTATTGTTTCCACTGCTCCATGCCTTTTTTATTTTTCTTGGCCTTCCGTTTTAGCCTTTAGTTTTCTACCTCGATTACGTAAACGAGTAATAGTGGCCCGTAATTTCTAATTAGTGCGCTACTTTATCATTTTTTAATTAGGAAATTTTCCTTCGTAGGAAATTATCGGCTTTCTTGGAAATATTAGATGGAAAATATTGTTGCGTTGTTTTGCAAGGCCTTTCTGTGATTTAATTGCAAATCATAGAGTGCAGAAAATATACTTTATAGTTTTGCTTTTTCTTTTAGAATCATGCACCACCCAAAAGTGCGGTTATGTTTACTGTGGCTGCAGTAATGACCAATAAATCACGTGAAGTTAAAATAATTAATTGCCGATAAAACATTGAATTTTGCACGAACCTGCGTCAAATTTTGCTAACTTTGTATTGTATTATACAGCAACAATAATCTGCAAATGACTACGACTTTGTTACCACTATGTAGGTTTTATTTATTCGTTTGTCTGAGAGATGAGTGTTCGAAATAATGCAAACGAGACTGAATAAAATTACAACATATAATTTTTATCTACACTCGGCCGTCCTGAGAACAATCCGTCTCGAATTCACTGTCAGTCACCACTCAGTACTTCATTAACTCAGCACAGGTAGCTATCCGACACGGGCTTTCGTCGATGGCTATTTTGCCTACTTCATAGTGCCCACTAAGTTCAAACGTAACCTAACCACTTCATAAGGTTCTAAATATTTTTTTACAAAATTTTAAACCCGACCAACTATCTCTCCATTTTACAGGTCCTTGGCTCCTTTCTTCTCAAGTTATACTTCTTTCTGTGCTTCTCTTGGACTTTTAATAATTATTCTTTACGGTTCTTTCCTTTCTTCTCAAGTTATTCTTCTTTCTGTGCTCCTGTCGGACTTGTAATAATTGTTCTTTACTCTTATTTCGTATTTCTTCTCACTGTTTATCAAATGTCTCTATTTTTCTTCCTCCAACTTCTCCTTTGTCTGTACGTCCTCTTCATTTTTTGTCTCGAAACCTGTTCAAACTCCAAAAAACCTCGCATCTATCACTACTTCATAGCGCTCTTTAAGTTTAAGTTTAATCACTCCATAGAGCCCTACATATTTTTTTAAATAATTTTAAACCCGACCAAGCTGGGTTCATTTAATAGCAATAAGCTCTTCATTTTACAGATTCTTGATTCCTTTCTTCTAAAGTTATACTTCTTTCTGTGCTCCTCTCGGACTTTTAATAATTATTCTTTAGGTACTGTTCTTTCCTTTCTTCTCAAGCTATACTTCTTTTTGTGCTCCTCTCGGATTTGTTATGATTGTTCTTTACTGTTATTTCGCATTTTTTTCTCACTATTTATCAAAAGTCTCTATTTTTGCTTGCTCCAAGTTTTCACACCTGTTAAAACTTCAAAGGACGTACCATCTATCACTACTTCATAGCGCTCATTAAGTTCAAGCTTAACCATTTCATAGGGCCCTACATATTTTTTCAATTAAAATCTCGACCAAGCTGGGTTCGTTTAATAGCAATTAGCTCTCCATTTTACAGGATCTTGGTTCCTTCTTCTAAAGTTATACTTCTTTCTGTGCTCCTCTCGGACTTTTAATAATTAATCATTGCTGTTTTTCCTTTCTTCTCAAGTTATTCTTCTTTCTGTGCTCCCCTCGAATATGTAATAATTGTTCTTTACTCTTATTTCTTATTTCTTCTCGCTGTTTATCAAAAGTATCTATTTTTTCTTCCTTCAACTTTTCCTTTGTCTGTAGATCTTCTTTATTTTTCGTCTTGACACCTGTTAAAACTTCAAGAAGCCTCGCATCTATCACTACTTCATAGCGCTCATTAAGTTCAAGCTTAACCACTTCATAGGGCCCTACATATTTTTTTAAATAATTTTAAACCCGAACAAGCTGGGTTCGTTTAATAGCAATTAGCTCTCCATTTTACAGATTCTTGGTTTTTTTTCTCCTAAAGTTATACTTCTTTCTGGGCTCCTCTCGGACTTTTAATAATCATTTTTTACTGCTCTTTCCTTTCTTCTCAAGTTATTTTTCATTCTGTGCTCCTCTCGGACTTGTAATAATTGTTCTTTACGCTTATTTCGTATTTCATCTCACTGTTTATCAAATGTCTCTTATTTTTTCTCCCTCCAACTTCTCCTTCGTCTGTACATCCTCTTCATTTTTTGTCTTGACAACCTGCTGAAACTTCAAAAAACCTCGCATCTATCACTACTTCATAGCGCTCATTAAGTTTAAGCTTAATCACTTCATAGGGCCCTACATATTTTTTTTAAATAACTTTAAACCCGACCAAGCTGGATTCCTTTCTTCTAAAGTTATACTTCTTTCTGTGCTCCTCTCGGACTTTTAATAATTATTCTTTACTGTTCTTTCCTTTCTTCTCAAGTTATACTTCTTTTTGTGCTCCTCTCAGACTTGTAATGATTGGTCTTTACTGTTATTTCGTATTTTTTCTCACTGTTCATCAAAAGTCTCTATTTTTTCTCCCTCCAAGTTTTCCTTTGTCTGTACATTCTCCTTTCATCTTCAAACCTGTTAAAACTTAAAAATGCGTAGCCTCTATCACTACTTCATAGCGCTCATTAAGTTCATGCTTAACCACTCTATAAGGTCCTACATATTTTTTCAAATAATTTTAAACTCAACCAAGCTGGGTTCGTTTAATAGCAATTAGCTCTCCATTTTACAGATTCTGGTTTCCCTTCTTCTAAAGTTATACTTCGTTCTGTGCTCCTCTCGGACTTTAAACAATTATTCTTTACTGTTCTTTCCTTTCTTCTCAAGTTATACTCTTTTCTGTGCTCCTCTCGAACTTGTAATAATTGTTCTTTACTGTTATTTCGTATTTCTTCTCACTATTTATCTAAAGTCTTTATTTTTCTTCCTCCAACTTTTCCTTTGTCTGTACATTCTCTTTATTTTTCGTCTTGAAACCTGTTAAAACTTCAAAAAG
>MU182247.1:216074-245711 GCA_016904865.1 Pissodes strobi
TTCTGTGCTTCTCTTGGACTTTTAATAATTATTCTTTACTGTTCTTTTCTTTCTTCTCAAGTTATACTTCTTTCTGTGCTCCTCTCGAGCTTGTAATAATTGTTCTTTACTTGTAGTTCTTCTGTTTATCAAATGTCTTTATTTTTCCTTCCTCCAAACTTTTCCTTTGTCTGTACATCTTTTTATTTTTCTCCTTGACACCTGTTAAAACTTCAAAAACATAGCATCTATCACTACTTCATAGTGCTCATTAAGTTCAAGTTTAACCACTTCCTAAGGCCCTACATAATTTTTCAAATAATTTTAAACTCGACCAAGCTGGGTTCGTTTAATAGCAATTAGCTCTCCATTTTACAGTTTCTTGATTCCTTTCTTCTAAAGTTATACTGCTTTCCCTGCTCCACTCGGACTTTTAATAATTATTCTGTACTGTCCTTTCCTTTCTTCTCAAGTTATACTCCTTTCTGTGATCCTCTCGGACTTGTAATAATAGTTCTTTACTGTTATTTAGTATTTCTTTTCACCATTTCTCAAAAGTCTCTATTTTTTTCTCGAACTTTTCCTCTGTCTGTACATCCTCTTAATTATTCGTCTTGACAGCTGCTACAACTTCAAAAAGCGTAGCATCTAAAAAGCATAACATCTATCACTACTTCATAGCGCTCATTAGTTTCAAGCTTAACCACTTCATGAGGCCGTACATACTTTTTTTCAGAATTTAGACCCCACCAAACTGGGTTCATTTAATATCAACTAGCTCTTTATTTTACAGGTCCTTGGTTCCTTTCTTCTCAAGCTATACTTCTTTTTTCTCATCTCGAACTTTTAACTTGCGTTGAATTGTTGAATTTAATGCTTGATCCATATGCTTAAGCCATTTCGTCGTATATTCTATACTTCGCTCGGTTCGATGTGAAAGCAGTTCCCTTGTCCGAGATGGTCCAGCCGGATTTTCAAAAGTGTTTTATTGTATATTTAGTGTATCAGTTGTCTTTTGATTTTACTAATTTTGTTGTACACAACCAAACAAATGTTGAAAATTCATTTATTACCATTTGTAATTTTTGTGAGTTGATAATGTGGATGATCTACATGATAGGTGCTAAGAGGACAACCCCCTTCGCTATCGCTCTCTTTTTTACCTTCTTTCCGGTTTCCTAATATGCTATTTACATAGTTCCTGGCACAAGCTCGACCTTTCTCCGCAATTTTCGAATATAATACTCTCTTCTGATGACCTCTTCCTTCTTGGGTCCTGCGAAATGTTCTATTAATTCCGATCCATTGTCATACACACTGGGTCTCAGCGTGATATTTTTCATCTCCAATGGTTGGTTCGCCTAAAACATGTAATTTCTATCTACATCTATTTCGAAAGCCATGATAAAACACATTTTATTCTACGTTACTGTGAGACATATGCTTTAAAGGTTGAAATATTATAAAACATTCTTAACTCTTATGTAATTATTAGGTAGTGAGCTTTTTTGGTCCCCTTATCTTAATAGACTGCAAAAATAAATGACGCGAATAAAACAAATATTTTTGGATTAACATTATACATAATTTCATATGTGTATGGTTCAGGTATTTATCTGTCACTTTCTAGCTGTTGTCTTAAATATAGCCATATCCTCAGAACAGCACTAACAAACAAATCAGATATATTTTTAACATGTTTTTCATCACTCTGCATAATTCATAGGATTATGATTCACACAGTGTTTATTTTTTTAACATGTTTGTTCTTCACTTTGCATAATTCATAGATTTATTATTCACACAGTGTGCTAGCATTTGAAGAAAATATCGAATTCATTCGTGATTTTCCTTTTCCTTTCAGAACCAAGTAACCGTTCAAAGTTGGGGGGCCAGTCAATGGGCAGATACGCCAGACCTCATAGCTGACGGGTATAAAGTTCTAATCTCACATGTGGATGCATGGTATTTAGATTGCGGTTTTGGGAGATGGAGGGAAACGGGAGAAGCAGCCTGTGATCCGTATAGGCCGTGGCAGACCTTATATAATCATCGGCCGTGGCAACAGCTTCGACTTAACAAAAAGCAAATTTTGGGTGAGTATTTGATTGTAAAATTAAAAATTAATTGAACAGAAAATACAAAAAGTTATTAAAATTAAAATATCAGGTAAACATGTGTAAAAACATAAATTCGTATACATCCACCGTTGATAGGCGATCTAGCCTAAAAATAGCTAACCCAAACTAATAAAATTAAATCCGATTCCAAAAAGATGCTGAAACAGAAAATTATTACTTTCTCATGCATCGAACTGTAATGTTACAAAACCTATCATTAATGAAAAGTGTTTTGTTTCTATGTTATTCTTCGCAGTTAAATAAGCTTTTCACATTCAGTATGTCGGCTATAATATAGATCTTTAATAGACTTGGACGACTTCTAACATTTCCCTGTGGCTCATTTTGCAAGAATTCATCTTTTGAAAAAATCAATTTTTAATCCCATTATCAAACAACTTTTTTAAAAATGTTTTGAATGCGGTTTGAAGATTTTGAAAGTCCGTTTTTTCCACATTAAGCCGTTATAATATACGGGGTGGGTTGATCAATAAAGTCAAGCGAAAAGCAACAATTACGTTACAATATGGTACGTTATCAAGCTAATAATCAATTTCTAGGCGTTTTTGCCAGTTTATTGATTTATGCATTTTGGCTTGGCATAAAACTTGTTTAAGGTTCAAATTCAGAAAACACATTTTACGTAAATTTTCTATGATCTAAGCGTTTTTCTTGGGCTTGAGATTTCCACATTATTTAGCACCAACAATAAAATAAGCGTAGGCAATATGAAATTGCTTAAAGAATGATTGAGTGCCAAATGGCAATATACGCTTATTTTGCTTTAAAGCACAACACTTAAATTTTGCAAAACAATAGAAGTAAATTAAACCTAATTGTCTACGTTGTCATGGCAAATTTTGCCATGCCATTTTCTGTCAATAAAATCTGTAGATTTTAATATTCCTTTTAGGGCCAAGTGCTTTTGAACTAGATCAATATTTTACATGTGCCAATGTCTATATAATATTAATTGATGTATGATATTCAAAACACTGATTAGTTTAGCAGTTAATAACACGTTGCTCCAACAAGACAAAACGTCGATAATATCAACAGTAAGAAGGGTTTGGAACATAATGAATTAACGTTAAATCTTATGAGGCTATTGGCTTAAGATTTCAACTCAGATAATGCAAAAAATATTTTTTTTACTACCGTGCGTAAAATACTCACTTTACGCACTCTCTAAGATTCGTAAAATAGGCCTTTTTAATGTGCAGTGCGTAAAGTAAAGTATTTTACGCACTAGTGCGTAAAGTAAAGCTGACATATTTTTTGACGTTTACTGACATATTTTTTGACGTTTAGGGCAGTGCGTAAAGTAATATAACATTATTTTTATTTTTTCATATATTTTTTGATAGTAGAAAAAATTTTGTATGCTACTCATGTGTAAAGTACTCTTTTTTTATTCATGAGATTGTCGCATGAGTCGTAGGCGATATTCCCATTCATAAAAAAAGATTCACTTTACACACTTGTTGCATAAATAACTATTATGAACATTGCTTTACAGGCTGCTTATCGAGCTGCGAGGAGGTAGTAGGTTAGTTTGGGTTAATGTTAAAGTGCCGGACTAGTTTTCCTAGGGAGTAAAAGGAATGAATGGTTTCTCGAAGAAAACATGGATACCAGAGTACCATTTGAAGATGAAGGTGTGCTTTTCTAGGGTGGTATTGCGGCTAACGGGAAGCCGGAACTGGTTGTGTTAGTAGGAGAGCCAATGAATGCCGAAAGGTGTCGGGATATATATTTTAACAATATTGTTATTTCGTTCGCACAAAACTTCAGAGATGATTTTGTCTTGGTGGATGATAACTTGCGTCCACACAGGGCTGGAATCGCTCAAGAAATTTTAAGGCCTCAATAATTAATTGGCCCACGAGATCACCGCAAAAAAATATAATAATGAAGATGAGTATGATTGTAACAATTCCAAAGGGCTGGCAAATGCGGTTAGAACAGAATGGAAAGTTATTTCCTTGCCAGCATGTCAAGAAGAGTGGCGAAAGTGCAGGGGATTAATGGAGGACCAAGAGCACTTATTAATAATATTCGTTAAATTTTTTCCGTGCAAATTTTAGGTTGTCTTTCTGTAGTGCTTGTTTTGGCTTCCTTAAGAATCATTACCGCATGGATGACATAAAAAGTCTACATATTATCTATTATTACTGGCATCCTACTGTAGGAATATTATTGGGTAGTCTATATTGTGTTTGATTTTTTTATTTTATTGCCTATTTTTTGACGAATGATTTATTTCCAATTATGCTATAATCTGTTTAGAAACACAAATTTCAAGCCAATAACCATAATTAATGTTTAAACTCTTTTAAAATAAGAGAAACCGTTTTCCTTCACCTTAGCAAATTTTAGAGCAAAAGAAACATATATTCCCCATCTGCAATTTAAAATATTATAATTCTAACAAAGTCTGTAAATATTGTATTGCCACTAATAGTCAACAAATTATGCTTTTTTTACATTAGCATTCTCTGTACAAGCTAAATTTGTAGGTTTCTTTGTCTCTTCTTATTTTCAGTCATTTGAATATATTAGCAAATTAAAATAACACGGCTATTATGAATCCCTGGTAGTATACGAAAATATTTTAAAATAACGTATAATTTTATTATGCGATCCCGGAGACGAGTTCATTAACTTTATCACAGACCGCCTCTGCGTATAAATAGAATTATTAATATCGTTTTCCAAGTTATCTGCCTGGCCGATGACCTTTCACACTTGGCAATTTAGTGTAAAAACCACGTTAGAGGCCAGTCTCGTGGCACATCCTTTTTTATAATCATCTCATTGACGATGACAGCTAAAGTTAAAAAATTAATTATAGTTCGATGAGTTTTACAAGAATTTAGTACAATTAAATTATAATTATTTACAATTTGCATCTTGGTAGAATAAATATGCGAGGTTCAGTTTATATTGTTTTAATTTTTTATTTTATTGTCTCTTGAATAACCTATTTAGAAATACAAATTTCGAGACAAAAACAATGTTCAAGATCTTTCAAAATAAGTCGAAACGTTTTCCCTCCACTTGGCGCATGTTAGAGCAAAACAAACATATATTGCCCATTTGACACTCAATCGTTTACCATGGTTTATGCAATTAAATGCTAGCTTGCATTTTATTGTTGGCCCTGTATAATATGAAAACTAAAAACCTAAGAAAATGCTTAGATCGCAGAAAATCTACGTCAAATGAGGTCTCAAAATCTGAAAAGTTCGTCTAAATCCGTAAGCCCTTATCAAGTTATAGTATTTTAAAAATTTTGTTACCCAAATTTTATGTTTTGTAGTGTATCTAAGGCCAAAATGCATAAATCCAAGAAATGGCAAAAGGGCATTGGGTTATTGATATTACCTTGGAAATCATTTCGTTTTTTTTTCATGACTCTCAGTAATAATCATGACAATATCAACCATATTAAAATTCACTTGCGCTTATATGTGGAAAAGACAACCTTACGAAAACCGAAAACCGCATTTAAAGAAGTTCATTTTTAATAGAAGTTACAGCACTTTGAAAATGGGACTAAAAACACTTTTGCCAAACTTTTTGTTGAGTAGTTTACTTTCCTTTCTAGTTGTATATTTAACTATTTTTCATATACGCCCGGTATATATTACTCAAAACACTAACTAGTTTTCCCTATTTTATTTTCTTCAATCAACCTTCTGTCACAGATGACTATTTTAGGAGCAAACGTATACCATTTTAAATCAGACACAAGGCCTGACCTTTTAGATCCAACTTCATTGCTAAAATTGGACACATAATGGAATGATGTCATTAACTTTAAAAGTGTGTTACTTCATAGACTGGTGCGTAAATGTGACGTAGCATTGAGTCTATCACGTCATTCGCCGATACGCTTTTCCCATACATTATTTAGCTTAGTACGTCACGATTATACTCATGAATTTGTAACTTCTTTGATATTTGTACGTGGATATTCATTATATAAAGTAATGTTTATGAAAGACTTATCTATTAATCATAACAGTCTACTAACTATATATCACATCAGATTACGTAAGTGGAAGCATTTCAGTTAATTGATATCAATTATTCTAGATAGGATTTATATTGCTGTAGCTGAATAGTTAAAGCATGGCACGTATAATTGCAATTAAGTTAAGCTCTGTCGAATTCTCTTTGTCATTGGCTGACAAATGATGTGTTATAAAATTTAAGAAACTAAAAATGCAAGAAAACAGAATAAATCTGCAATTTAAGACACAGACTGAAAAAAATCTTAAAATCCAATAATTGTTATGGCGACTTATGCTTTTTTATATTAGCATTCTTTAGATAAAGTAATCTGTGTCTGCTTTAAGGAACACAGTCTGTCTAGGTTTGGTTTAATATTCGAGATAGAAACTCTGAGTTCATTTTCTATTTAAAGCGTCTTTCTATATTTAGGCTTTAAAGCAGCTACGGCGGAAAAAACAGTTTCACAAGAGGCGGGAAAAAGTAAAAGTATCCGAAATACTTTCGATTTAATTAAGAAATAGTTGAAAGGTAATTCGCTCCAGAAATTTGTCACTGATTTCTTAGCAATATATATATTTTTTTTTGAGCCACTTGAAGAAAGATGTATCAATTGTTGTTCATCTTGCTGCGATAGGCCGGTAGGTATGTATTTTGAAATGGATTTATTACCGAAACTCAGTTTGTCTTCTGCTGTAAAAAAGTATTTGCTGAAAATAGTGTTTAAGTTTTCTAAATGACCCTCCGCTGTCTTCAGCAACACTTTTTTATGACTCTATGATAAGCCTGGATAAATTCACACGTTTTACGAAACATTTGTAATACATTTTCTTTCAATTTGTTATTCCATAACTGTATTTATCTACAAAAAGCATTAACCCTTTCACTTAAGCCAAACAAAGTTTTATTCTTCAGGGAAGTACCTGAAGTTGAAGATTAATTAAGTGCGTTAAGTTTTTCGAAAATGTTCAGGTAAGAGAGTTTCACTAGAAATAATGTCGCAGAATTCTCAAATCATAAATGCGCTTGACGACCATCTAGATGAAAAATAAATCAATAATGATATATGCTCAGCAACCATATCTTCACAAAGAGAAGCGAAAATCCTTGATTTGAGAGGCCTGCTTTTGATATATTTAACGACATCAATAACAACTTGAAAAACAATATTAAGCAAAGGACTAAATGATTTTGATGCTAAAGCTTCCCGGTGAATGATACAGTGGGACCAGACCACGCCTGGAGATTACTTCTTAATAAGTGCTTGTTAACTTTTATACCTACCAGCCATAGCTTGAGCTCCATTGCATCGGTGCAAGTTCCAACACAATCCTTCCACTGCAAGTTTGCATTAACGATAGCGTCATTTGTGATTCGGTATAATTCGACAGTAGTTGCTCTTCCTGGTATAGATTTGAAAAATAGCAACCCTTCAACTATTTCAGTCCCCTTACAGAATCTACTATAGCACCTTAAGTGAGCGTCGTTACTGTTGTCTGTTACTTCATCAAGTTGGATGATAAATAAATTTCCAATCAACTCAGATTCAAGCTGTTGCTGAATATCCACAGATAATTCTTCGGCACATGGTATCGTTTGGAAGAGGAATATTCTTAAGTTATTTAGCATAATTTTCGCCAAACATTGTTTCTTCCATATCAATGGCAGCTGGCAGAATTAGTTGCACTGACTGCATACTGGGCTATTAACGTTTACATTATCTTATATTTTATATTTATATTATACTATTATGCAGAGGGGGCGCCAATTTATTGAAGGTAAAAAGGAAGGCGTGAGGTATAGAAGTTTGAGAACCGTTGCTCTAGACAAATTAATTTTGAGGGTGTTTTTGATCTCTCCTTATGTTCAGTCATTTGAATATATTAGCAAATTAATCTCAATACCTAATATAAAGAGAATCGCTGGTACTATAAGAGAATATTTTGAAATAATGTCTAATTTTATTGTGCGATCCCGGAGACGAGTTCATTAACTTTATCTAAGACAACCTCTGCGTATTAATATAATACTTAATATATTTTTCCAAGTTATCTGTCTGGCCGATGAACCTTTAACACATGGCAATTTATTGCAAAAACGCCTACGGCGACGCGACAATTGCAACTAGTCTCGAGGTACATCCTTTTTTATAATAATTACATCATTGACAACAGATAAAATTGAAAAATTAATTGTGGTTCGATGTGTTTTACAAGGATTTAGTGCAAATAATTTATATAATTTGCATCTATGTAGCGAGGTTCAGTTATCGGATTGTTTTCACAAAATAGCTATTTAAGTGAAAATATGCCAGATTGTCGGTTTTAGGGAAGGAACGTGAAAATAGGATAAAGATAATTTGGTGAGATCGAGACTTTGTGTCCTTTTTATACACTGGTTTACAAAAAAAGCCAATTTTTTAATAACTTGAACAGCTAGTTAGGTCTCATTAATATTATTATAGATCTATAGCCACATCCCTTCGTAATAAAATTGCGATCTATATTTAGATATCGAATATTATACCTGATCAAATTGAAAAGCATGTTTCTTCCTGTTCTTTAAAACATTCCTGTAGAATAATCTGCTTACAAAATGAAATTCTTGACAAACTGGTTTTGAAGTCTGATCCTTGGAGATCATTGTGATTTGTGTTTTTCGTTGATATTTTTTTGTTTATAGGAAATGTACCCGTTTAAGTAATGCAATATATTTTCCGGTACATGCCCATAATATGCACTGAAGAATATTTTAAACAAAACATGGCCTTATTATTAAATTAATTTAGTAGACATCATTTATGAATTGATTTGATGTCACATTACACACTTAAGCGTATTAAAAAGAATCCAATAACATTAAGCAGATCATTCAAAAATCACAATAAATCAGAACAAATCTTACATTAATTATTAACTAATAAATCAAATTCAATAAATTTACAAATTACTCATAGCTAGTACCTTCTCTTTAAAATTCCTCAAACTTAAGCCAAATTTATCAAATCAAATCAAATCAAATCAAAAAACGCTTTATTGTCGGAAGTAAAAAGAACTCATTGACAAAGCTACTGTGAAATCACAGTGTACACAAAAAAAATTGTTATATTTAATCCTAAAAATAAGTACTTGTTTATATGCATAAACTACAGTAAATATGACAAACGACAGGTACAGGCCTATAAAATAAAAGTCATACAAATAAAAGAGTAAAAAAAAATAAATAATACAACAAAATTACCGATGGTACATTAAAACATAAAGCAATGTTAAAACATAAAGCAATGTTAAATCAAAATCAATCAAAAAGAAAATAAAAAAACAATAACAATAAAATAACATTATTCAGTCAAATCTGTAATTAAAAAAGTCATCAATCGAGTAGAAGGCCTTAGAAGGCAGTAGAGCTTTAGCTTCTTTTCTAAATTTTTTATAACTTTGAATTTTTCTTATTATCAACGGTAGGTGATTGAATATTTTCTTACTGTTGTATATTGAATTTCATGTCAGACCCTAAGATGGAATCGGTAAGTTTGTTTTAAATGTTTGTCTAGTGTTGTGCACAGAAGGAGAATTAATGAGGTTTTTATATTTTTATACATTAGACAACATGTTTCCAACAAGAATATGCAAGGTAAAGTTAGTATTTTGTTGGAGATAAACAAGGGTTTACTCGAATCCCTGATGTTAACCATACATAGGTACTTAAGTGCCCTTTTTTGCAACACAAACAATGAATTTAATAGGTAATTGGCACAGCGACCCCAAAAACATATCCCATATCTTAAATAAGACTCAATCAGTGAGAAATAAGCACCCTTTGCCGTTTCAAAGTCTAAACTATTAGAGATAATTCTAATTGCATAGCAGCTTGATGCAAGTTTTCTACTTAAGTTAGTTAAGTGAGATTCAAATTTCAGCTTGGCATCAATATAAATCCCCAAAAATTTATTAACGCTTAGAATATTTATAGTTTGCATGCCAAGTGAAAAGTCATTAAAAGAACTTTAACCTTAATTAGATCATTCCTGACATGCGCCTCTAGATCTACAGAATTTTTATTCATCCAAAGTATCGTCGAGTCATCGGCATATAAATTAAATTTGCCTTTTATATGAATTTTTGTTATATCATTAATATAAATTAAAAATAATAGAGGACCGAGTACAGAACCCTGGGGTACTCCAGATCGAATTTGCATTTCATTTGAAAGCTTATCTTTAAAATGAACCCTTTGAACCCGCTCGGACAGGTAAGATCTAGACTAGCTTAAAGCCACTCCCCTAATGCCATATCTTTCCAGTTTCCACGGCAGTATTTCATGATTAGCGCAGTCAAAAGCCTTCGATAAATCACAAAACACTGCTGCGGCCACCTCCCTCTCATTAATTCCCAAGTACAATCTTTCCCGAAAAGCAAAAATAGCGTCATTCGTTCCTTCCAAATCTTGGAATCCGAACTGCTCAGCACAAAGTAAGTCATACCTTCTCATTAAAGAGTGTAGTCTCGTTTTTACAAGTTTTTCGGCGCACATTTACAAATTTGCCTACTCGAAATTGGTTCATATTGCCATTGTTTGTTGAATGGAATTGTAGGGTTTAAACAGTAAACATTCCTTGGGTCGTCCTATACTTTCAGGAAAAGCACCAAAAATTCAACGTGGGGAACACGCTTAAATTGTGAAAAAACCGCCGCCATCTTGGACTTCTTTTTGAAAAATGCCCTATGGAATAGAGTCTCATACAGGCACTTTTAGTATCAAAATTTTTTATTTGAAAATAAGAACTCATTTTTGCAGTAAAAAAAAATTAATTAACAGTTTATTTACGTTTAATTACAGAATATTACATAAAGACGTTAGATATCGCAAAAAAAGTTAAAAATTGGACGAAACTAATTTGAAAATGAAATAGACACTTGCGATAGCAATTGATAGTGTTTTGAGAAAACTTACTACACTAGTCTACGTTTTACCA
Organism: Pissodes strobi; assembly: GCA_016904865.1. Taxonomy (NCBI): domain Eukaryota; kingdom Metazoa; phylum Arthropoda; class Insecta; order Coleoptera; family Curculionidae; genus Pissodes; species Pissodes strobi. Next base: position 227,166 of record MU182247.1, read on the forward strand.
AATTCTTTGCGTGAGGTAGTATGTCGCTACTACGCTTTGGCTCACTGTGCCTCCTGCTCGGTATCATCTTCATGGTCGGCATCAGGGATATTCCTATTGAACCAAGACTCCCCAGCACACCCTCTGCACAAAATGGTGCATTTTTGACAGCATCATTTGCATTCACAGTTACGGGCTCAGTATCTATTGCACTAACAGCGAATCAGGTCTAATAGCTTTTCTGGTTCCGGGGGTAACGTGGATAAAGCAGGAATGTATTGGTCCGGTTCGACGATCTAGCCCCAATGTTTCGGATCAACGACGTTCCTGCTCCAAGCCTTGTCTTGATATACTCGCAGACTGTGCTGACGGTCGGCAGGCAACGTAGAAGAGAGGTTCGGGAGGTTCTCCACGTAATTTTGATGCTTTTCGCCAACAGTCTGTACATATTTGTTGTATCGGGTCTTGTCAAGCCCCTCCCCTGGTTTATAGAAAAACATGTTAAATTGGATCAGTTGCAGTATGGATTTGTTAAGAACAGCAGTACCCTAGGGGCAATTACGGATTTTATAAATCACATATCGGAAGCACTTGATAAAAAATTGTTTGTTGTTTCAGTCTTTATCGATCTAAAAAAGGCCTTTGATGTCGTCAGCATTGATATTTTATTAAGAAAACTGCAGGGTATGGGTTTTGAGGGGACCATATATAATCTAATTAAGTCTTATTTAGTGGGGAGAAGGCAGTACGTTACAATTAAAAATATTAATAGCGGCGTGCTTTTCAACGAGTTTGGAGTACCTCAAGGTTCTGTACTTGGACCCCTACTGTACTGCCTTTATGTTTTAAACATGAGATGTGCAAACCTTAAGGCCCGTTACTATGCTTTTGCTGACGATACCGTATTATTGTATACAGGTGAGTGCCTGAAATCATTAGTAGAAGCCATAAATCAGGATTTAAGACTATATTTAAATTGGCTCTATTATAATAAACTAAAAATTAATATTCAAGAAACAAATTTTATAATATTTAAGCAAAAGAATAAGCACATACTAGAACTAAATATAGAAATTAATAACTTAAGCCTTAATGAAGTTCAAAAAGTCAAATATTTGGGATTAATCATTGACAATCAGTTGAATTGGTCTGAACATATAAATTACATTTCCCAGAAGGTAACAGCAATGATTCCTGCTATCTATAAATGCAGAAATTATTTTTCAGAAAAAACCAAGCGCAATGTATACAATGCATTCTTTCTTTCTCACCTCCGATATTTACTTCCGATATGGGGAACATGTGGAAAAACCAATTTTAACAGGGTTCGAATACTGCAAAATAAAATCCTAAAAGTATTATTTAATTATGATAGACTTACCAATACAGAAACTTTATATAGAGAACTTAGCATATCAAACATCGACGTAATATTTAATTTAGAACAAATAAAACTAATTTATAAAATATTATGTAAATCACAAAAATCTAATATAAATATTGCCATGTCAAATACTGTTCATGACTATAATACAAGATCGCAGGACAATATTTATCAGTTAGCTGTTAGAACAAATATAGGGTTAAATAATCCAGTCATACAAGCCAGTAAGGCATACAATAGAATACCTGAAAATATTAGAATTGTAGAGAATTATGGACTGTTCATACGAAAGTTAAAGTTATATTTAAATATATTGTAGATTGTAGGATCATTATTTCAACACAGAATTATAGATTGTGTTCTCGAGACCAGAGCTTAAAGTACTGTTTAGAGAATTAATTTATTGTTAAGTTTGTAAAGTTTGAAATAAATAAAGGATGTTTTCAAACCTCCGTACACTGGGCAATGAACTGCACTCTTGGATCATACAAAATGACGCAGTGATGACAAACTCTTGTATATGACGTTTATATTCTAAAAATGTTGCATCCCTTACCTGCAGCTGCAACATGATCCTGCAACGCGTTTGGGTTGTTGAAAAGTTCTACAGCTTTCTGCATCTCTCGGTCATTTTGTAGTTTATTGAAACCGACATCGACAGTGAGATCTCTGTTATAGACAGCGGAGGTGGTATCGCAGCCCATGAAAGTATGTACGAAAAGAAGGTGTCTCGTCATGTCACAAAGACCTTCGTTCAATTCTCTGCTGCAATAAACCTTTTCGCGGTGGTGGGATTCCCGGGAACTATTATTTACACGGCATCTTGATGCTGCGACAGGGATGCAATTAGCACACACAGATGTGAATCCGCTCCAACTACAACACCCGTCCGGGCGTCCGCGTCACGAGAGGCCTGAAGAACGGAAAACTTGGCGTTTTTGAACTCTGCGCTAAAAAGCTTCGTTTATTTTCAACGTTCGACAAGAACTGATCTTGGTGGGCTTGTCATGGTGTTCCTTCTTGTAACATTATTCCTCGCCGCCGATTTCCCAGCTACCCTTCGGTTGTGCACTGCATCTATTGTACTCGGTTCATATCCGTCGAATACTATGATGACGTTTCTTCCGTAATTACGGTGGACGTAGTTCAAGTACGTAGTGCACACATCGCCATACGTAGCTGAACGGGGCCAATAAACCCTGTGTAAAGGATCTCCCCCGTCGAGAACAATTTATTGCTACTCTTGCAAATCTTGCCGATTTTTTCAATAATCTTCGATTTTGCTCCCGCGCAAAGACTAACGACATCAAACAAAGACTCTGAGTACGGCGCCAATCTATAACAAAGGCAGTATTCAAGTTCGCCTTCACTTCTTGGAACACACGCCATGAGGTGAAACAGCTGATTTGACAATAACAGCATCCTTATCAACCGTTATGGTTCTCCTTATTACAACTAGAATGAACACTTGTGTCTTCCTCTTGAAAGTAACATTTGAAACTGTTTCCCTGAAACTAATTTCACAGATTCTTCCCCCACCTTCTTGGCTGCATCACAGTTAACCCTGCTGTTGACAATTATTCCCAAAGATAAGGCAACGAGCTCTTCAGACTTGACGAATATATTATTTATTTTTATGCAAAGTATTTTAAAGCCAATTTAAATACATTTTGACTGTAAATTGGACATTTTTCAAACTAAGAATTATTTTGACTGACTTTACTTTGCAAAACACGAATCTTTTTATCACAGTGAATTCCTAAGATATGGCATTTTTTGAAAAATTCAACATGGCGGTGGTTTTCTCACAATTTAAGGGTGTCCTCCACGTTGGATTTTTGGTGATTTTTCTGGAGATATACAGGGGGGCCCCAGGAATGTGTTGCAACAGGAATCAGCTATCTAATAATTATTTCCGTCTCTAACCGAATTCGGTATAATTTGCCTATACTATTCGGTCAGGCACATGTAACAGGATCAAATCCATAAGGCAGGGCAAGCTATGGAAGAATGCAGGGCTCTATGCAACCAATGCATATCAGTTTTAAACTGCTTCGACTCCAAGATAGCAATGCCCAATAGTTCCCTAATCTGATGATAGTTATACTCGAGGGGCGGTTAACTCCCTAAAATTTGTACACCGATTTAAAATCATCCTAAGATTTTAACTGATTTATGAAGATTTACAAAGATATTACTCCATTTAATAAGATTTAAGCTGATTTATAAAGATTTATCATCGTTATCATTATGCTTTAGGTGATTTACAGAGATTTGTTGTGATTTACAGTGATATATTGTGATTTTACATGGAATTTATGGAGATTAAAACTGATTAATGATTTGCAAGTTTCTCAGCCCATATACCTTATGTTCTACGATTAAGCAGGTTACTTATTATTCTGTTTTATTGTAAGATGATTATACTATAAACTTTTTAAAAAAATGGCTTTTGTGATTTTTCTTCTAGTTTAAACTAGTATTTAAAGGAAAATTTAGGAAAGGGAAATTTGTTTTTTAATTTGGTGAAAGAACATTTTGGAACATCATAAGAAAAATGTAAAAGTTTGATGTAATTTGTTTATTTATATATTTCATAAAATAAATAACTCTTATCAAAGTAGAACTTGTTTACGTGAAACATAATAATAATATGTAATAAGTAGGTATATGTATACATACCATAGTATGAAATAATATATAAAAAACCCGATTTGGAAACTTTATTAGAGTTTCATAAATTTATACATTTTCTCTATTTTGTTTTTTTGTCCATGTTTTTAGTGTGAAGGGATCATTGCCACACAAATCAATGGAGCCATAAAATACAAATTTGTTTTCAACAACTTGAACGTCTTTATCTTTTGGCCAAACATATCTTTCCAAATCTTGTTTTAAAAATTTTATAAGAATGGTGTCATCCTTATTATTATCATCTTGACCTATAACTCGCCCTAACCATCCTATGTCATAAAATACGGCATAGTATTTTTCAATTTCTATGTGCACTTTATTTTCTTTCTTAGTTTTCTCTTTATTGCTTCTTTCGTTTTTGTCGTTAAAATCTTCTGAGTCATCTGAGCTATTGTCATGTAATGAAATATCTGAAGACTCTTCCGAAGAGCTTTCCCCGCTTATCCTTAATTTTTTTCTTTTTCCAAGTCTTCTTCTTTTATTTGCGATTTTTTTGGCCGGATTTTCTTTCAAGGATTTTTCTCCAATTTTTTCAGTTTTTTGCACTTGTAAAGTCTCTCTCACCCGTAATAAGCGGTCGCTACTTAGTTTTGAAGACGAATTTTGAAAAAGCCAACATAAAGAAGATTTTTTTTACTGTCATTGTCTTTCCGGTATATAGAGTGACCTTTAAGAATGATGATGTTTGGGTTATCTCATTGTTTGGGTGAGTAAAGACTTTTAAATTCAGTGTTGCCTGTGACGAACACATATCCTTTATAAGATTAACATCTTCCACATATTCGAGATCTGAATCGTTGATAATGTTGTCTTCAAGAGAGTCTTCAAGTTTTTGATCTTCAAACCCGAGTACTACAAATAAAATTAAAAATGTATGTCTTTATTGTTTACAGAATATGGGATATTTTCTCTAAGAAATTAAGTCGTGTACGGAAACAAAAAAAATTATAGATTTTTAAGTTAACATTTTATCGAGCATTTTATTAAGTCAAGTTAAAGTAAAAGTTATACTGGTGATATTTACCATTTTCACGAGCATTTTCCTCATCATCTTATTACTTCAAATCACTGAACCAAATTTCTACCAAATCGGTTTAAGGATATTAATGTTTTTTTTTTAAACTTCAACGCCCTGTATCTCGGAAACGAAGCAACTCCTGACATATCCTCATAGGAACTTTTTTACTTACAACAACGACCTAACATATCTCCCTCTGAAGTTTCGTACCGTAGTTAGGAAACATCCTGTATAATATATTAATATTAAAAGAAAGTGCAATAACTGTACTTATGTACAGGGTGTCCCATTTTCGATGATATTACAGGGTATCTCACTTACGAGTAAAGATAGAGAGTTGCGGATTTCGCAATACTGTGGTACTTTTTTGTGAAAAGAACGATGGTATAAACAAAATTTTCATAGCCCGCTTCGTTTCTGAGATACAGGGCTAAATTGAAAATAATGCATTTTGGGACCCCCCTCGTATCTCCGTTATCCTTTAAGATATCGCAAAGCTAAAAACTTGCTCTTATATACTTTTTTACGTAGAACCCAGTGGCGTAGTCAGATTTATGCTGTGAGCTGTCAATTTTTAGCTATAAATCAAACATATGTTTTTTTAAATGGAAACGAAAATTTTGAAAAATATGACATGCTTTATACAGAGCGATGAAAACTCCCGTGAAGCTTCTCAACTATTATTCAATATGTTTGTTTGAATATTTATTTACCTTTTGACTTATTTGGGTTTATTTTTTATTTAAGTATCATGTTAATTTATGGATATTCTGAAAGAAGACAACCTGGTCATTTAATGTCTTCCGGAATAAAGAGAACATGGAACGTTTATCCGGCCCCTACCAAAAACGTATAATAAGGAAAATCGCGGTAAGGCCGGAGGCAACGTTCCTTGTTCTACCATTTTTTTTCTTTATTCCGGAAAACATTAAAAGATCAGGATGCCTTCTTTCGGAATATCTATAAATTAAAATGATATGTACAAAAATAAACCCAAATAAGTCAAAAGGTAAATAAATATTAAAACAAACTTATTGGAATATAGCTGAGAAGCTTCACGGAAGTTTTCATTGCTCTGTATAAAGCAGACTAACATGTCATATTTTTCAAAATATTCATTATTTTTCGTTTTCAACCATCGTAAAAAATACAATATTACACAGAAAATATAAATTTTGCCACTGAAAGGTCTTGCCAATAAAAAATTACCATTCCATTGTCTTAATAGCCTCTGCCTGCTAATACTTATACCGTTGTTTAAAAGACAATGCTTATACTATACTCATCAAAAGTGTATAGAGACACATTTTGTGAAATTATGGATTTTGGGCATATTATTTAAAATACATATCATGTATTATATATTTTTATAAAGCTTATAAAATTTCCATTCAAACGAAAGAAAAATATAGAGGGTGTTACATTAAAAAAAAATACAAGAGTGTCGTATCGAGACACATTTTGTGAAATTATGAATTTTAGGCTTATTATTTAAAATACATATAATGTATTATATATTTTTATAAAGCTTATAACATTTTCAATCAAACGAAAGAAAAATATACAGGGTGTTCCATTTAAAAAAACATAAGTTTGATTTATAGCTAAAAATTGGTAGCTCACAGCAAAAATCTGATCACGCCACTGGATTCTACGTCAAAAACCGTATAAGAGCAATTTTTTAGCTTTGCGATATGTTAAAGGATAACGGAGATACGAGGGGGGTCCCAAAATGCATTATTTTCAATTTCGCCCTGTATCTCAGAAACGAAGCGGGCTATGAAAATTTTGTTTATACCATCGTTCTTTTCGCAAAAAAGTACCACAGTATTGCGAAAACCGCAACTCTCTATCTTTACTCGTAAGTGAGATACCCCGTAATATCATCGAAAATGGGACACCCTGTCCAGGGTGATCCCTTATAATGTCGCCCCCCTATAGCTTTTTTATTTTAAGCGTCCCAAAAACAAAAAAAGTATGGTTATGTAAGTACTGAAAAATACTTCTTTTCTGCGTATAAAAAATATTGGAAAAATGATCAATATACAGGGAAAACCAAAAAGTTAATTTTTTTTCAATGAAATACCCTATATATGAATTTATTTTTCGATTCCTTGTAAAATTCTAAGCATATTTTATGTATGATGTTATGCCTCTAAAGTTAGTAGTTTCACAGCTATAAACAGTTGAAAATCGGTACTTTGGCTACTTTTCACCTTAGTAGCAAGAAGATCATTAGAGATGGAGTAAAATAAATTTCACATTCCTATCTTAACTTTTCAAGAGCTATCTGACGGTACTAACTGGCAGGCGGTACCATGGGTACCAAATCTGGTACCTCGGTAGGTACCATAAGTTAGCATCATCGGATAACTCTTGAAAAGCTAAGATAGGAATGTGAAATTCATTTTACTCCATCTCTAATGATCTCTTTGCTACCAAGGTGAAAAGTAGCCAAAATACCGATTTTCAACTGTTTATAGCTGTGAAACTACTAACTCTAGAGGTATAACATCATACATAAAATATGCTTAGAATTTTACGAGGAATCAAAAAATAAATTCATATATAGGGTGTTCCATTGAAAAAAAATTAACTTTTTGTTTTTCCCTGTATACTGATCATTTTTCCAATATTTTTATACGCAGAAAAAAAGTATATTTAAGTACCTACATAACCATACTTTTAGTTTTTTTGAGACACTTAAAATAAAAAAGTTAAAGGGGGGCGACATTATAGGGGATCACCCTGTACCTACATAGTAGTTTTTTCATTTACCTTTATAGTTCAGTCATCCAAGGTTCAGAAACGGCATTTCCAGGAAAAAAATGTAGAAGTGTTCTTCTTACCGGTTCTTTATGTTTTTTGGGCTGCTGAATCCGAATCTGAGGTTTGCCACCTCGCCAGGCGAAGGCTTAGCAATGAAAATCGCAAAAAACCGTAAAATTTTACGTTTTTTTGAATATAACTCGAAAAATAAGCGTTTTTCTATCATGCAAACGATATACAAAATTAACGTTGACAAAAATTAGTTAAATTTTTATTTGTATATACAGTGTGTCCGCGGATTGAGTGCACAAGAGGAAAAAATTCTTTATTTTTCATTTTACGACAAAAAGTCATTCTTTATAAAAAGTTCTGGTTGTCGAGAAAATCAATTTACAATATAAAAATTTTCAATCAGATGTACAGGGTGCTAATAAATTAGAAAAAATATAAAATGCCTAAAGAGAGAAGTACTATTATTTATTACTTTTATCAAAAATGTTATGAAGCAAGTTGTTTATAAAGTAACATATAGTCTAAATATAAATTTAGAAATGAAAATTCGAATATTTAAAATTATTCTACATACTCTTACCTCAACACACGTTTCCGCTAACCTAATAAATTTACCGCTGGGAGTGTTCAGCTATCCAAAACATATTAAACTTATTACGCACTTATTTGGCTGTCTTTTGTTTTAAAAAAGTAGTATCGTTGCATTTAAATTTTTTGAGAAAATTTGATTTATATACGGTTATGTCAGAAAACGCCCTCTAGCGGCTAGGTAAAAAATCGCAATAACCCCACTCAAGGCACGGTTGATAGCTTAAGGAAAGCCCTTTTCAACGACTCTAAGCTTATTAAAATCCATTCAGCCATTTTGAAGTTATTGACATTTATTTCCGAAAATATTCGAACACCCCCCGACCACATTTCTTAAAGGGAGAGAGCAAAAAGTGATTAACAAAAAAGAATCGAATTTATTTCGGCTTTAAAATGGCAATTCAATCTACTAACTTTAATTTAAGAAAATTTAGGAAAAAACTGGTTTTAAAATTTAAGATACATATAACGCCCCCTGCCGGCCATTTTGGAAACTTAAAAATAATTTCGAATATTTTCTCTTGGTCGCTTTACTCATAATTTTTTTTTACCATAAGTCTTTACGACAATTATTTTCAAGATATAGCCGAGTGCCATTCTTAGTTGACCACCCGGTACATCTGATTGAAAATTTTTATATTGTAAACTGATTTTCTCGACAAGCAGAATTTTTTATAAGTAATGACTTTTTGTCGTAAAATGAAAAATAAAGAAATTCTTCCTCTTGTGCATCCGCAGACACACTGTATATAGTGAGTCTTTTTTTAAGACACAACATAGGCACCATATAGGCACATACATCGGTAGTGAGGACCCGGTATATCAACGTTTATTCAATCGTTTTCAGATGTTGGTCTGTCACTATTGATTTGACAGCAATATAAATGTGTGTTAATTTCAAAATGATACATGGGCATCTTTCCATTAGATACTGAGTGTGCTAATAACTTCTGAGGCCCTATGTTGCGTCATAAAAAAATCACACTGTATATATAGTTAATAATAAAAATAATAACAATAATAAATTTATTTAATGAGGTATACATTTCCTCACTGTATATATCGTTAATAATAAAAATAATAGTTCGATGCTACTGAGAAACACTACCACTACATTCAGTTTAGGGTTTAGTTGGTCTCGTGTAACGCTCGTGCGCTATTAACGAACCGATAAAACAACTGTTATTAGTCCGCTTAAAATGTCCCGCGAGTGTATCATATGTGACGGATCGTTAGATGATGGAACCAAAACGACTGTAGTGAGGGAGAAGGGGTTGGACGGTTTTATTGTAGCAAGTAGAGGTCGAGTAGATGGTAAAATAGTTTTGTTTAATAGATGTAAGATTGCTAAAGAAGTTGAGGTAGACGAAAAATGTAGGAAGAGATATACTAAGGAAGAACTGCCGTAAGAAAAACATAGTTATAATTCCTCAATTATCATCTAGAACCCACTGTTTTATATGTGAGGAGGAAGTGCCAATAGATTATTTAAACAAACAAATTAAAATCCACCACAACGCCGCAATCATGGTGTACCCCGTGACAGGGTACATAGAGAGGCAGCTGAAAGATCGAAATGATGAAGCTGGACATGCTATTTTGCATCATATATGTTCAGTGATGATAGAGCTATACCTCCCCAAACGCCAAACAAAAACACAAGGTAGACCAAGAAGTGATGTGGATGGAGAAATGCAATATATTTTCAAATATCTTGAAAACAGTTCTGAAGAATGCCAGTTTACAATTGACGAACTAATAAATGAGATTGAAGGTGACTGTTCTCACGCAAAAACAGTAAAACAGCGCCTCTTTGAGAAGAATGGCAATGATATATTTATAACAGGCAATATGCCTTATATTGTGGGGTTCAAGGCTACAGGTTACAGGATTATTCCTGATACTTGATATCAGGAGAAGTGTCATAGAAAGAAGAAACAGTAACTGCTATTATTGTTAAAGATGCACGCTATCAAGTGCACAATTTGGCACAGTACCTTCCACCAGATACTTTTATACATAATGTTGGCGACCTAATTCAGAATCTATCCGAGTCTTTACAGATGCTATAGCAATGAGCAAGAAAAAAGGAAATTTTAAAACATGGAAGAAGATTGAACATGAACGACATGGATTCTATTATAGTTATTTAAACTCCCATTTATCGTTGTTTCAGGTGATAATTATGCAGATGAGGAGGATGAATGAATATGAAAATTATTAAATAATGGTGTTTTTGCTTTTTTTTTTCTCGTGTAAATACAAATTTGTTCTAAATATAGTTGCTTTTATCAAAACCTTCTCCCCCTACTTAAAAGTAGTACTATTTCCGAGGGGGTAGTCACTAGGGTAAAATTTGTGACAAGATTGCGAAAAGTAAGGGATTGCGAGGGATTTCGAAAGATTGCGAGGGATTTCGAAAGATTGCGAGGGATTTCGAAAGATTGCTACGGATTGCGACAGATTGCGAGAGAATTCCAAGGATTGCGAAGAACTCCCAAGGATTGCGAAAGACTCCCAAAGGATTGCGAAAGATTTACAAGGATTGCGAGGGATTTCTAAAGATTGCAAAAGCGTTTTCATGTTCTTTTAAAGTGCCTTGCAAATTGCAAAACGTATACTTAGTTTTACGCTCGGGTTTAGGGAACTATAGGTAGGTTTATTATGGCAACTAGAAATATTCTTCAGTATGAAAATATAGAAATTAGAATTTGATTAAACAAAAATCATTAATAGAGATAAAATATTTTACATTATCAACCACGTTCAAATTTTGAGCCCCAATTAAAAGCTATCCTAAAAATTAAAAAAGAAATACAAAAGTTCTAGGGTAGTTTATCTATTATATTTTGTTAATTATTATGAATCAAACCAATGAGCACAGAGACATGGTTCTGGCAATGGATTCATGTTTATGATAACTTTGTGAACAGGATAATTTTAGGTAACATCAAAATGAAATAGCTTATTTGTGGTCTTTTGGAAATCTGTTGAATGTTTTGGTTCAAAAATTATATAGGTATACCGGGTGACCTCGAGATTATACTGACCACTGCTCAGGCGTTTTTAGCGTCATTAGAAATATATATTTTGAGATTTAGGGAGCTTACACGAACGGCTATAAGGAAAAAAAGTAGGCGTAAAAACAGTAATTAATCACTTCTGATCATACCCGACGTAATGGAAACTGTGTTAGGTATTTTAAATGGAACAACCTAAATTATTTAAGTGGATGCTGGTTAAGTGTCAAATTTAAACATTTCCGGATTACCTACAGGTAAACTGAAAGTGAAAGGTTTAGTAGTTTAATAGTTAATATACCGCAAAAATCTGTCCGGTGTTTCGTTTAAAATAACCATATTTCGTATTGATATCTTTTTGTATAATTAAATAAAACGCCTGGTTAGTAATCTCGCGGTCACCCGGTATACAGGGTGTCCTATTTCACTGCTTTTTGATGCTCAGTTGTTTGTTTCAAATTTATTATAAGATGAACAGAAAAAAACATAGCTTATTTGGATTAGACTGTGCTTTAATGCAAAATAGATACAAATATTAAAAAAATTAATATCAAAAAATACAAAAAAAAACTTATAAACATAGGTAAGTATGACCCCAATACGCAAAATTGACCTTAATAAATTAACTTTAAAATGGTCTAGTTCAAAAATAGCAGGTCAGAAAAACAGCCAAAATCAGAAATAGGAACTTGTGCATTTAATTACAAATAATCTTTGAAGCTATTTTTTGCAGCCTTAAATTTCTGTTCGATTTCTAATTTTTGATGCCGTTTTAGATAAAAATGCTCATTTTTCAGTAGTGGTATTGGCTCATAAAATGTGAACTTATTTTCCACTATTTGAATGTTTTCATTTTTCTCTTTGGCCAAATAGGTGTCGAGGGACGACTTTAAGGAATTTAATTTTGTTGGAGCTCTTATCAATCCATCCTCTACAACTCTACCAATGTACCATGTCCGTAAATAACATACTGCATAATAATTTTCCAAACGTATATCAATAGAGCCTTTGTTGATATTTTATCTTCCTTTTACTTTTTATTTTTGTTTTTCAAGGAACCTCCCCATTCGCTTGAAAGTCTTTTTAACTTGTTAGAAAAGAGCCAATAAACGAGTGGATTTCATTACTAGCATTTCTTTGTTGACTTTAACACCTAGAAAAGAACGATCTTCCTTTTGTTTCTTTTTGCTTCTTAATATTTAACTCAGTAATACCTTATAAATCCTCAAATGCATTATTTTCATTGTCAATATCTTGTCTGTCTTCCTCGTTTACCGTTTGCCCCTCTATCTCTTGATTCATACCGAGATTCATACTCGGATTCATATTCATAGTTAAGATATTAAGGATATTAAATAAAAACTATTTTTGCGCTTCTGTGTTCATACCTCGGTTCCGTACATATAAAAAATATTTTGGAGGCCATATTATAATTTTTATCTATGATCTTTAAAACCGAGTTTAAATTATGTATTTCAGATATCTTTATAAAAATCGATCTGTAGGTTTTTCTCGCAACAATATCGTTTACTTAATTAAAAATTTAAAACTGATGGTGCTGGAATTTCTCATACAGGGGTGGATCAGTGGAAAGTCGAGTGGGATTAACAAATTAATGTCTTACTAAATATACGTCACATTTATTTATGTAGCAGTGGAACATATACAGAGTGTGGCATAAGTTTGGAAACCCCTGTTTTATTTGGAGACCACAAATTCTTTTGGGACAAAATTAAGATCTCCCCCGGAAGTTCCTGATTTCAAAATGAAATCGGCAGTGTTGCCACTCATTCAGATTTTTCTCTTTTCTCTCTTTGTTCTGACTTTATTTAAAGAGATAATATAAAATGAATTTAACATTATTGTTGCCATTTTTTTTCCTTTACAAGACGGTAGTATCATCTTTGAAATCTGGCGTTTCGTGTCCGGGCCCCCACCATCAACTTTTTTTAAATACGGACCTGTGTTTTTTATTTCATTTTTAGAAGCCTTTGGTTTCCCAAAACCAACGATGTATCACACTTGTCCAATAGCAGTAACAAATATTCTCATAAGTGAAATCGAGTCAGAAAAGATTGCCCTCGAGATAGCCCTCTCTCTGTCTAATACATTATTTCTTATGGAAAAAATCTAGATTTGTTGATTTATTAGTAAGTGTGAGACATCGTTGGTTTTGGGAGAACAAAGGCTTCTAAAAAATTAAATAGAAAATCCAGGTCCGTATTTAAAGAAATGAAGTTGATGATGGGGGTCCGGACACGAAACGTCAGATTAAAATTTGATACTGCCATCTTATAAACAAATAATAATGTTAAATTCGTGTTATATTATATCTTCAAATAAAGTCAGGAAAAATAAAAATTAAATAGCTGCTTTTCGGTTTACTACGAATATCTCCGGAAGTAGTCGGAATTTTCTAAATTTCTCAACGACATATCGATGACTCCTAAATTGCACAAATTTGCCCCCATATAACAGACTTCGTATCTCTTTGGTTTCCGAAATCCTAATGGTGAGAAGCAAATTTGTTTCACCCTGTATAGATTTTCCACTCCAATGCCAGTTCAGTATAGTTCATGTCAGATAGCTAGCAGTGTATAAGGGATACTCTGTATACGAACTGGCATTATACAGGGTGTTATTTAAGTACGCGGCCAAAGTTCACTCTTTGAATGATTTTAGGACGAAAAGTTTATATAAACATAGGTCCGGAAATGCATTGTTTCCAAAATACAGAGTGTTCAAGTTCAAAAAAAAACGGTAGTGTACGCCGTTGACTTTTTTCTAATTTTGGTATTTATTTCGGATTAAGGAACTAAAAATACAACTTTTTTGTCCCTTGAATTATTTTTGTATCTTTCTTACTCTTTAGGGAAAAAAAATAAACACCACTACTTATTACATGTCCCTAGACTATATCACAAAAAAGGTGATTTTTTTTTCTCAAAAACTAAGCAAGATACAAAGATAATACAAGGGAGAGGAAAGTTGTATTTTTAGTTGCTAAATTTAAAAAAATATATGATTTTTCAAAAGTGAGTGACTTCCGGGACGCCAATGGACTTAAAAATAATTAATTATGGCTAAATTACTAAATACTACTGCCGAATTTTAACAAAATCGACCAAAAGAATCTTATTAAGATTTTTACAAAAAAAAAACTATTTTTTTTTAAGTTTGACATCCTGTATCTTGGAAACAGTGCGGACATATGTTTGTATGTTTATCTTAAAATCACTCAAGGAATTATCTCCTGAGGTTTGGCTATGTACTTAAATAACACCCTGTATTATTGACGACAATGAATTAAATTGTTGTCAACAATCGCGTACCATAAAAATACCTAACGGTTTTTTATACGTGTTTATGACAAATACTATACCCAGTTAGCACGTAGCCGCTCCTTTGGTACTTTATATCATCTATTTTAACGAAAATTTTTGTGGATTATGAGCGATTGCGAATGGATTGCGATAGGATTGCGAAGGATTGCGTGGATTGCGAATCGATTTCGGGGGATTGCGAAGCGATTGCGATGATTGCGAAGCGATTGCGTCGATTGCGAAGCGACTGCGAATGATTGCGAAAGTGATTTCGGCGATTGCGAGTGAATTTGTGACAGTATTGCGAGAAGTGAATCACCCCTCGACTATTTCGTTTGAACTAGAAGGCCCGTTGACCATATATTATAGGGACCTCACTCACGTTTGACAATTTCTTAAATGTAACCTCGACACCAGATAATCATGATATAATTGATTTTAGAGGTGTGTGAAGTTGCTAGTAGAGCACCTACGCTCAGTTAGAATAGAATAACGATTTCAGCTTTTCTACCGTAAAGTCAAGAAATACCATATTTTCAACACGATCTAACGACGTTATGGATTGACCAGACTTTAGAGTTGTTATACGTTTTTGTAGGACAATTTATCTACTTTAAGTTGGTATATCACAGTTATAATCAAAAAACGCTTAGTTTTCGAGTTATAGTTAAAAAATGTGAAAAGGTGCAAAATTTTGAGGTTTCTTGCAATTTTCATTGTGAAGCCGATGCCTGGCGAGGTGGCCTCAGATTCGGATTGAGCACCCCCAAAAACATATAGAACCTGTGAGCAAAAAACTTCTAAATTTTTTTCTTGGAAAAATCCTTTGCTTACTGGATTATTAATTATATGTAGAAAATTAGAGATCACGGCTCAGAGAAGGAGCGAGATATAATAAACCGAGTAATACCATATAGCTACAGCTAATTAATTATGATGACTTACCTTTCCAAAACGTAGTTTGATCACAAACCATAAAATTAAAAAAGTACCTCAAATAACCAAGAGGAAAATTACAAATCAACCGAAATCTCGACCGAACTCTAATAATTGGCTCTATTTCTAATGAGCCGACTCGTCCGCACTTGCAAATAGAGTCTGGAATGGGAAATGGGTGGGGAGGGACTTTGTTGTCGAGTCTGTTGTATTTTATATAGCTTATTTATCTTGATTTTTGGAGATTTCTCTTGATTTCTAAAGATTTATCCTGACTTAACTAGATTTTTGGTGATTCACACTGATTTATCGTGATTTAAAAAGATTTTTACTGATTTATGGTGATTTTATCTGATTTATGAAAAAATACGCTAAATTATACAGATTTGGTCAAGATTTTAATTGATTTATGCCAGGTTGTACACCGATTTAGAGGAGTTAGCTCCCCCTCGGTTATACTGTTCACGTACAAAACCACATTGAAAAGCCATCAATCGTAAACATTTATTTTGCACGCGCTCAATGCTTTCCATATGAAATTTGTAAATACGGCACAAAAAAGGATTTTCAGTGTGAAGATTGAAAAATCCGCTGAAGATCTGTGAATAAATTTCAAGATCTTCAGAGCTTTAGATGTTATGATGTTTATATAGGTATAAAATAGAGATCCATATTCTTAAGTTGATCATAATTCTGTAAAACTGTGCCATTTATAGAATTAGGAAACTTAATAGGATCCTTCGAACGATAAAATGTGATTACATTACACATTTCTATTAAGATCCATACCATTTGTATGGCACCATACCGAAAATTTATGTCGAAGGGCATCCGATGTAGAGGCCACAGATCTAAAAAGCTCCAAATCATTCGTGAACATAAGCCAGCTGCTAACAGAAAGAGATTTGGTGAAGTCTCCCCAAAACAAAGCGAAAACCATAGGGCCACAATGGGATCCTTGCGGGACACACGATGAAACCCCAATCTCAGATGAAAAATTCACGGATCTCACACCTTACCCAAGCATCCTATGTATTGAAATTGCCTGACACAATTTATAAATTTAAAAAACTTGTGATTTACATCTGTCACAATATAACAAATTAATTACTATTAATTTATATTTACCGATGAGATCAGATGAAGTGACACCAATGATAATATTACATAAAAAAAGTGTACAATATTTTTAAAGTCAGTTTAAATTAAAACAGCAGATAAATTCCCTGATTACTAAAGCCAAAAGCTCGTATATAACTACGCTACTGAGTGCCTGTCGTCAAAATAGACTTTAACCACGGTAGAATATACTGTGCTTTAACCAATAATTATTAGAATGTGTGTACTCCCGCCTAGTAAGGCTTACTTGATTTAGTCAACGTGGACTCGATTACGGGTGCGAAGGGTATAGTTATATGAACTGAAAGTAGTTAGAATGAGACAAATATAATCAAGTTTGAAATAGCCAATTAAAGCCAATAAGCGAATAATGTAAAAATATATACGGGAGAATATATAATTTATTCTCATTATTCTAGTTTGTCAATCATTTACAATGGGATTGATGACATTGGAATCATTTTCTCCTTTGTATGGTTTGACTCTAGAGTAGAATACATTTCATAAAACATTTTTAATACATTAAACGACATTAGACCATACACCATACAGTAAAAATAAACAGCCATATTTTGCGGTTTGTTTTAAATAAATAACTGCTTATTTTCATTATTTTTTAGTTTGTTGCATCTTATCGAGTAATCAAATAGGTAGTAAAAATATTGCATTTTAATCTTTACGGTCTAAATTTCGTTAATAGATAAATATTATATTTAAACCTAGTAAACAAGAATTTTAAAACATTGATAAATGTCGAAACTGTAAAATTTGACATTTTTGACAGATTATGTCAGTAATTATTTTTCTTTTATTTTCCCTAATCTAATTCTAAGATTTCATTCAAATCAGTTCATAAATAGCAAAACTGTCAAATTTGACATTTTTGACAGATACTATCACAAAAAATATTTTTCTTTTATTTTCCCTATTCTAATTCTAAACTTTCATTCAAATCGGTTCATAAATAACGAAACTGTCAAATTTGACATTTGTGACATACATACATACTTTGTCAAAAAACATTTGTCTTTCATTTTCCCTAAACTAATCTGAAAGTTTATTTAAATCGGTTAATAAATAATGAAATTGTCAAATTTGACAGATAGGTAGGTACTACGTCAAAAAATATTTTTCTTTTATTTTCCCTAATCTAATTCGATTTATAAATACCGAAACTGTCAAATTTGACATTTTTAACAGATACTATGTTAAAAAATTTAAACCTAGTAAACAAGAATTTTAAATCGTTGATAAATAGCGAAACTGTAAAATTTGACATTTTTGACAGACTGTGTCAATAATTATTTTTCTCTTATCTTCCCTAATCTAATTCTAAGATTTCATTCAAATCGGTCCTTAAATAGCAAAACTGTCAAATTTGACATTTTGACAGATACTATCACAAAAAATATTCTTCTTTTATTTTCCCTAATCTAATTCTAAACTTTCATTCAAATCGGTTCATAAATAACGAAACTGTCAAATTTTACATTTTTGACAGACTATGTCAATAATTATTTTTCTCCTTATCGCTTCTACAGGTGTAGGACAAATTCGGGTCGTTTTGCAGTCGCATTAAATGAGTAGACTATATGATTGATGTGGATTACCTTGATTATCATAATTCAGAAATCCAGTTATATGTTGAACGTTTGACGTATCCTTCAATTCCCTGTTGCTCCAACGAATTTAATCTGTGTGTTT
>MU182247.1:265711-303998 GCA_016904865.1 Pissodes strobi
GCGGCCACATAAATATATATACTTACTTTATCGACTAATTCATTAATTTGCAAGATTGCTTAATGATGTATTGATATTATCGCTGTCATTAGATTTGTTTGATAATCAATCAATTCGTTTATAACTGTTGATATTTATCGACTATATCTATACATATTTACTTCACCGGTTATCATGATTTTGTATAGCAAAATACTTCCTATTTATAGTGTTTCGTTATTGACTGTCTTTAGTCAAATCTTTAAGAATGCAATGTTTGCTTGAAATTATTCCAAGATAGGAATTGAGCAATATTAATGTTATAGGACCTAGATTAAAACTTCCTATCTTATTTTGCTTTGATTTAATAGTCTCATAATATGAATGAAATACATTATAAGAGATCCTTCTCAATAGTTTATGTGTGATACCATAACTTCAATTTAATTTGAGATAGAATAATTAATTACCTTTGGAGTGTTTGTGAAAGCTTTTAATATTTCAATAAATAATTTAATTGAGATGTCAAATATACCTTCCCTTAATAAATACCTTTCTAATTTTCATAATATTCTCGTCTAGGGTATGTTTCTAAATATTGTGTAAAAATCATTGATAAATTTAGTGGCGCCTTCACCTAACTGACAACACATAGACCCACACATTTAAATAAAATTAAGACCGATGATTGACAAATCGTGCTACATAATTAGCGCCCAACGGTTAGGGCTGGTTTCAAGATTCCGTATATAGACCAAGTATTCACGATTAATTTTGAGCAAATAAACGTTTCATTTTTATGATGGGTACTTAAATTGAGCCTATATCAATTATTTCAAATTTAGAATTTACGACTTAGCCGCTGCCATCCAGAAACCGTAAGAGTCACGCTGAATGTCGTAAAATGTGCTCCAATTCAGTTATCGAGGACGTTCATGAATAAAAGTTAATCGAAAAGGTTTTAGTGTGACCTCTTTTCTAGTATTATAACTGTAAAAATTACTTAGTAGGGAAGTAAAGAATATTTAAAATTATATTAGACAATTGGGCAAACTATTCACGAAACTAGTGCTACTCTCTTCTAAAGAATTTCATTGAACAAAGGCTGGAAAAAAGTGTTTAGACCAGCTCTTAACTTGTTCAAAAATTGTCCTAATGCGTTGACAAATAAATAATGATATATTATATGGACACAACGATCATTGGGCGAAATTATGAATGCCTTTAAATGACCAAAATCAGAAAAAAGCTAATAGGTTTCGACGTTTGAACAATATTGGTTAATTTCGAATTTTTTGGTCCCATTTGATTTTATGTTATACTTATTTTTAATTATGCGCCTTTTACGGTAAATTTTTTAAAGCCGTTCACATTTATCAAGTCCAATGGCCTTTTCGGAATGTGCGACCAACATAGTATGGCACAAAAACTGAAGTAAGTGCTTCCGATTTTTTAATCATGTATTTATGTATGTGTGAAAGAGCGAACAAAGAACTATATAGCGCTACTTGACCTGAAACAAAGTAGTCCCTAATGTCTACAGTTAAACTGGCTAATAACACTTACACTCACAAGTGCGCAGCTTTTGTGTTATGTATTTTCGCTTTGGCTTTTAAAGGAATATGCTTAGAACATTTCCTAAGAATTTGTCAAGTTGGATGCCAAGGAGTTAAGAAATTTAAGTTACAAATTAAGAATAAATTTGCACTGTTTTGAAGTAACAAAGTAATTCTAGAAAACAGATTTATTCACTAAATCTTGAATATTCACACTTAAAGTATTTTTATTGCTTACTATAGAAGCCAATTATTTTGAGTTCATGTTTTGTAACGTTTTAAATGTTATTAAATACAGTAGTGCAATTTTCTGCTTTTACTGGTCGATTTGTGTTATCGATGCACTGGCTACCTTACTTCTCGCGACCTTACTTCCGGTATTCCAACTTGCTCGATAGGTATGTACATCCGTTTAGAGCGCCACTTGACAGATGTGATATATATTCTTTATTGAGAGAATTGATAGCCCTTCTCGCCAGAACACTCAAGAAGAGCAGGCTGTTTTCCGTATCGGAATTTATCATTGCTATTTTAGACCCTCCGGTCTAACTACCGCCTGATTGTGTCATTGCAGTATTTGGCAAATTAAGTAGAATGTATATTTTCTTTATCGGCCATACCGTCTATAAACGTTGTGTGATGAACTAGTGTGGTGACCCTTTTTTTAAAGTATGTTGGACACTTAGCGTATTTAAGACGGCAAAAGTTATTTATCATTTAACTAGGGCCCCTCTGTGGGATAGAATTTCTTCCGTGAGATAGCATTTCCTCCTTTTGATGCTGACCTAGCTAACTCCGCCATGAGTTAGCCATACAGCGGTATTTTTGTCAGGGTGACACAACAACATGGTGGAGACGTACTTCATAGCCCGTGTCTACAGCTCTACCAGATACAAGTAAAATCGATTTTAATTTAGTTAAGGGTCTTAGTTATCGATATAGTCGTAATATATATATTTTTAATTAAAGAATCTATAATTAAACGACTGTAGGTCGTTTGCCTTAATTACGTATTTTATAGCTTATCGTTATATGTCATATAAGTTAATTAATGGATAATTGAACGACTGTAGGTCATTTGCCTTAATTACCGCATATGGCTTATCGTTATATATCATTTTAATTAATAAATTTATAGTTACACGACCTTATGTTGTTTAAGATCTATCATTTATATTCCCGTTAATTCTCTTTTCATTTGTTGATCTAGCTATCTTGCTTATTGAACTTACTTTTAACAAGACTGTAAGTTATCTAATTTTGTGCATTATATATTTCCTCATCTTTTGATAGTTGCTACAGAGATACTTAATTTAATCTTTATTATATCTGATATTATCTCTGTTAGAGAAATTAATTTGGCTAGTGTCAGAATAGTTATTTTTTACTGTACCTTGCTGTAAATCTCATGGCAGTAATTTATTTCACGTAACTAAAATTTACAAATTTAATTTGTCGCCTTGATATTGGTTTCGACTTGAGCTCAATTCGCTTACCTATAGATATTTAACGGCTGTATATATACATATTTACCTCACACAGGTTGAAAGGGTTTGTGTAAGTTTTCATATTTAAATAATTAAGTTATTTGGAATCTTGATGTTTATTTTGGTAAATTGCAGTCAAAGTAGAAACTAATTCGTATATCCACAGTTTTTCAACGTTCTTATACAGGTTATTTTTCTAAATTTTATTACCCCATTTTCAAGGATTGGGGACCAGGATGTCAGCTGAAGGATCCTGAGAAACGCCCACCTTAAAGGATGAGTGTTCATTGGGATACTTAGAGTCCAGTTCTTGGCATGTCACTTCGGGGAACAACGTTTTTTTAGACCTTGCTCATTGCAAGCCGGGTCTAATCTAAGTACATGATAGTAAACAAAGCCTTTAATTTGCAATGGTTTCTTGCCGGATTCTCCTAGATCTAACAACAGATGAAGAAGAGCTATTCTGTGTTTGGTCTGAGTTAATTAACTCACTAACAAGCCAGCGTCCGTTACCTCCTGAGAAGTGATGTTTGCCCTCGCCTGTCAGAACTGAAACAATTGATGAGGCAATAGCAGGAACTAGCAGTGAATCTACTACTGATGTGGAAATCACACCCATCATTTGCTCAGAAGATAGAACACCTCCCAAAGCAATGATTAGTCCCGAAATTTTACGACCTCTACCAAAATCACCAATTACGGAAAAGAAACACATTCGGAAATAGGAAGCTACCCAAATTTTGACAAGTACGCCAGTTTATAATGAACTTGAAGACGCCAGTAAAAATAAATCAAAGAAGGAAAGTTTGAAAAAAGCGCTACAAAGAAAGGAAAAGTTAATTTGGCAAACACGGAGAGCAGCAATATTAAGGTAAAAGACAGCATCGATAACTCGAGTGATTCGACTTCCGATCAGCAGGGTATAGATCTCACTGATTCCGATGAAATTGACTGGATAGAAGAAGCCGAGCCTAGCACTAACAAAGTTTTAAGAAACATTTTTACAGGTAAAATTTCCCACCAAAAAAACAAATTACATTTTGCGTTGGCAGAGTAGATGCTACAGACAAAATATATCGCAAATATCGTGCCAGTTCATTACGCAAGCCCAAAGCATATAAATTTTATTATCCAAATGGCCCAGATCAGACAAATATACCATGTGAAGATGTTGTAATGCATTTACCACCCTTCAACCCCAAGTGGCGGAGCTGCAAGAGTTCAGGGCCAATTTCAGTTTGCGGTTGGCCTTTCCTCATTTAATTTATATTAGTTTAATAGGCCTTTTTGCATTTATATAATTGTTGTTTAATGTGTATACTTATAGACTTCCTAATTAAAGGTTTTTTGTATGGAGTCTTATACTTATTACCAAGTTAAAACCAGTATTTAATATGCTTTTCAGAGAAACCACTGTACCGACCCTAACTGGTCGCTGTACCAACCTGGTTCGGTACATTGGCCACCTTGGAATGTTTTAAAAGAAATATTGTGGGAAAATCCTATACTTTTGTTTAATTAAACAGAGTCATATTTGTACAGCCTAATCATATATGTACTCATAACTAATGGGAAAAGCATATATTTCTTAAACTTTTTTGTTGGTGGCTCTCGGCGGCTACATTTCTAATTTCTGATCAACTTGGAAAATGCGGCAGGTAATTCCATTGTGTCTTGTCATTTTATCTTTTCCCTTTTCAGCTGATTTATACTTCAATTTAAAACAACTTGACAATAAATCGTGCCAATCAAGAAATCACGTAATTCTGCTATTTGTCCTACTTGTACTTGGTATTTTCTGTTACTTTGTTCCTTTTGTGATTTGCTGGAAAATTACTAAACACATCCACATTTATTACAATAATATAAATTAACAGATAAATAAATAAATAATTTCCATAGTACCTACAAGATCTCAAAGACGAAGAAACGTTAGAAGGAAAAATGTGACGGGCGAATGATTAAATTCATAATTAAAATAATGCAAGTATATCGAAGATAATATAAATACATTTATACATTGTTAATAATAAAGTAATCAAGTCTGTGATTTGTATATAAATTGAAAAATTCACTGTTCAGCCATCTAAAGGCGTGAGATCTAAATAAATGCCAGATATTTATCTTCATTATTATTTAGTTTACCATTTTCATAAATTATCTAAAAGTCTAACTTTATGTTTCATCTATTTTTTTTGAAACCTTTCCATTTGATGAAATTTAAGACAAATTTGCAGAAACGAAATAAAAAGAATAGAAATTTTTCTTGCATCGCTAATTCTTATGTAACTAGTTGGATTATTTTCAATTAAAAAGTTCGTTTCAAGAGTTACCAGAGCTGATAATTAGCCTTCCAATTAAGGAGTTTAACTTAAAGCCCCACTGGGCCATACAGAGATTTTAATATAATTTTTTGATCACGTAATGTCCAAGAGCAGACTTGAATGAAAAGTTTAGCATGAGCTAGCTCATCGTATTATTAAGAATACACAGAGGGCCCATAAAAGATTAGATGATCTTTCGTGAGAATGAAGATTCGATAGCAATAACACCATAAACTCGTATAAATATTTTCCGCATGCAAAGGAAGGACTAACCCTAGCATACATAAACTTACATGCTATCAAATTTTTAGTACGGATTTTAGAATACCCTTGACAAATCGCTAATGAAAATCTACTCTTCATTGATTTCGAAAAAATGAAGCGTTCTCGAAAAAAACTAAATTTAAAACCCACATAGACAAATAAATCTAACATTAACAATATCATCATCTATAAAGACCACTGATACAAAGTGTGTTACACTTAAATTGACTATTTACATACATAATAATTACAGGATACAAGTTATGCACTTGGCATGTAATACGACCTGATCCTGTCGTGTTACACGAAATTCGCCATATCGGATAAGTGGCTGAATGTAAAGCCTTACTGTGTGCTAGTTAGGTGACACAATGATTTCTAGCTTATCTTACTTGGGCCCTGATGATTCCCTCAAGAATTTTTCACTGCGGAGGACAATATAGGCTAGCAAGTTTTCACGAATGAATACCTAATAAGGGAAGGGGAACACGGGAAAACACTTAGAAAAACTCATTTCACGTTTCCTTGGTTTTAGTGGAACATTGGCAAACAAGCAAACAAGGTGAAAGAATCTGTAAATATATTTTTAGTGGGTATTTGTATACTTATGTACTAGACATGTCCCTTAGCAAGCCACGCCCACAACGCTTTTATCGAAATGGGTTGGGCTTACCTCGGGGTAAGTCACATGGGTTAGTAATATCCTGTTTCTGCATTCCCGATGCCTTCCGTTTTCGTAAACCATCAGAAAAGAAAACAAATGCTTTCAAAAAGAGGGTTTTAAAAGTGCAGGAATTAAAATAGAAAAATCCCTTACGCTCCACGCTATCAACATCGTGGGAGTCTTATTTATAAGGTATATAAAGCTCCTTTGTTTGTTCCCATGCGACATGTCTGTGCTACATTTGAACTGCCTAAAACGTAAAGTTTATATTTGGAGGCATTTTTATCTGTCGGTGAAGGTAAATAATCATGAATTTTCGGTTATTCTCAATTGCTTTGTCTTGCAATGGCAAATCCTAAGAATTAGTTAAAATGTGCTACGTTCGACGGCGTTTACAATAAAAACTCTAGAGTTATTTTGAGGTTAGGCTTACATGTTAGTGTTTTGAATGGGTGTCTGCATTGTAACGTGGGGGCGTCGATATATGCAAAATTGAAAAAGACTCTGATATTTTTCGTTGCAGGAATTAAGCAAAATATCAACTTCGATAAGCTTGATGCCAATCCAAATAGCTTCTATGAGTTGCTTGACGAACTTGGATCGTATTTTGAGGTTCACAATGACGAAGAAGATGGCATTTTTGAGCCCCAAACAGTTGTTTCTGAAAACTCGGATGAAGAAGAATCGAAAAAAAGCAGCAGCCATGAAAACCAAGCTCAGTCGAATGACAGGAAAAAGCATCTTCATCTGATTTTAAATTAATTAAAATGCAATTTAAAGGAAAACATAATATCACAAATTACAACATAGCCGAAGTTATGAGTCCTGGGGGTTACATCAGCAGATATTTAAATGACAATTTTTTTGAAGTTGGAGCAGGAACTGATTTTATTTGCAGCAAACAGACAGATATATTAAATGAAACATTACACCCGAAGAAACTAAACAGGTGGTTGGCATGCATGCCATCATGGGTTGTTTTAAATTTCTTAGAATTTGTCTTTACCGGAGCATAAAATATCGGCTTCCAATTATCGCTGATGTAAGGAATCGGGACAGGTTCTATAAACTTCGTAACAATTTTCATGTAGTAGACAGTCTTTCGGTGTCCCAAAGTTTAAAAAACAAAACCACCTTGGAAAATTCAACCGATGACTGATCGAGTGAGAAAGAGATGTAAAGAAACTGTCAGACCAATTGAGGGATGTTTCTCAAGTGATGAACAAATGATCCCATTTTTGGGACGTTGTCAAGTGAGGTAATTTGTTAAAAATAATCCAAGATCTGTTGGACTTAAAAACTTTGTTCTGACAACATTAGAGTATATAATGCTAGATTTCGAGATACATCTCACCACACCCCTGGAAAACAAGAAATTTTATTTGAGCCATCAGTCGTTCTGCTTTTGATAAAAACTTTGCCACATCATGACAGTAAGTGACAATGATATGAATTTTCATTATATATAAGGAGTAATTATATTGATACATGAAATTTTCTGATAAAATTTAACTCTTGCAATGAAAATTACCTATAATTTTGGCTAAATCTTCACTCATGCTAGTTAAACTGAAAAAATCACTCGTACTTTAATGTGCACTCGAGCGTTTTTTTCAACTTAACTTGCATCCGTGCATATTTAACGAAATTATATTACTACAGATAATTATCTTAAAACCATAAGTTGATTTAAACCATTCATCATTTAAATTGAGAGGAAACGGGCATGGCATGTCATTACAATTTATTTGAAACAATAAAAAATTTTATTCAAGCTGCAATACAGGTACAAACTTTAATAAAGTTAAGTCGCTGTCAACTGAAACTTATGTATTCCCGTATTACCAATACTGCAACTTTCAATTTAAGAGAAACCGCACAGAGATAAGGAATATGAGTTGAGACATATATTTGAAATATCATTGCAATAAATTTGTTACGAAGGGAATTCGATAGATCGATGAAATTTTTACTACGAACGGTCTACTCTTACAACCAATGATAGTCGAAAATGTTTCGTTGAAATTTTCTCGATACGATCCTAAAAAAAATAATTTTTACATGCAGGGGTACAGAGTTTTTCCGTATATTTTAGCACCCACCTATTGTTACAGCCTTTATTTTTGGGACGCCCGCCACCGGGTGGTTTGCGCGCCATGCATCGTACCGTAATGGAGGTCCCAGATTCGAAACAAAGCTGGAGAAAGACTTTTGTCGGAATTCAATTTGCCTGCATGCCAAAAAAATTTCATGTAAATTAATAATACAGGCGTCTAAATGCTTTTCCGTCAAAATATTTTAAATTTGCATGGGATCTTAGTAGAGGGTTCAATTTTTAGGGTGTATCGTGTTTATACCTTTTGACAGTTTTGTTTCAATAATAAATCCTGGCCGATCACGAGAACCACTTTTGCATTTAATGTCTTTAAATCTGTATTAAAACAATCCATCTAGTAGGGGATGAATGTGTTTTGTACATAAATGCATATTTAGACTACTTTAATTGAATTTGTAAACAAAAAATGCATCGATTGGGAGTTATTAATTACGATTCAATAAATATGAAATATTTAGGATAAAATAATTATGTATATCTTGGCAACGCCCTAACCCATTAAAAAAAATTTAGGCTTGAATAGACATCAAATAGAGGGAACCAGTGCTAGCTAGGTATTCTATTTAGCAAAAGATACATTTATATTGTTCCGCACCCAGTATAGTTCAAAGTGCAGCTTGACGGCCGAGACGTCGACTTCATGTAACAGCCAAAATTCAGGTATTTTTTTCATGAAATTTGGGACCTTTAACATTTGAATATCGAGTTGCTATGAATTAAGGTAAAAGGTACAGAGTCATTTTCCTAGGACTTTCTATATGTGCTACTTATTCACTGCTAGACTGAAATGACGTTTTTGAAATTTCGCTTTAAGCTCGTATTTTGTCTCATTTATAAGATACGCAGCTACAATTTACCAATTCGCAAAAGTTTGCAGCAAAAAAGCCTGATAATTAAAATAAATGTAGTAATACATGTAGTATTGTCCAACTAATTTTATTGATTAATGGTGACACCACAGGCATATACGAAAGATCTATAAACCCAAAAATACTATAAAATTTATAGTTATATGCAAGACCGACGGCAAATCTGTGGATACTGTTTCATTTTATGCTATATTACGTACCGACGCATTCGCTTGAGATAAAACTTTCTGGCTTTATCCATACACCTTCTAGAAAGTTACTAAACTTCCAGATTACGCAATTCCAAACTTGCTGTTTTCCTGAATTAAACTTCATACTGAGTTAGAATAGAAGTTTTCTCCGATTTAAACTGATGTGACAGTCAGTTTCATTTAGATACACATACAACTATTAATGATATGTAGGTGTTTTATACAACGCATACGATAAAGCAAATTTGAATTTGATTTTTTTCATCAGTAATTTAAAAATATAAGGCGTTTTACATATCGATCTCATAACTTAGAATGCACGTTATATAGCCTTTATCTTTACTGGATTTGGAAAAAAAATCTAATCGTCTAGAGCTAGTATTGATAATAATAATAATAATAATATTAATATGAATTATATTTATTTAATGATATTATAAAACAAATCAACAGATTTTGTTAAAAATGATGGGTGGCGATATCCAACTAAGCTGCTCGTACAACCACTCTTATTTATCAAATATATATAAGATGACAATTATGAGCACAAAAATAAATATTCAGCTTGAGACTAAAATGGAGGAAATAATGAGGAGATAAACAAAGAAAAAAAATGATGATGAACAGAAGTAACATAAACATGCATGTTTACACATTCACACTCGTATACTCTTAATATAATATACATGCAAATTATTTAATTATTTATTGATGTGTAAACATCTTACGCGGCGGTAAGAAGGTAATCTCGACAAATTGGACGAAAATCATATGTGGGGACTGCCAACTTAATGTGTACTGCATCCATGCATTGAAATAAATAGCAAAATATATATACTGATCGCGCCCCGTATTAGTTTAGACCCCGGCCCGTTCAACAATGAAATTTTGTCAGAGACAGATAGCAAGTTCGGGCAGATGGCGTGGAAGAGACGAAGATAAAAAATAGGGTTTGAATTGTGGGCGAACCGGCTCCTGAATATATTATCATATTATTTTGGCAGTGTATTTTGATCCATGGGTTGATGATATTCTTGGTGGAATTAGATTTTCATGTCGAATTTGTGCAGCGAATTAATCTACTCCGATTGAAGCTGCCAGTAAGTATTATTAAGGAATCCTAACTAATATTGTAAATGCGAAAAATGCTAATATTATTAATGTCAATATGTTGGTTTGTTTGTTTCTTACGCTTTCACGCATAAACTATTCAACCTATCATCATAAAATTTTGAACAGATATTTTCAAGAGTATAGTAAAGAACAAAGGACACTCTTAGCTTTTACCCGCGGCTTCGCTCGCGTTGATTTTTACGATTAATTTAAATCCTATTTTCCACTCGTAAACTATTTAAACGATCATCATGAAATTTTGTACAGATATTTTCATTTTCAAGAGTATAGTAAAGGATATAGGACACTTTTAGCTTTTACCCGCGGGTTGAGAACTTTGTCCAAATATGACTCTGACAAATCTTGAAAATAAGCGATTAAAACGTTTTCGTCGATACGCTCCGCGCAGTGCTTCGTCAGTCAGGCGCCAAAATGGAAATATTCTTTCTCGTAAATCCGTCTAGTTTTTTCTGGCACAAGTGCATCCCTAGCTTTAGCAGCTTTCACTAAAATATCTTAGGGAACATGTGTATTTTCTTCTAGTTCGGACATTTTTATTTCTTAATCGCAAAATTATTTTTTATGTGATGTCTTGTTGACAAATAACAACTTACAACTATGCTTACCATAATTTCGTTATGACTATTTTTTCAGATAAATACTACTATATACCTAATTTGTTTTAAACTAAATTTTTCTCGAATAAAGAATATTTAGTCGGACATTAAACGTTGAAGGCATCATGGGTATTGTAAGGATAATAACGCTTTCGGTCAACGTATATCCCTCGGGACAGAGGCCCTCGGGAAACGCACCATCGAGCTCAAGCGTTTTTATCCTTATAATACTCTTGATACCTTAATAACTATAACGGCGTTGTAAGAATTAGGAAATAGCTATGCCTAGGAACACTATAAAGGCGATGGTAACGAGTCGTCCGATCATGTATATCCGCACCACTGGTTAGCTGTTCAAAATATATTTGGGAGACTCACTATTCCGAACAGAAAAAAAAAACTATATTGGTCATATGAAGCAGAAATCTCTCATTCTCGACCAACCGGACTGCCGCAGAGAAGAAAACACGATCATACTCATGAACACCATAACTAAATCTTTAGCACGCATTCAGAAGCTTCTAAAAAGCTATCCCTATCCGCTTGGAGCAGGGCTAGCCAATATTATATGACACAATATCCCAAATGAGATAAAATGAGGGAGTTACATAATTTGAGCCTGGAAGACGTATCATATACATCTTTATGGATGTACTAAAGTCTAAGCTTATCGTACGTTTTTTATATTAAGCGTGAAATAGGCGACGAAAATCTCAGGTCAGAATCCATGGCTTTTGCAGGTCTGAGAAGGTTCCAAAAAACACCATTCGAGAAACTTCAAAAGATCGATGGTTAATAACTGGTTCGTTGTGTTTGCCAAACACCAATCGCTGAGCTTTAGCCTAATTTAAAACTAAATTGTGAGCTCTGGATGCAATCACGACAATTTTTAAGTCGCTATTAATAATATTTATAGAAGGAATAAGATCCATCGGGAAGAACGAAATGTATAATTGAGTGTCATCCGTATATTGAGGTCAAATCAACAGCATATAAGGAAAAAATAGGAGGGTTCAAAATGCTTCCCAGAATAACACCAAATCTTAAGCTTTGTTATCCATTAATATTCTTTCCTAGCTATTACTAAAGTAAACCTGGAAGTAATCCAATGCAATACCATCTAATGGTTTATAGTATAGAAAGCTTTACTATAATCTACCAAGATCAGGCAACAACATTGGCTCCTGTCATTAGCTGTGAAAATTTCATCAGTTACTTCGAGCAGAGCTACAGGGCCGTAGTTAAAAAAGCTGATTATTATACGGACAATGTCCTTTTCATCTTGCTCAAGAAACTCAACAAATCGTAGGGAGTTTCGTTTAGAGAATTGTTGAATTGGATAAATTTTATTCTTTAAGGATTTTATCGTTTTTTTGTGTGTTCTGAGAAATTACTCTTTTACGCACACCCCCTGGGACGGGGGTAGTATGGGACTCACCACTGGTATACCCATTATAAACTCAGCAGTGTTCCGCCCTGTGCTTTAACCCCTTAGGGGTCTCTACTACAGGCCGAAGGGAGGACTTCGGGGATGGGCTCCTATTAAGTCATGGTCTTTCTATTGTTGTTGCCTCGCTGTGATTACCAAGATCATGCCTCGCGTAATTTGTTGTGTAGTCTTAGTTGAGATGTAAGTTGTCAAAGGCTCTTTCTATGTCCAGAAAGATTGCCCCTGTCGCTTCGCCGTTGTTAGGGCGTTTTATTATATTCTTTACTACTTTTAGCAGTAGTAACTTCGTTGGGTGTCCCTTTTTGAATCCGTATTGGAAACAGGGGATCGTGTCGAGTTCCTTGGATTCATCGTTGAGTCTTCAGCCACCTTGCTCACAGCCGAGAGGAGACTGCCTTCCACCTGCTAGGGAAGTGGCCAAGTTTCTTCATCGCGTTGATAATGTTAGCCGTGGCTGTGATTTATTTTTAGGGAAGCTTCTTAAGCATCAGGTTGTAGATTTTGTCAGCACCTGGTG
The DNA here is from genome assembly GCA_016904865.1 of Pissodes strobi. Taxonomy (NCBI): domain Eukaryota; kingdom Metazoa; phylum Arthropoda; class Insecta; order Coleoptera; family Curculionidae; genus Pissodes; species Pissodes strobi. Next base: position 278,859 of record MU182247.1, read on the forward strand.
TTTTTCTGACCTTTAATCCCTTTATGATGTTTGCAACCTCACCTGGGGAGATTGGTACATCACATCTAGGCTGAATGTTCTTTTCTCGAAGCGCCTGACTTTCTTGGACGTCTGCGTGTAATTCTTCATCCTCGTCAGGAGCATTATAAGATCCTTTGCACAAATAGTGCACTATATAGAAATCGGCCTTTCCTATTGGTCGATCCGCATGGCCCTCCGCTCGCTTCGCTCGCTACGGGGGCTCAAGAAAAGGAAACTAACCAGGTGCTAACCCAAACTAACCCAAGACATACCCAAAATCAAGAAAAAAACTGTTTAGAAACATAATCTTAAAAAAAATAGCAACGGGGTTCGAACCTAGGTCGTCCAGGTGAAACCCAGCTGTATAAACTGTAACGGAATATATGTTAAATATATGTTATGAAATATTTGTCTATTCCGCTCCATTAATTCTACCTATTTATCAATGGTTTTTAATGTTTAGTATATTGATAGGCAGTTCAATGTTTACTATATTAATAGGCAATGCTTGAATGCTTCCTTAGCTTGACGCCGTGTTTCTTACAACGGTTGTCACGTGTTTTGAACTGGCCAATGAAAAAAAAACCGTTGAATTTTAAATGGGTAGAATATATACAGTTTTGAAAAATTCCGTCAGATCTGGTGTTAAAACGTCGGCACGGTGAGTCGTAGTAATTTTTGATCTTAAAATATCTTATTCATTCTGCATATTTTTCAATAATCCTTTCATACTTTAAATATATAATTAAAATTTGTTTCCAATTCAGTTAGATATATTTGGCTTTTGTATTGCATTTTTAAGTAATTGCGATTCAACAATTCTAAATTTTTTGGTGACCTTAAGGTTAAATACCGATTTTTTTGGTGAATAGTTGTTTTTCTTATTGGTCAAATTCGTGTAATTTGATAATGGTTTAATCCAAATTTGTCGAGAGCGGAATTATTTCATCGTTTTAAACGGTCACACACATTATTTATATATTTTCATTTAGATTTAACGATATTGTTGGGAGGATTCGCAGAGCAGATTTTATTTTTTCCTGTAAAAGGAAGTAAATTGAATTTGTAGTAGAATGTCTCTGGGTTTTTCGTAGCAATATTGTTGGTTATAGTAAATTTTCAGACTTACTTCACTACTTTTTCAGTTTATTTGTAGCTTTAAACTATAATTATTATTGCTTATCGGGTCAACGTTTGATCTATGATGTATCTGTATTCATTTGCTTATTAAAGAGGTTAAGCACGTGTAAAATTACCTGGTTGATTTTTTCTTTATCTATAAACATAGTTCCTATCTCAAAGCGAGATAGTAATTATCTTATCTTTATCTTTGATTAATTGAGACGTAATTTACGTCCAATTATTGTTTATGTGCCAAGGGCCATCTTAATAAATTAAGTACCTATTTGGAGTCATTAGACTTGTTTAAGAGAGGTCATACCTCGTTCTTCCTTTTTTTTTATTGAAATCTAGTAATTTTCTATCTGAAGTTGCCGAGAGCCACTGTTGGACAAGTTTCATAATTTTCTTTTAAATTTCTAATTTCAATCATTATTTCCTTTTAATTTCATATTTCTAATTAGAGAAAAGAAATACCTTGAGTAGCAGTAATTATTCATAGTGTCATTTAATCATAATTATCTATAATTTTTGCTGAACTTAAATTGTAATTTAAGTTCTGATTATGTAACCAGTGAATTTCCAAGTTGTTGATTAAAACCTTGTATATCAAACTGAGGTCCATAGGATACTCTTTTGTATAATTATAATTAGCAGTGTACACCGGTCTAAGACACCCAATTCTTTTTTTCATGTAAACGTTCAACGTTCCTACAAGACAACAGTCACGCAGATCATTGTGGTGACAGTCGATCCGATAGCAGGCACGTGCAAACAACTGGGAACCATTCCTGGAATGACTGGTAAGCCCTGGACACGCCTAAAGCTAGGAAGCTTAGGTACAGGCAGTTGAAGTTTCCAGAGGAGGTCCCAAACGATCACGTGGTTTGCGTATAATACAAGAACAGTTGGGAACGTAGGTAACGCGTTGCTTATATGAAAGAATTGCAAAGACCTAGATTTTATTTATTTTAAATTTGTCCAAAGCTAATTTCAATTTCATCATTTTGGTAAATCAAATTCTCAGTGATCAATTGCATTTGATTGCATTTGTGATCTAATTTTAAGTCAATTCTCATTTTTACCATTTTTGTTAACTAAATTCTCAGTAATCAATTACTGTATTTGATTGCATTTGTAATCTAATTTTAAGTCAATTTTCATCTTATGTTCATAACTGCAGTGCACATGGTACCATAAATTGTAATTTAACCATATAGTTAATATATAGTTGTTTTTAATTTACCTTTTATCGTAAGTGGCGCCATATAAATTTTAAATCACCAAAGGAAATCGTTCAATCCACGCCTTCAAATAAAGTAAATAAATTAACTTTTGCTCTATTCTTACAAATTGGTGAATGAGCCAAATAATAAGTTATAAGTACGACTGAGCTAGAAATTCATCACAAAGTGGGCAACACTAATTACTTACAAAGTAGCGCCCAACTAATTAATTAAAATAATTAAATACCTTTTAGTTATAAAACCTCTACACCACGAGAGCTCTTGACAGAAATCGCTTGCATCACGCAGACATATCGTAATACGAGATGGATCGACCAATACGAGAGGTCGATTTTTACATAGTGCACTATTTGTGTAAAGAATCTCTAAATGCTCGTCAGGATGTTCGTTTAATCTGTCTTGGTTTCAGCGAGTACCTAATTCCGCCTTATCCACGTATTTTTGGCCTTGCGGAGTGCCCTCTGCATCTGCCGGGCTGATTGATCTTCGAAGTTCAGCTCTCTAAGTCTCCTTAGCCAAGATTCGCCTCTATGCGCCTTGAGTCATGTTTTTAGGATGTTGCTGTGTTGGTCAAGTGTCGCTCTGTCATTTGTTCTGTCAGTTCTTGCATATATGCGCCTTAATCTCCTATTTGCTCGAATCAAGCTTTTGTTGGAGAGGTCTTCTATAGCGGTGCTGGTTTTAATAGCCTGGATGATGACATTTTCCAGGTTTTCTACTTCTTATTCTAGCATTGTTTATATGAATCGTTTTTTTTTATGTTGTTCTGGCATCTAAGCCAGTGGGTCGTCTCTTTGGTTCTCAGGCTGGATCTTCCTAGTCTCAGATTAACATACAGTATTATAGGGTTGTGATCTGATGCCCCTTCTACTATAGTCTCTATATCCCTGTCGTAATTTTTCTTTAATGTCCGAGTTTAAGGCTTTTATACTGCTGTTTACCTGTGTCAATTTGTCCTCTGATTTATTGGATCTTTGGTCAAACTCAGCCTTCATTTGATCAAGAAAAGTTGTGCACATTTTATTTATCAGTATCTCCTTAAAATTATCGCTACTTGATGTGATCCTAGTATTTTTACAACCCGTCATAGTCACTACATAGATCAGGCGAAAAAAAAATCTCGATGAGTATCAAATCTATGCAGAAAATTATACCGGACATAAAAACATTCTAAGCGGCATAAGATAATTTTTAACAATATTTTTATTTGACAAATTTTACAATAAATTAGCTGAAGTTAATTATAAATATTTCAAAATGGCTTTTTCTTAACTTCTACTCCCACCGTTTGTGTACACAATTGATAGTACAGTCTGAGTAAAATTTTAAACATTTAGAAACTGTTCTATTAATTACTTTATAGAAGAAGGAAGTTGCTATTTAAGGTTTAATTTACAGTAGTTTAATATTATTAAAGCGTGACTTCAAAAGTCTAGGCAAGTTTCAGGTCCGGTCAGCTTTCGGAATTTAATTAGGAAGATCGCTACTATGTTTATCGAGAGGTAGCTATTTGTTCATTATAGGTAAGAAAGTGTATTTTCGAGTCGGAAATTTAATCAGGAATTACATAATAGACGAGGAAATATTATGCTGTTACAGTATCCACGCTACGCTATAACAAAACATGCATGTTAGATTATTAGACGTGATAGGGAAATATTTACACTAAGAACACACCCTCCAGACAAAGCGCTCATAATTAGTTTTGTTTGATAATATTAATGTTATCCTGCAGGAAAAATTAAAGTTGAATAAAAACAAAAAAGATTTGGTTCACCTCGCATGTATGACCCATTTAAAATAACAGATTTTATCAAATGAATCCATTGTCTCTATTCTTGTTATGAACTAATCCAATTGAAGCAGAAATTTCATTTCAAAATTCCCTAAAGGTTCGCTAGAAATTCCCGTACTTATATTTATAAATATTTGAAATAGCAATTAAAAGCAAAATAAATCTTATTCTTGTACTTTTGCCATTCGCAACGGTGCTACTTAATGAGTGTAATTTTTAGCAAATATCTAGGAGGAAGTAAAAAAAGTAAATGTATTAAATAAGCAAAATACGCATTTTTTTAAATTGTTTATTTTGTGGACATAAACAGGGTCTTGTAAATATTATAAACCTTGAAATCCTTGTCAGGTTTTTTTTTTTTCAATTTTAATCGATAGCTTATGTTGTATAGAATAGATTAAAAGTAAAAATAGCTTGGAAAACTTGACCTTACTATTATTTTCCTCCATAATATTCACTACCATAGGTAAATATATATAAGGGTACACACTTTTCTGTACGAAAACTGTATTATAATAAGGTTATTGACAGAATATAAGGAAATATTTGCAGGGTTGCCAAACTGAAATATATATCTTTATCTATGTAACACCATAATTGTTAACAAATACAAAAAAAAAATCAGAAGTAACCAAAAGTGACCAAATACAAAAAATATCGGTAAATTTGCACTTTGCGCACATTTGAAATGTTCCAATTTTTCTTTGTGTGACGTATATTAGACAGTATTAGTAGTGTTTTTTGACATGTTAGATAATGCGCAAAGCAGTTTTGACGCCAAAGATTGAAATAAAATATTCACAATTGAGGCTGTTTAGTACTACATTTTAACGCGAAAACTCTCCCAATTTGACTTTAATCATGGAAATTTAGTTGCAATGTTGTCACACTTGACTAACATTCATGATATTCAAGTAGGTATGTAGGTAAATGTTCCAGGTCAGGTGAGTGTTTCAGAAAAGTAGAATAACAACTTGCCAAATTAACTCTTTAAACCAACCACAGCTAATCCAAACTAACCAATACTAACCCAATCTGACCAAGACCAACCCAGACTAATCAAAACTATCCCAGACTAACCCTAATTAATCAAAGTAAAGAGACAAACGCGCTACGCAAGCAAAACTAATCGAAACTAACTTTAATTAACACAAAACCAAAATTAACCCTAACAAACAAACATAACCTTAAAAAAAACAAAACATGTCTTGTCACCCAGGGGAATCGAACCCGGGCCTCCGTATCACAAGCACAGGAGCTGATCCTGAAACGCAACTGCGCATAATTGCGAATAGTCATACCGCAGAGGCTAGACGCTTGTATGAAAACGCAAGGAATATAAGGGAATAAAATATGGAGTCAGCAAGAGAAATAATCAGGCGCCAAAAATCCTCTTCTCGACCTTTGACATAGATCAATGAATAATATCAATTCTTATCAGCTTAGTATCACTATCGCTTTGCATCGCTTTAATAAGTTATATAAAAATAATAATTTCATGAATAATAGATATTGGTTTAAAATCAGCACAACACATAAAATTGTCAAACAGAGAAATGTACCATTTTAATTTAACATCATATAGAATTAAAGAATAAATCGGGCAACGCAGCCTTTCCTACAAACCACTTAACCTTAAACAGTCACGTTGACAAAATATAAATCAGGTGAGAGCAACCTTGCCAAATCTGAGGTCCGTTTACTGTTAATTTAAGAGTATTATTAACTTCACGCATGACCCTCCGCTCGCTCCGGGCGCAACCAAACAAAACTATCCCAATTTTAAAAAAAGCAGCATACATAACCTTGAAATAAATTGCCCTGGACGAGAATCGAACCCGGGACGCCGTATCACAAACACGGAATTGTATCACTAAACTACTAGAGCTGTAATTTGCTGCAACGTAAAGACATGGGTAATTCTATACGTTTGGCCAAAGTTGCCAAGAATTGGCAACGTTGCGTAAATCCTGCCCTGGGCCGTCTGCGGGAATTCAATAAATACAAAATAATACATTGGATGTCCGCTGACAAAACTAGTAGCATTTATTGCTGTTTTTTTTACAAATTTTGAAGGATTTCTTATAAGAAAAAAATTGACTCTCCCATGGTTATTTAATTTTAAAAGTGTTCAGGTTACGATAATCCTCCCAAATCATATCAAAATAGCGTAAAACTTGTGGGTTACTTGGCTTCACCCATAAATATAATCTTATTTAAAATATAAATCCATAAACTCAGAATATACATTTTTGTATAGTTAAGATGTTCCTCTGAACAGTTTCATAACTTGCTTCAACTCTTTATTTTTTACAAGTTTACTGGGATTGAAAAATTCAGCTATATTTGGGTTAGTTTAGGTTAGGTTTTTCATTGCAACATTAGCAAACTTCAAACCGATCACAAAATTCTCCATTTGAATTTTTTTTATTCCTTAAAGAGGGAAATTTCTGTCGAATAATTGGTAAGACTACTTTGAGCCGATGCACGATGTATTAATTCTAATTAGAATGTAGTGACTAGATGAACATAACAGAAGTCAGTTTGGATTCGATTCATCGGAATCATCCACTTTTGAATCAATCCCGCTTCTTTCAACATCGGTTATCACTTTTATTACGAATAGATTGAGCATTTAAGAACATTAGAAAAATGCTCGTTTCAGATTTTTTTTAGACTAAAAAGAACCTTCTATAATATTGTTTTTACTACTTTGATTTGATACACCTTGACTATTATTTGTAACATTAATCGCGCAGGATAAATCAGAAACCTTTTGTAACGTGAAACTAGATTCTGGGTAAGAAAAATATTTTTGCGAAGAGATTTCTTTTATGGTCTATATCCTACCTATCTATTCCTACTTCTTGTGTTCTCCAGGGATAATATAATCAAAATATACAACTTTGAAAAATACTTCAAGGTCGTGATAAGAAATAGAAAAGAATGGAGAAAGAACACCACCTGCATTCTCACATTTCGGAAAAGTGCCATAAAATGGTATACAGATGGGTCAAGAACTGAACAGGGGACAGAGCGGAGTATTTGGGCCAGGAACAAAATTCTCTGAAGCAATGGGCAAACACCCCGACATATTTCAGGCGGAAATACACGGCATAGGAGAAGACGTGCGCAGTTCAACCTTAACAGACACTATAGGAAAAAACATATTGTTATCTTATCAAACAGTCAAGCAGCCATCAAAGCGCTAAGCTCATTAACAATCAGCTCCAGAATGGTATGGGAATGTATAGATTTGCTAAACGAATTAGGCAAGAATAACAAACTATTCCTTCAATGGATACCAGAACACGCTGCGGTAGAAAGCAACGAAAAAGCAGAGCAATTGGCAAAAGTACGAGCACAAACTTTGCTTTTAGGACCGGAACCTTTCTATGGCATAAGGATGAACACCTACAAGGAAGAATTCAGGAAAAAGGAGCGAACCAAATGGATCAGGTTATGGGAACACCTTCCAGGGTTAAGGCATTCAAAGATGTTTCTAGGGGCCCCTCACCCAGGAAGATCAATGAAATTGAAAATAAGGACAGTTGGCTGTTCTGTGAGGAGGGGGAGAAAACCCCGGAACACCCCACGGAGTGCGAGGCGGTCATGAACAGGCGAATGGCCTGCTTCGGCTGGTGCATCGTCGAACAGGAGGAACTTCCATCCAAAGAACCATCCAGACTACTTGCTTTTATCAAATCACTGAAGCTTGAGGTACTCTGATTGAGAATCACATCAACAAAAGCACCAAGGAAGGGGGACACAATAGATCTATACAGGTCGCAGTATAGTAATAGCCCCCAAGATCATTCATTCATTCATTCATCTGCCATTAAGGAGATATGGGTAAAAGGAGCGTTCAACTATCCAGTACTTCATTTGGCAAAATTGAGCCCTGGCCTCTTAGCCAATTCTCTGTATGCTCAGTTTCATTCACTACCCAGGAAAAAATGTGCTGAACGGGTGCGACTATTTCTCTCTCTCTCTCACTAAGTGACTTTACCAGAATCGGCGTTACATAGTGGAGCGTGACGCGTTATATGACGGCTCAGTTTCATTCACTACCTTTAATTTCAAGCATTTCTGTTTGAATACTGTTCCTTCTCTATATCAACGATCTCGTAAACAGGACAAACAATTCTAGTTACAGCTTTGCAGACGACAGCACTCTTATATTTTCATTTATATCGCGGACTCCAAGGACCGCTGCTCGTTCCCAACGCAAGCGAGAAAATCAGATTGTTGCCACCAATGAGGATATGGACGCCATCGTGGAATGTGGTGCGAAAAACAATGACCAGTTTAACGCAGGAAAGACTCAAACAGCTGTCTTCTCAAAAAAGCAAACTCCGCAGGACCTGACTTATCAATGACAGAACAAACACTGACTCTGGCCTCATCCATAATCTTGCTGGGCATCAACGTAGAAAACAGCATGTCTTGGCGTAATGATGCCATGCACCAAAATCACCAAGGCCGCTGCACAAAAGCTAGAAGCACTCTATAGAGCAAAAAAATTGTATACACCTCATCAGCCCTTACTGCTCTATAAGGCCCAGATAATACCATCTCTGGAATACTGTTCTCATGTGTGGAGCTAGGCACCCACGCACTTGCTCAAGATATTGGACTCCATACAGAGGAGAGCAGTTCGTCTTGTGGATGACCCACAGTTGACTAAAGACCTTGATAGCCTTGAACATCAAAGAAAAGTGGCGGACCTATCTCTTTACTATCGATACTACTACGGAAGGTGTTGGTACGAGCTGGCACTTATGATTCACCCGTCAGACACAAGCTGCTCATCAACATACAATTCAATTGCGAACATCTAGGACGTCCCTTTTGCGGGACTCCTTTGTTTGACTGCCTCGCTCTGGAATGGACTTCCGAGTAACGTCATTCTGCACACGCATCGCTCGTTGAGTGGATTAGGATTTTCCTTCTGTGTGTCGAACATAAAAAAAATATTTACACAAAGGACGTAGTTGTACTTAAAACAGTACCTAAGGACCTCAGAGTTATTTCGGCTGAGCTTTGGTTAGTTAAATTTTCTTTGTTAGGCAGCTTTAAAGCTAGCAAGTTGTATGCTCATAACTCTTTCTGCGTATCGGCATGGGCTTAGACCACCTTCAAAGTAGATTTAATGGCAATTGAACAAAATCTGCCTCTCTATTGATAGAGAAATTATAGGACAGCAACCCTCTCCAAGTAATTGTTTGACTCTCAAGTCACGGTGTGTTTCAGTGTGAATGGAATATATATTTTTATTGATAACATTAAACTAATACTCTAAACTGATAACATTAACATTACTCATATTACATCCAAAAAACTACTCTAATTTTAAGGAACATGGATTTTAAGATTTTCAAGTTTACGGCAGTAAATCAAATTTTGGTATCAGCACAATCAAGGCATGTAAAACCCAAACTAATTATAATCATATCCAAAACCGAGGCGTCTTGTTCTCGATAATTGTCTGATGCTTAAAAGTAATAAATGTCTTAAACTAAAATTATCCACATTTGATCATAGATATTCTGACCAAAGAAGAGCCTGAAGCGTATATTTAAGTCAACCCTTATCAATCAAGAAATATTGATAAGGCAACTTTAACTCGAGGGCCTAGGCCAATTCCATTAATTCGAGCAATAGGATACGTATATATTATTAAAACATTAATTTCATATAATTGCTTTTTGTTTCGAGGTATCTCATCCGTGTCTAGTGTAGAAGAACAGTTTCTTATCTCAAACTAAAAGCTTCTTTATTTTAGCATTAAATTTACATGTCACTAGTTTGAGTCGAAGTGGTTTAAAAGAATAATTTTTAAAATGTTTTGCAAAAATTATAATTAGCTACTATAAAGTTTAAAGTAAGGAATAAATTCATTATCTCGTAAACCACAATTTTTTGTTTAAATCGCCCGGACCCGTCGATTTTGTTTTTCGATCGCGCATATTCTGACATAAAAAGTAGATATGCAGGGTGTTCCAAATAAGAGTGACAGAAGAAATATTTTTTTATTAAATGAACCCCCTGTATATTATTGCATATTTGGATTTTAGGATACGTATACATTATTAAAACATTAATTTCATATAATTGCTTTTTGTTTCGAGGTATCTCATCCGTGTCTAGTGAAGAAAAACATTTTCTTATCTCAAACTAAAAGCTTCATTATTTTATCATTAAATTTATATGTCACTAGTTTGAGTCGAAGTGGTTTAAAAGAATAATTTTTAAAATGTTTTGCAAAAATTATAATTAGCTACTATAAAGTTTATATAAATAAATTAAAGTAGGATTTATTGGTGTAATGATGAAGGAAGATTTTGTACTTGGATTAGTTTTATTTTCAAAAGTCTTCGTCAAAGGGCACCTGCATCTTTTTTTCTATGATTTTCAAATTCAATATATCCTCATGGAACCCAGCGTTCATTTAAATGAACAGATAGGTTTAGCCTATTCTTTTTGTTACTTACAAATTTACGCACGTTTTTTTTACTTTATGTTGATTTTTGTATATATAATTGATAATGTTTAATAAACAAAGTAACATAAAAGTAAATTAGGAAACTGCTCACTGTACAGGTTTATCCAATGAGGACTGGACAAGGCGATTTTTTGACTTTCCCTGTACTTTTATAAAAAAAAACTGTAATAGCCATCTTATGTAATTTTCTCCCGCGAATTCGGATATGTTCAGCAAAAAACAATTGAACATCAAATAAAAGTGCTAGGGGTCACTTTGATATTTTTTTAAATGAAACACCCTGTATATTACTATATTTTTGGACTCTCTAGAAAAATCTAAACACATATTGTGTATAATATCCTATACCTATCTTTAGCTGTTTACCAAATATTGACAGTTGAAAGTCGGGCATTTTGACACTTTGACAGGCTTTAAAATCTAAACCGCACGAGATCAAAGAAAACGGTTTTCAATTGTTTTTTGCTGAACATATCCGAATTCGCGGGAGAAAATTACATAAGACGGCTATTTCAGTTTTTTTTATAAAAGTACAGGGAAAGTCAAAAAATCGCCTTGTCTAGTCCTCGTTGGATAACCCTGTACATATCTTTTTAACTTATGTTATGTTTGTTATCTGGAGAAAATCTATAATTCATTCAAATATTTTGTTTTAGCAAGTTTTAGTCGCAAAAAAAACGCTTAGACCTGGAGAAGACGACGAAAAATAGGAAAAATCTGCACTTTATACGAGACGACTGCTCTGATATTCAGATGTCGGATGATCAGATAGAAATTGAAATCGCAGGCAATTTAGTCGATAGGGAGGAATAAGAAGAAATGAATATAGAATTTCTAAGCATCAGTGATGACTAGCTGAGGATAATTTTCCTCTTAGTGTCCTGAAACGAAACTTGAGCGCAACAAAACCAACTTCGGACTCTGCGCAGCGCCTGTTCTGAAAATGAGATATTTTCCTTATAACTCCAAATTTTGAGGGTTCTTCCAGTGAATGCAGCTCCGAATTCCGTGATGCTTGGTCAGACAAGAGAAAAAGAAACAATAAAACTTAAATTTTGCAAAAAAAAACAGTTTATTAAAAGAACGAATATAAGTAATCCATTCCATAATCAACAGCACATTTTGTTTGAAAGCAACTAATTGGGCTTAGCTTGGTTTGCCAGATTTTGAGTTGTTTTATTATTTAATTTGGTATTGAGCCCTTACGGGCCTTGGGCCCATAAGCGCTGCTTGCTCCCGCTGCTTGATTGCTACGCCACTGTGTTGACCTCAAAGGGTGGTAGCACAGAAGAAAAACAATTTTTCTTCTGTGTTAGTACTAGATTGATACTTAATGATATAAAAGAATTTTTGGGTAAATGTCTTGCCTAAAGTATCCACGGCTTAGATTGGGCAAAACCAATAAATAAGGGTTGCAGCTTTGCAGAAATTATGATTCGGGATAGGTTTTTGTCATAAGAAGTAACTTGAAAATTGTAATTGATGATCGCTTCACAGAGGCAGAACGAAAATCTGACAAATTGTGGAAAGTATGTTCTGCTATGGAAAGAGTAAGGCAAGATGTTTCGTTATCGGTCTTAATTAAACCAATACGAATGCACAACAGTGACAGTTAACGGGAGGGGCTAGATGCAAATTATGAAATTTGAAAAAGTAAAAACAAAGCTAGTAACTTTTTCTCTTAGAGTAGAGCTTATTTTGGGCACGACTTTGATTAGTTTTATTTGTTAAGGGAAATCCCGATCCAGAGAGCTTAAGAAAATTTCTCTGTGCTGCTCCTGATGATCTTGTCGATTTTGAACTGTATCAATGGAAAAATTATTTTCCATAGGATACAGGGAAAAGTTTTGGTGTCGGGCCTTCAGCTTCGCCTAGAAATAACACTATTTTCTGGAACTCATGTGAACTGTGACAGATATTTCGCGACAGTGCCACTTCTGGAATACCTTTATCATCAAGAACTCTATTGTACGACGAGCGCATGTATCAGCGGCAGTACATTTAACTTCTGTCAAAATAATGGCTAAGAAGGAGCAGAGCTTTAGAATATGTACCTTTGACATCTACAGGTCCAGAAATCCCATCCGCCGATGAGTGTAGAAAGTAGTTATGAAATAGTTCAAATATATTCAGATTTCAAGACCTCACGATGTTGCAAAATACAATGACTGTATGAGATGGATTGACTTATTAGGCAGGATGATCAGCTAATAAAAAATTCAGGCTACTTCAAAGAAATAGACTGTTAGAGTAACCCTCCCCAAGGGGTGGGAGTCGAAGTCCGCGGACCAAGGACAAATATCTCCGTAAACACTGCGCCATGGAGATAGAGAAACTGAACATTAGAAAGGAGGGTAGTCATATACTCCGACAGTCAGGCCGCCTTAAAAGCAGTTAGTGCACACAAGGTCAGATCTAGACTAGTTAAAGAGTACATAAGTGCCCTTGAAGAGGTCGGTCGTAACAATAAGCTCACCACCGCGTGGGTTCCATGACATGAAGACCATCGAGGCGACGAAGAAACCTGCAAACTTGCAAAACGGAGCATAAGTAAGGTTACATTGGGACCTGAGCCCTACTGCGGGATATCATGAAGAGTCTTCAAACAGCAGTTAAAAACTGGATAGATTAACAATCTCTAAACTGGTGGTTGCAAACACCGGGGCAACTACAGGCCAAACATTTCATAAATCACGGCTCCTCAAAATCCATGGCAGATCTATTTAAGACGAGTCGCAATACGATTAGGACTTGAAGGTCAGCTGACGCGACGGGGCGCTGTAGAATGAACAGACACAATCATGAAAAAGATCGTCCTGGCAGATAATAGCCGTTACAGGTTCTGTCAGGAGGAGGAGGAGGAAACTCCAAAACACGTGTGGTGCGAATGTGAGGCCCTCCACAGGCTCAGGTATGCAAGGATAGGAGAGACCAAACCAGGACCTGCAAGGTACATGGAGGAGGCAGTACTCTATTGGTGAAGTGTCATTAGGAAGACCAGACTGATTGAGGTCCTCTAAGCCTGGGTCGTAATGCTACAATAAACTTGCATATGTTGCAGTTGCAGACGTGGGTACCAGCGCCAACTCCCTTCAATTCTAACATCTCTAACTCTTCATTTATTTGACTTGGTAATGGTAAATTCATGGATTCTTTTGTCATCGATATGAAAGAAAATTCTACATGCATTCTCTCAATACAATATCTCCAAAAAAATGCGATGTATAGGAACCAATGCAAATCCTGATAGTAATGTATTTGTTGAGTCACCATCTGAACTAAAAGAAAGTACCAGCATTTTCCAGAGATTACCTCAAAAATATCAATTGTTACCAAAATACCACGCTTTTCTGTAATGTATGCAGCACATTCTTGTACATAACTGCAGAAACTGTTATAAAAAGTAACATTATTTTGACTTTTTATTATTAAGTGCTAATTTACGTCTAAGTATAATTTTTGAGTTTGTTAGTATTAAGTTGATTCAAGTTTCAAATTGTTTCCCAGTTATCTAGACTCCAAAATGTTTTTTTTTGTGTAACTGAGGCATGTATTTTAAACGCTAAAAGAAATAATAAAAAGTCACTGACAAAAGCTGTTTGTGTGATTTCTGTTATATTTTTCCAAACGGATAGAAAACTGTAAAAAAATTCTATATATTATTTTCTTATGTTTTTTAGGGATTTGTTTTGTTTTATGTTTCACGTATTTTATTTAAAAATCATTGAAAATCCATAATAATACTTAACACTATTTGACGACGATTCATCCTGTAGTTTGCTTGTTAGGGCCAAAAGTGCTCAGTATAATAAATTATCTTCTATATAACGCAATATTGATCAGTTAGTGCATTTTATTGGCAAATGGATGAGGATTTGCGAGTTAGATTAGATATTCAGCTCAGTTGGTTAGAGCATTAGACCAATCCTAAGATGGCTGGATTAATTGCAATCTCTCATACTGCTATACACCCTTAATATGTCTGAGTGTGACAAATATACCTTAAGGCATCAAATTACTCTGCCAAATGCAAAAAATGCAAAGTTTTACTACATAATGTATACTAATGAAAAAATATTTTGGATATCTAATCAGCATCTAATTACGTACAAAACAGCATGTATCCAGTTATTATTTTATCGGTGTTAATATCCTCAGCATCTAGTTTTTCCTGCAAATTCTGAAAAACAAGTTTTTAAGTAATTTGGTTTAACAAATAGGATAGAAACGAAGATTTCGATTTTTCCATAAGAAAAATTAGATGAACGACGGATATTCGATAAGATTATTTCTGAGCCAAGCTGACAGATTCTGTCACACGTTTTTCATTTTCCACTTAAAAACCGTTTTTGACGCAAGAATGGAATATTGTTGTAATTAATACATAGTATACAACTACTCTTGATAAAGGCCTCATCAAGCTGAAACATATATAGAGAAATATATATCATTAAATTATTTTGAAACATCTAAAAGCAGTGTACTAATTAGCCCTAGTATTATTATTCAACGATGTTTCACAAGGATCCTACCGCCGAAACTATTCATTGTATTATTGTAATTGGCCAGGGAAATAATCTTTAAAATGAAATTCTCATGTTTTGAGTTATTAATTTGCATCTTTTATCATCTTGTTGTAGACAAACGATTTCAAATCATTCGAGCAAGTTACTATCAATTTCAGTCGAACAAATATGCCGTGCGGTTTAATCTTGTTGTTCACTAGGGAAAGCCAAATATTTCCCCTACTGTAATGAATTCAGACCCCTTTCTAATTTTCCAGCAATGCTGCTAACCTCGAAGCCTGCTTTAATATTTCTAATTTACTCGGGATCTCAAGCATATGTGATTTTGTGGAGAACTTGATTGAATATATCTTATGCTTTTATGAAATTTAATAATGAATAGTGGCATCATTCTGTGCTTTGTAACATTTTGGTTCTATAATCTTTATAATTGATAAAAAAGAAAATGTAAAGTACAGTTCTGCGCATGGATGATCCAGAAAATCAAGCTGGTAGGTTTCTCATGAAACTTAATTTTAATATTAAACGCATTATAAGATAAATTGTTTTGTAAATACTGGCTATACACGGTGTCCCATATAAGAATCCACACTACAGGGATCTCGGAAACCAGAAGAGATACAAAGATGATTAAATTCGAGAAAAGGTGTGCCTTGTAGAGCTCTACAACGTCAGGTTTTGGAATCTAAAA
This sequence comes from Pissodes strobi, assembly GCA_016904865.1. Lineage (NCBI taxonomy): Eukaryota > Metazoa > Arthropoda > Insecta > Coleoptera > Curculionidae > Pissodes > Pissodes strobi. Next base: position 294,763 of record MU182247.1, read on the forward strand.
AAATTCGATTACTTCCGAAGATATTTGGGAAAACCCGAATCTTCCCGATTTCGTTTTTATTTATTTCTGACTTTATTTGAACAGATATGACAATGCAAATTTCACATTCCCATTGCTACTTTTCCTGCTCTTCAAGTTGATGTTATTAGATTTTCAATCTAACGTTTCGTTTCTTAGCAACCATCATCAACTTTGTTTTTTCAAATAGTCTAAAAAATTTGTTTTATTCCTAGAAAACTCTACTTTCAATCCTAAATCCAACGACATATTGCTTCTTACATTTGTCGGACGTTTCGGCTCAAAAAAACCATCATCAATGTTATTTAATGATAATTAGGAGAGAACGAAACGTGGCATCAAAAATCCAATTACGTCATTAAGTAGAGGATAAAAATTGGCATAGGAACGTCAAATTTTATTGTGATCTATCCTCTTTATTAAAATCTGAAAAAAATTAATTATGTTTTAGATTTCAAGAATTCCTAGATTGCGATTGATTTTTTTTCAGGCTTTAATAAAGAAAATTGATCAAAATAAAATTCACATTATTATGCCATTTTGCCTCCTCTACATGATGACGTAATTAGATTTTTGACCCGACGACAACGACGTCTCGTTCCTTCGTAATCATCATCAAATGGCATTGATGATGGTTTTTATCCGAAACGTCGGATAAATGTAAATAGCGATACATTGTTTGATTGAAGATTGAAATTAGATTTTTTTAGGAATAAAAGAAATTTTTTCGACTATTTAAAAAAACAAAGTTGATGATGGTTGCTAAGAAACGAAACGTCAGATTGAAAATGTAGTGACATCAACTTGAAGAGCAGGAAAAGTGGCAATGGGTAAGTGAAACTTACATTGTCATATCTTTTCAAATAAAGTCAGGAAAAAATAAGAACGAATTCGAGAAAATTCAGGTTTCCTCAAATATCTTCGGAAGCAATCGGATTTTTTTAGATTTCGAAGCATGACGTTGTAGGGTTCAGTAGGTTTCTCTAGTTTAATCATCTTTGTACCTCTTCTGGTTTGCGAGATCCCTGTACTGTGCATTCTTATAAGGGACACCGTGTATAATGTTCAGCAAATTCTAAAATCGGGTCTTGTGACATATAGGTACCTACGATTTCGCGATTTTTTTTCTTTTCATTAGGAAGGGGGTGTCCTATAGAGTAGTTTAAGCCAAAAAAATCGGAGGATCCGCCACATTTGAGCCGAAAAAATTACCCCAAAGTTCGAGTTTTGACACAAATTTTCAGCACCACTTCGCAAAAGCACTAGAAATATAGACAATATACACCTGAAAATCAATTCTCGGGTAAAAATATTAACCAGGAGACATTTGCGTAGAACGAGAGGCTTTCGTTTTGTCCCGGTCCTAATTTAAGACGGCCCATAGCCCCATGAAACAAAATAAAAGTTTATTTGTAATTATGATTGTAAGCTAAGCATCCCCCTTTTTACTGTCAAATGTCACAAGGAAGAAGGCGCACTGTTGCCAGACGTTTCAGACTGAAAAGATCTGGGATCCACTTTCGCTTAGCTGAAATGAGTTATGTAAGAAATATTTGTTTATTTAGTATAGAGCAACCTCCCCAAATGCAAAATCATAATTTTTTTTTCGATTTTCATTTTTTCGACTCTAGAATAACTGAATTCAGTTACACGAAAACATGTTTCTGTTTTACATTATAAATATTTTTCTAAACATAATACCTCAAAAAACTTCTTGCGGAAATAAGTCATTTTCATTTTTTGAGGTAGTTTGGGTGAGTTTAGGTTTGTTTGGGTTAGTTTCGTCTCGTTTAAGCCGGCACGCACTTGCGTGAAGAAAGGTTTGCGCGAAGTCTTCACGCAAGCCTAGGCGAAACAATTTCGGTTAGCTTGGGTTAGTTTGGGTTAGATTTGGTTAGTTTGGGTTAGATATGGTTAGTTTGGGTTAGCTTTGGTTAGTTTGGGTTAGTTTCGTCTTGTTTAAGCCAGTATGCACTTACGCGAAGAAAGGCTTGCGCGAAGCTTGGGTTAGATTTGGGTTATGAATATTTCACTTCACGCATGACCTCCGGTCGGCCCGGGGCTCAACTAAGGGAAAAGTGCTAACGCAAGGCATACCCAAAATCGGCTGAAATGCGCCACTTTTGGCAACACTGTCCCGGACCTTTGGCGTCCATTACTAAAATTTTATTATTTCGACGTTCAATTTCCTTATTTTCACCTTCCACCTGGGAAAGTAGTAGAGGCACTTGGTCCGTTCTACGTCAATTAACCTCAAAACTGGAACTTTGGGGCCTTTTTTTCGGCTCAAATGTGAGGGATCCTCCGATTTTTTTAGCTTAAACTACCCTATAGGACACCCCCTTTCTAGTGAAAAAAAAAATAATTCGTGAAATCGTAGATACCTATACGTCACAAGACCCCTAAAATGAAACATTATATTCCGATGAATAATTTCATTAATTTGGGAGAAATAGGCAGATACATATTGAAGAAAAAAGCTTATTGATCAGATTAAATGTCACTTAATGACAGCTGCTATTTTTTCACTGACAGCTGCTCTGTCGTGACGTAGCCACGCGACGAAGTTGGCGCGAAAGCACAGAAGAATAAACAATCAGAATATTCTCTCAAAGGCGGCATCTTTGATATCTTTCAGACAAATTCCTTTAGCATCGACCATTTTTAAAAGGGAAATTCCAGGTCCGTATTAGGTTTTTTTCCAAATTTCGCAAACAGGTGGGTATACGCATTATTTTATATTATTTATCCTTTATTTGTGACGTACTATGTAAATAGTATGGAAGTTTGTATATAATACTTATAGATAAGTTACTGCTAATATCCGAAATACGTTTTATTATATGCATAAAAGTAACCAAATTAGAAATTATAGATAATTGCTAAAACCCTTAATTATCGATATTAATCAAACATATCAGATACAAAAAGTTATAAAAATTATAAATTTGTTTTTTGGTTCCATCTGAGTCAGATTGGGTTAGTTTATCTAGTTGAATTCCCAGAGCGGAACGCAGGGCCACGCATATTATATAACTTTATTTTAAGTTTGGGAACTATCGGTTTTGGTAAATATTTAGTTATTTATGTTTTTAGAGCGCAAAATAAGGGATTGCTGCTTGAGAAAGAATGTTACTGGGCAACGCGTAACGCAGCGCAGTAACCTTTCGAAAATGGCAATCTCGAAAAACACACAGAACTTTTTCTACAGCCGCATTTTAAAAAATTAAATGCAAATTTTTCTGAAATTGCAAATGTCTGTCAGTTTTCACATATTATTTGGGCCATTGACCTCAAGAATTCAAGAATGGGCACATTTAGAAATGGAGTTCAAGCAACTGTAATAAACGCACGCCTGTCATTTATTTATTTTCGATTGCCATGAGTATTCATAGCACATTCAACGAAAGAATTTTCTTTTCCATGTACGCTCTAAAGCGAAAAATAAGGATCCACGGCATTCGTAGATTTTGCGATTTCATTTCAAGTTAGTAATTAGTTATATTGCGCGCGGCTATAAAAAAGGATAATTACTGATCCATAATTCCTAAAATGCTTAGTTTTTATGCATAATAACCTGTTTCGGATATTAATGGTATAATATAATATTGCATGTATATACAAGGTTTTCCCGTATACTTCGGCGCCCATCTAGAGAGTTTATTTCAAAAGATAAATACAAAAGTTTAATGTTTTTTCTGTCAGGAATTTTTCATCAAAAATTTAATGTGAAAATGTAAATTAAATGCATATTATTTCATATATTAAAAGATCACTTTTTAGTTTCTTTTTCCTCCTTTTTACAACTTTTTTTTCGCGGAAAAACGAGGCTCTCTTAATTTATTTCTTAATGTTTTTTCTTCATTTCGTTTATAATTTTTATTAACTTTACGAATAATTTTTTTATTTTTTTTCTTTGGTTTTATAAAACCTACTTTAATTAACTTTCCGAGCGATCTCTTGGTTTTTTTATCTTATTTTGTTTCATAATACTTTTATTAACTTTTCGAATTTTTTTTTTAATTTTTTCTCCACTTTTCCAAAACTTTTTGTTTTTTTATGAAGCATTTTTTCTATTTTCGCCATCCTCGACCTCGTAGCTGAACTCCTTCGCTTTTTTCTTCGCCAAAAACCACACTTCTCTAACTTTTTTTTAAATTCTTGTCTCTTATTTCATTTTAGAATGCTTTTATTAACTTTCCAAACAATGTTTTACGTTTTTTTTTCTTAATTTTATTTTTTCCCATTTTTCGAAAAAAAGTTTGTATTCGGAGAGGGAATAATTCCCGCCCCCATTGATGACTCCGTGATACTGCGTATCATCGCTTGTCAGAGTTTCCATTCGAGGGTCCGCTGCAGAGATATCGGCATTTTCCCCCAAAATCCTTCCTTAAATCAGAGCCCCAGCCACCCCATACAGTAAAAGGTTTTCCACCATACAAAAAATCGACCCCATAGCTCTTCTCGCGTTCTCCCGAAATTTCGGGTTAGTTTGGGTTAGTTATTAAATAATTAATTATTTTAGTTTTTTCTTCTCCCGGGGGAAGGGTTCCAGTTCGTTCGGAAAAGGAAAAAAGTGAGGCTGCAGTCATAAGGTTTATGTTCTCAGTTCGATACACAGCTAACATGTTTTCCCCTTCTGTTATTCATTTCGTCCAAATATTCTCGAAATACTTTTAACATACACACAAACCAAATAAAAGCAAAAAAACTAGCACCTAGCAGAACGTAATGTCATAATACAAAACAAGCAGCACGCAGGCACTGGTCAAATGTAACAATAAAGTTAAAACAATGGTCGGGCGACACTGGTTCCCCACGAATAATGGCTGATTTATGTTACGCGTCAGGGGTGCGCGTACTGACGAAAAATATTAGATATGGGATTCTGATTGTTTTTTCTTCTGTGACGAAAGCCTTAACATACATATGGCAAAGACGTACGTAAGCAGTCACAATCTAAGGAACTTAAACAATGTATAAATAAGAATTACTTTCCAGTGTATGGACGTGAACACACCTACTTTTCTAAAAATATTGTTTAAAACTAAATAGCCAAGTGACATACTGTGTAATAAAACCCTCAGTTGGACAACTTCTCTGCAATATTAGGTAAACTTTTATTATTCCTCCCAGACTGGCTTACATTTAAAAATAATTTAAGTTCTGCCTACCATATTTAATAAAAATATCAATAAAATGACACTGTAAAATACTCGGCAAAACAGGCACTTGGTATCTGCTTTAATCCACAATTTATGAGATTTTCTTTAGGATCAAACGAAAAATATTATAAGTATCAAGTTTCTCAATGTTCAAAGCACCAAAACACATTGTTTTAAAACATACGAAAATATCACTAAAATAGCTAAAAACACAACGAAAACATAGAAGATGCACCATTCCTAGGGTGAAACGAAGGCAGCTCGTCGCGCAGCCACATCACTGCGCCGACTTGAGGGGACCGCGGGGCGATAGTAAGTGAGCATAGGCTCTTATGGGAAGTAACCATCCTTCTCTACTTTACCTTAAAATTGTTTGGGTTTTATCTCCAATTAGAGCCGCTCGCTCTGGCTCCAGGGTGTAAACAGCACAAGTGCTAGTTAAGTGACCCTAACGAAGCTGCAAAAAATCAAAGGCAAAAGGGGGGGAAATATTCAACGTTTCGGGAAACAAATCTGTTCCCGTTGTCAAGAACGATAAAATCTAAAAATGAGAATGGTTAGTAAATACAATAAAACAGTAAAAAGCTCTTGCTTGACAATCTGCAAGAGCTTTTTACTGGTTTATTGTATTTACTAACCATTTTCATTTTTAGATTTTATCGTTCTTCACAACGGGAACAGATTTGTTTCCCGAAACGTTGAGTATTTCCCCCCCTTTTGCCTTTGATTTTTTGCAGCTTCGTTAGGGTCACTTAACTAGCACTTGTGCCGTTTACACCCTGGAGCCAGAGCAAGCGGCTCTAATTGGAGAGAAAACACAAACAATTTTAAGGTAAAACATGAATCCTCCACAACAATATAGAGCATATCTACATCCTTCTCTAGTTATTATTTTTGGGTTTTTTCAACTAAACATCAAAAATTTCATGATTAACTCTCAACTTAAGTGATCTTGTGATGACGAAAACCTGGTTATCATTCGAAAAATATGATTTGACATGTAGCGGATACAACATTGTTTGATCAGCATCCATAGTTCTTCAAATTTCACCCTGAATACCACCGGTACTTTACTTATTTACTATGTGTATCGAAATTAAAATATCCGAATGAATGCTGCTTAGTATACAACTACACTATCTCAACTAAAGAGAAAATTTCAATAGATATTTGAAGGTTTGCGGTCCATGCGAAAGTGGGATTTAGATCTTAAAAAGTACTATATTTCAAAATGTGTTAACAAGTAAAAATTCGGAAAAAAATGTCTGTCTTTTAAAGAGCATCGTATTGAATTTTTGTCTATAAAAGCTCCATATATTTTATTTTCATGTGGCGGGTTTTTTAGTTCTTCTTATTGAAATATTACTCCATTTGGAATAATAAGGACATACAAGAAAATTCTAAAATGAAGCACATAAAATGAAAAAGGAGCATTATAATAATTACTAATTGTTATTTGGAGTGCTCTCTTGGCATGGATACCATTGAAGTAATATTTGATATGTGGGTCCCATTCCTGACTCTGATACAATTTTTTTTTGCCGATGACACCACAATTCTTGTTAAGGATACCAACATTGAAAATTTGGATAAGAAATTAAATACTGCTAAACTGTCAGCATCAAAGTGGTTTGGTACAAATGGACTAAGTCTAAATGAAGACAAAATCAAAACTATAAATTTCAGTCACAAAAAAGTATGCCAACAACAGGAGGGTTCAATGTTTTTGGGTTTTTATTTGGATTCCATATTGTCATGGGAAAACCATGTCAGTTTTGTGGCTACAAAATTAACAAAAAGCATTTTTGTCATCAGATCTTTGAAAAGTGAATTACCAAGACAGTCAATCTTAACAGCATACCACTCTATATTGCTTTCACACTGTGAATATGGAATACTTGCATGGGGCCACTCCCCTCATGCAGACAGAGTTTTTAGGTTGCAGAGAAAGGTTGTGCGTGTGATTTTTGAAATGGGTTACAGGGAGGATGTAGCGGAGGTATTTGTTAAAAACAATCTTCTTACTTTACCATCCCTGTACATCTATACATGCTTAAAATATGTTAGGGAAAATCTTGGCTCTTATATACAAAACAATGAAATCCATAAACATAACACAAGGCGAAAACTACATTTAAAAATACAAAAATTTAGATTGCATCATAGCCGATTTGGAGTAAACTACTATAGTCCTCTATTTTATAATATACTTCCTAGAAATGTACAAACCTTAGATAAAAAAACTTTTTCCTAACCATTAAAAATCACTTACTTAAACATGCATTTTATAATACAAGTGAGTACTTAAATCATGCAGTTGATATGGGTGTGACTGATTAAAACGCAATTTTATAGAAAATGAGGTTTTTATGTGTATAGTGTATATTGTATGTTATTTTATTGCAATTTTAAAAAAAATCTCGGTGTATATAAAAATTGGAAATTTTATTTTAAATTAGGTATTTGACTGATATGATTTAAAACTGTGATAGATATGTAATAAGATTTGAAATTACTTAGTTTTACTTTAAATTTCACTCTCTGATCAACTTGATCAGAAAATCTGACATGTGTGAACAAATGTATTTTGTAAAAAGCATGTAATATATGAATATGAATATGAATATGATATTCACCTGGCCGCTGCAAAATAGCATGTATCTTAGAGTTGCAACTATACTAAATTTTACAATAAAGTAATATGAGGATTTCGGTAAGAGAGCTACTATGAGGCAACAATGCATTACTTGTTCTAAATATTTGGTTAATCGAACTCTTATCCGTCTGGCATGTTCCCAAATTTTGAATCTTCCTCGAGGTTTCGCTAAGTTAAGTACAACTGAGAAGCTTTGGAGCAAACCAAATAAGACCACTTTAAACGATTTTTGGGAAAAGACGTTTTTTCTATAGCGCAAAAACTATCAGCCTTTTCGTTTTTTTTTTTTAGTAAATACTATAAGTACAACAATCGCACAAATGGATTTATTCGGTTTTGCTCAAAACGATTAGCTTTATATGCTTTTGCTCAAAACTGTATTAACAAACGTTACTAAAATCATTATTCTGGTAACTAATACATACACAAAAATATTTTTTTCTTCAAACGTCAGTAAATCCCTCATTACTCGACTGTGTAGGCGGCAGTGAAGTTTCGTTTTTCCTCCGCCGGAGCTTTACTTTTCACTTTTCCGCCGGCGGAGGTAAAAGTGTTATCATAGCAACATAGATACAATACAAACAAACATCAAAATAAGCGTCAACAACTCAAGAGTTATTAAACTAAAATTTGTATTTATCACTCAGTGTGTGACTGCATTTCTAAAAATCACTAATTTAGGAACAAATTGGTTATTATTTAATCGAACTTACCCAATAACTGCTTATCAATACGGAATTAAAACGCAATCGAAGACGCAGTTTTAAAAATATAATTATTATTGTTGACAGTGTCCACTGACAGCTTTATGTTACATTACTATAGCAACAACCTGAGCCTATTCACCGACACCGCACCGGTCTAAGCCGCCTTGCGAACCCACTTATCTTTAATAATAATTATTATTACTATTAAAATGATACTTTTTGCATTAATTTGTCGACATTTGAAGAAAAAACAGCATATTTTATTTGGAGGAAAAGTTACTTTTCATGGCTTGCTCTCTATTACCAGCCTCACTCCGTTCGGCTGTTAAACACGAGCGCGCCATGAAAAGTATCACTTTTCCTCCATATAAAATAATATACTATTTTATCCATTGAAAGCATTTAAATACTCAAAAAACCTGTGCTAAGAAGATTAAAAATTAATAATAATTACAGATTTTTATTCAAGAAGCAAGCCAAATATATAAAAGTGCAAATTACTCTCCCAAGCTCTGAATTATTCCCTGATTATTTTAATGATTTTAAAATAACAGTTATCTGTTCTCTCCCAACTTTTTTCCATAATGTGCTTTGCATCTTTCCTTTGTGGGATGTTATCTTGCAAGTGGAACTCTGGTAACGAAATAGTATATTATTTTATATGGAGGAAAAGTAATACTTTTCATGGCG
>MU182247.1:313998-329796 GCA_016904865.1 Pissodes strobi
TTTGCGATGTTAGCAACATGGTCATGCCATGACATATTGCTGTTGACCGAGACACCCAGCAGCCCGATTGACGAGGATGAAGGGATGGTCGATCCTGCCATAATGATGTCCGGGCCCGCTGTATTGACCCTCTTAGTAAACGTTGCTGCTTGGGTCTTTGCTGCATTGAACTGGACCAAATTTCGGTCGCCCCAAGTTTGAACTTTCTCCAGGTCTTGATTAATTGCTGTAATCTGCTCCTGTCTGCGGTGATGAGTCTCAGTCGCTGGTAAGGGTTTTTCTGATCTAAAGTGGGAGACAAGGGTACTGTCATCTGCAAAACTGTAAACAGGATTATTCGTTTCGATCAGCAGGTCATTAATATAGATGAGGAACAGAGTTGGTGAAAGTATTGCGCCCTAAGGCACGCCCGCGTTGATGGTGAAGGTGTCCGAGATGTGTCCATCGACTGCAACGGGTAGGGATCGGTTCTTAAGGAAACTGGCCAGCCAGCTGCAGAGAGAGGCGGGCAGTCCCAAGGACGGCAGTTTGTTGAGCAGTCCGTCATGCCAAACTCTGTCGAATGCCTTTGAAATATCCAACGCAATCGCTCGTGACTCTCCGTAGTTTTCAATTGCCCTACTCCATATATGAGTGACATAGGCCAATATATCTCCTGTCGATCTCTCTTTGCGAAAGCCGTATTGATTATCGCTGATTATTCTGTTACTCTCGAGGTACTTGAGTAGTTGCTGGTTGACTACACGTTCCATGACTTTGGAGATTATTGGAAGCAAGGCAATTGGGCGATAGTTTGAGGGCGTGGTTTTCTTGCCTTTTTTTGGAACAGGTTGCACTCGAGCGACTTTCCAAGAGGATGGGTAAATCCCTTTTCAGTAAGAAAGAGAAAAAAGCCTGGAAAAAACGGGTGTTAGTTCGTTGGCGCAGTTCTTTAGCACGATGGCAGGTATTCCGTCCGGTCCCGATGCCTTTTGCGTAACTAGCTCTTTAAGGATTTTGCGAATATCACGGTGAGAAAACTTGACTTCTGCCATGGTAGTGTTGATGTTCGGTATAGTGAGGAGAGTCCTGCCTTGGGGCACGTCTAAGGTAGAGTGCGATGAAAACATTTTGGCGAGCATGTTTGCTTTTTCCTTGGCTGTAGCCGCCGTGATGCCACGTTCGTCCGTCAAAGGTGGGAGAGACGTTTTTGTAAAGTTGTTACTTACTGCCTTTGCTACCGACCAGAAATTCCTGGAACCACTGGGGCATTGCAAAAGTTTATTCCTGATCCTTTGATTGTGTTTGTCCTTAGTTTCGTCGATCACACGCTTGCACTCGTTTCTCGCTTCGATAAAATAATTGCGATTTTCAGCGGTCTGATTTTGCTGCCAGTACTTATAGGCTTGCTGTTTCCTTCCTACAGCTCTTTCGCATCTTTTGTCAAACCAGGGCTTTCCTTTTGATGGTAACTTGATGGAATTTGGGATGTATGCTTCCATTCCTGAGGAGATTACTTGCATGATCTCTTCGCAGCAGTCTGACGGGTCGTCAGTGGCAAAGCAGACGTCGAGCCAAGGAAAAGCTAGGTAAAACTGCCTTAGATCGTCCCAGTTTGCAGAATTGTAATGCCAGATTTTGCGAGGCAATGGTGGATCCTTCTGTATGGGTGGCAATTCACAAACCGTTGTAATAAGTTTGTGGTCGGAGGTACCTAATGGCGGACCAACTGTAACCTTGTACTGGTCAGGATTGGTGGTCAGAAAAAGATCCAGGAGGGCGGCGAATTCGCCCCTCTCTGAGATTCGAGTTGGTTCGTCTACAAGTTGAGTAAGCCCGCAGCTGATGGCAAATGCTTCAGCTTCTCTACCCTCGTTGTCGGTCTTGTTGTGATGTTTGAGCCAATTGGTGTTGTGGGCATTGAAGTCTCCCAGAACGATTATTTCTGAACTGGGGTGATCGACCTGTATTGAGTCAAAAGTGGTAGCTAGTGTTGAGAAAAAGCTTTGGTAGGCTCTATCGCTCGGAGGGCGATAGAGACAACATATAAACTTGGTTAATCCCTTGGCGGTGAACTTCAGCCACATGACGTCAAGGTTGTTCGGTTCGAGTGTTTCCTTGCGGTGACATGAAAGGTCGCTTCGGACAAAAAGGCATATTCCGAACTTATATCTAAATCGGGTATGTAAGTCGTAACCAGGATAGAGGTAGTTCACTGTTGTTGTTGTAGAACATACTTGTGTTTCTGTAAGGGCTAATATGTGTGGTCTATTTGCTTGTAGATGTTGGTGTACTGAATTTATGTTTGTATTTAGGCCCCTTATGTTGCAGAAATCTATTCTAAATTGGTTCGGTATCTTTCTCTTTGCTGTCTGTGAAATGCGGAATGAAGGGCTCCCAGGGCCACCCAGCGCCCGGAGATCCGAATGGCCGGGGAGTTTAGTTCCGGAATATTTTGATCCTGGAAGCACCATCATGTCCATATATTCCTACTGTGGAACCCGGGACCACCAGCGCGGAAGCGGAACGTGATTTGGGAAAACCACTTAGCGCTTCCCAATTCTGGTGGGGTGGTCTTTCACCGGACGATGCGAGTAGGCTTATGCATCTACCACCTAGGGCCGCTTCCAGTCGAAGCATCGGCCTCAGACTCATTCCTTTGGCGGTCCCTAGTCTGACAGGGGTAAAAATGGGGTTTGTTGGATCACTCCCCAGTGATCAGCTCCAGACTTTGTACTTTGGTGTTCTCCAGCCTGGAGGAGGACGATGGGATTTGATGGGCCACATCCCGTGGCAACTCGGAATGGTGGGGGCGTCACTCCCTGTAATCAAACTGCTCTCACCAGTTTGACGTTCCTGCCAGCCAATACAATGCAGCCCCTCTTGTCACAAACTGTCATTGATCGGCCCCAGACTTTGTACTTTGGTGTTCTCCAGCCTGGGGGAGGACGATGGGATTTGATGGGCCATATCCCATGGCAACTGGTTTGATTATGACATCTATAAGTAAAGTTTACAAATTATTGATCGAGAAGTGATAACTTACCGCCCGCGTGTTGTAAGTAAATAAAAATAAAGATCTACTTTTAAAATTAATTTTAATTAAAAATAATGTCGCAATCGAACAATTATGAGTAATTGAACGGAGAGAGACTCTTTGTTCAACATATTATGATTTTCTCCATATACAATCACAGAATTCCCAGTTGTGTTGGCAATGCTGACATCTTCAACCGCTGGGGCTGAAGAACTTTCATGAAGAATCTATTTCTTTACAAGAATTTTATTCTTTACAAAGTATCGGGGGCCAATGTCATTCACCATCCCTTTTGAGGCCTGAAATATCTACACCATGATTTGCCACAATAGTTGCAGAACTACTTCGAAACGCATGTCCGGTTTTTTTCAATTTAACTGGGCCAACTTCCGATTGTATTTTTACCCATAATCTGATTCGTGACCGTGCGGTTGCGCATTGCCAGGATTAAGTGAGGTGACTACATCATGGTACTCTTCGAAAATAAATGTGCATGAAGTATGCGTTTTCGTGTCTGGTAATATTTATTATAATAAACGCATCTTCATACTGAATCCTCCTGCGCGCTCCTGCTATACCAAATATCATAACTATTTTTATTACAGATCAGCAGTCCATGACATGACAGGACTAACACCAGCTTTTTTATTGGAAGAGAACTCCGTTTACCCTGTGACCTGTTATTAGGAATGCCAGACAACCAGGAGATGCGTTGCATGTCATGTCTGTCAAAAACTTTTGATTTTTTCACTTTGGGTCTGGTATTTTTCTTTTTAGGAAAGCGATTAAAGCTGAAAAGTTTGAAATATAAACAGTTTTCTTCAAAAATATTGCAGCTTTGAGCATCGAGTATTTAGCCCATAAACTGCCAGGAGATTTTAAAGCCTCATTTCTCTTCACAAAATACGCAAGGATCACTTTTTCAATGATTTCTTCCACGCGCCTACTAGTACGCCAATGCAGTTTATGGAAGGTCTTATCATACCTTTTCCTGGATTTATCGAGAACTAAGGATGCTCTTCCCACCCTCCACATATTTCCTAACCTAATATTATTAGATTCTTGCTCCGAATTTTTTCGAATAAAACCAAATTAAACTTTAAAACGTGCCAATTCAAATCAATAACAAGTTTTGTTTCATAGGAACTCAACCCACCAACTATATACCATGTAAGGTATATTTTGCCTTTACAATATTTTGTATTCAATTCCTATTATTTTTATGAATCTACGGAGAAATTTATTAATTATTTGAAGTATTTATTTGAGCGCGCAAAAAATGGTGAAGCTTATGTCACGGTCAGTATGCTCTTACTGGTTTCAGGCATTTTGGAGATCTCAACTTCGTCTCGACTTTCAAACACATCTCCAACTAGTAAGGAAGACGTACTGACCTTAATACTTATATACCATTAGTTTTCTCCATTCTCAATTTCAATCCTGCCGGCACCTATCCGGGCCTTGAACATGTTCACGTTTAATAGAGATCCTAAGCAGGAAGGCAGTTCGATTTATTCTCGGTATTTTTTTTAGTGTCAACGTCTTTTATTCATTAACAAAATTAATCCAACTAGAGAAATAATATTTCTAATGGATTTATAACGATCATCAACATATGCTTTCAATTATCCATCAACATATAAAAATTTACACCTTCTAAGGATTTTTTTCTAAGTTTCAAAACCGTAATATATCAAACGGTATCATTTGGTGAATGCACCCTATGGTGGGAAGGACGGTGGAACTCGAGGTGTAGCTTTCTTCTTGTGGAAATTTCTAGGGGCTCAATATTCAAGATGTTAGCGCAACATACGCGTTTGTTAGTGTTTTACAAGAACTACAGCTCCTGGAAGTAAGCAATACTGCATTGCTCGGGATACCTCATTTTGAAAAAAACAGTTTAATAGTGACTAGTCATATATTGGTCGTTGATGAGCGGTGGCCCTTTAAAAGAGACACAAGGCAATTAAAGCAAATGTTATGTAAATATTTTATATTGTTTATTTGTTGATAATTTTAATTACATAGCAGTTTTAGCATTAACGTACTAAATAATTAACGAAATAAATACATACTGTATCTACCTACATCTATATATATAAGATAAAGTCGTGTTAGTTACACCACTTATAACTCAAGAACGGCTGAACCGATTTTTATGATCTTTGGTTTGTTGGATTTGCCTCCGCCCCGAATAGCAGAATAACTATTAAAATATGGGAAAAATTCTCGGATAAAAAATTATACAAAAAATCAGTTATAAATTAGGCTTGGAATCTTCCGCAATTGACAGCTCATGTCACGCACGATTATAGTTTTTTTAGTAATATATGATGTCCACTGTGTAAATCAGTGACATACTACATATAATAGGATATAAATTCAACGGAAAATAGTGGGAAAGTAGCATATTCAAATCTAGAAAGATACTGAAATACATAGAAAAAACTTGAATCGAAATATAAAAAATTATAGGAATAAATGACAATTAATCGATGGGTATCAATCATTGCAGATCATTCGGTCGATCAGTCATCCGTACTTCGTGTTGCATCGATAGCAAATCAACTATCAGAAAAATCGATAGTTTTATAAAGAGCTATCGATAGTCAAAACAATTTTTTCCAAGGCAGGTGATATCATGTCGAAGAAAAGAAACCGGCTTAAAGATAAAAATTTAGATACTTTGTTGTTCATCATTCACAATTATTCAACCGATTTTTATGATCTTTGATTTGTTGGATTTGTCTGCGCCCAGAATAGCAGAATAACTATTAAAATATCGGAAATCGGAAATATACAGTGTGTCCAAAAACTACGCAACCTATGGGAAATTTCTTTATTATAGGTTTCTCAGAAAATGTTATTCTTTATAAAAGTTTAAGCTTGAAAAAAAAATACAGGGTCCTTAAAACACACAAACAATAAGTTTTAAAAAAAATTTGTATATCAGAAAACCTTCTGCAGAAAAAAAAAGTTTCTATTAAGTTGTTGCTGAAAAAAATTAAGAACAAAATTATGAAAAAGAGGGGTTTTTCGACATTTTTTCAATAATTCTCATGAATTTTCTCCGCAGTTTTGGAAAAAATGGTATTTGACGTTTATTTTTGCCTTAATAGGAACTTACTTTGAATTATTTGATTTGTCTCCGCCTTAAAAGGGAAATCGGATATATTAAAAAAGTCGGATTAGTTAAACCAATTATAACGCAAGAACGGCTGAACCGATTTTTATGATCTTTGATTTGTTGGATTTGCCTCCGCCTTAAAACGGAAATCGGATATATTAAAAAAGTCAGATTAGATAAACCAATTATAACGCAAGAACGGCTGAACAGATTTTTATGATCTTTGATTTGTTAGATTTGTCTCCACCCCGAATAGCAGAATAACTATTAAAATATCAGAAAAATTATGCAGATAATTAGTTTTTAAATAAACAAAGTTTGGAACTCCGCCATCTTCCGCAATCGACAGCTCACGTCACGCATGCTTATAGCTTTTTTGTAATAATTGATGTTCACTGCAAGTCAGAGACATACTACACATTATAGAATAGAAATTCAACGGAAAATACTAAAATAAATAGAAAATACTTGAATCGAAATGTAAACAAAAATATAGAGAATTAATGACAACGACTGTCAAATCGATTAGTCTCAATACTTCCAGATCTTATCATCTACTTTTATTGAATTTATTATCGTAATAAACTATTGATCTTAAAATCCTAAATTAAGTTTAGCTAAAAGTTAACAACACATCCATTGACTGTTAGGCGGTACGAAGTTCGCCGGGTCAGCTAGTATACCTAATAAAAATCAGGCCTTTTTTGTACTATGAACAAGCATTTAATGATATGTAACAATTAATTAATTTATGTGTGTACATGTAAATATTATATATGAGATTTTTACTTTCTAAAATAGTCAAACATCCATGATTGCTTCATACATATTGGTGTATTTTAACAAAATTCAGACTCAGATTTTAAGAATAGCTTAGATACATCTGCAACCATGTCAATTTTTTTTACGTTGAAAAAAAAAGTTTCTAAGTCTCACAAACTTGTACAGACATTAGATAGGCGTGTAATATTTGATATTGGAATAATGTCTGTTTCCTCTTCCTCAGTTTCAGAATCGGAAGTAGATAGATCCACTTGTGGTACCTTTTCAATATAGCCAATGTTGGCCAATTCTTCCTCGGTTGCCACACCCCTATCGATTAAGGCTAACTGTTTCAAATCCGCAAAAGCATCGTTTCAAATTCAAATTCAAATTCTTTTATTCACAAAAAGATCACAAAAGGTGACATGTGTTTCGTCAATAATTTCAAAAATCATAATTAGTCTAAAAATATATTCAAATGCAGATACAATAGTAAATTAAGAAAGTACTTATCTATAGGCTAATATTAAAATAGGATCACAACAGCAGGCACTTAGAGTGTTGTATACTCATGAAAACGCAAAACTCCTACTGCAAATAGGCATTAGAAAAAAAATCATTTAATGAATAAATTGGGCCTTCATGGAGCATATCCAACAGTTTTCCCTTAAAAGCTCTAAGGTTCGGCGCTCTTCTTATTTCCAATGGTAAATGATTAAATATTGTTATGGGAGTAACATAGCAACTTTTAGCAGTGGCAGTCAATCGAAAATTCGGAAGCCGCAAATCATGGCCATTTCTAAGTGGATAGTTGTGGGGCATATCATCAACGAACTGATATGAGTGTATGCGCTTTCTAACATACAATGCACATTGTAGAATAAAAATTGAGATGACTGTCAACAACTGAAGACTACAAAAAAGTGGTCGACAGGACTCTCTTGAACTTTTAAACAAGATAGTACGAATTATTTTCTTTTGTGCAACAAGCACCTCATCTACTCTCGTGCAGTTTCCCCAAACCACAACAGCGTAATTCAGCAGTGAATAGACATGGGCATAATAGTAAGATAATATAATTTTTTTTTATCAACTATGGCTCTCAATTTCCAAATAATAAAATTGTGAGTAGCAAGCTTGTTTAAAATGTAATCAATATGACATAACCAGCTCAGGCCACTGTCTATTATAACACCAAGGAATTTAGTGATACTTGTTTGATGTATCTCATTGTTTGCAACACTCAAACCTATATCAACTTCACAATTACTACGGGTACTAAACTGCACTACGTTCGTTTTATTAAGATTTAAAACAAGGTCATTATTCTGACAGTAATCAAGCACCTGTTCAATGCACAACCCTGCCATCCTTTTAGCTTCCTCCAGAGAAACACTTGCAACCACAAAATTCATATCATCAGCATAGATTGTCTTTTTACCCATTGTGACTGACTCACCAACATTAGCAATATATGCAATAATTAATAAAGACCCCAACACACTGCCCTGAGGAACACCCTCAGTAACACATTCTAACTCCGACTGGTACTCCACTCCATCTACTAGTAGCACAACTTTCTGGTGCCTATCAGACATATAGGATACAAGTCATTTGTGTGGGAAACCTCTTACACCAAACTCATGTAACTTTATTGCAAGAAGAGAATGATTAACTAGATCAAAAGCGCGGGAATAGACGAAGAAAACACCCATTGTAACGTTTTTGGCATCCAAATTATCAACAACTGTAGTAGTAAATGAAATAATAGCATCCGCAGTTGACCGGCCTTTTCGGAAACCATACTGGTTATCGGGAATAACATTAACTCTGTTCAGAAAACTACAGAGTTTCTCATAGAATGCCTTCTCATACACCTTAGAAAATCCTGTCAACAGTGAAATTGGCCTATAATTATCGATTCTGTGGACATTACCATTTTTATGAATTGGTCGGACAATGCCCACCTTTAATTTACTGGGGAAAATTCATTCTTGAAAAGATTCGTTTATTAAGTATGTCAGGATTGGTGTTATATGTTCAGACACTTGGACCAACAGAGAACATGGAATTTAATCAGCGCCACTAGAATGTTTGCTTGCTCTTAGATACTGCTGCACCTCAGATTCTGACCTGACACCGGTAAAAGAAACATTGACAAAGAGCTCGCCGCGTCTTCACCTAGATCCACAACTCTCGAATGACTACTTAAGATAGAAAGCAGTCATGCGAGCGGAATATTCTATTCTTCTTCGAAGTGCTCCATATCTATATTGCACATAGATCCGGTTGTAGAAAAGCACTTCTCTGTTTTCATCGGGGATAGTCTTTGTCAGGCCACCGAAATCCATTTTAAGGCCTTCGTTAAGGTAATGTTTTTCTCCATTTGCTTTAGGAAAGAACCACATAATTATCTTAAAAGCTTCTTAATAAAATATCTTCTAAAATGTCTTAAAGCTCAGAATAATGTCTTATGGTTGCAATGTGAAGTGGTGTTTAGAGAAAAAAAATAAAAGTTTTGACATTATCCAGTGCAATTTTGGGATGCGATTTTGCATTATCTAGAAACAATACGACTTTCCTATTCTGTATCTTTATTTTAGCATTAAATTCGTGATCCTCCCCGTATATCTACTGGAGAGGTAACTTATCGCTGTGCCTCCCTATAAAGCATCCAGGATATTTCCTCCAGGCAAGTGTTTTTGTTGGCAAGGCACGATATTAGAGACCCGACTCGTCTGCATTAAACACATCCTTGGGGTGTGATATATTAAAATGGACAGCAACTTCTCGCTCCAAGTTTTCATATGTGCGATATTAACAACCGCAGATATTGCACAAATCGTCTTGAAGGAAATATGGCGCCGACGACGAAATCTTTCTAGCCATCAATTTTAGAGCAGTCATGGCTACAAAAATAAATTAATTTTTCCTTGACTAGGCTAGTTTCAAATTTGAAAAACTGTTGAAGAGAAAATTCTAAGCTCAAAATAATCAAAGTTATTTACAGAATATTATTTAAAAGTTTCATTGCAGTACATGTTTTTAATAGAAAAGTTAAGGGTTAAATTGGTGAGTGCGGAAAGGCACTCTGCACAGATATAAGGCCAATTTTGTTCCAAGAGAAAGAGGTAGATCAAATTTTTTTTAGACTACTGGATATATGGATTTAAACATTTAAAATCCTCTCTCACGGTTATGACAAAAAGTGTATAATGTATTTATGGTACGTAAGTACGTTGAATTACTTTTTAGCTATAGTGAAGCATTAATAAATTTGTGAGCAGCCTGTAGAATTTCAAGTATTCAAAAAATTTAATACTACAAGTGCTTGAAGTGTTTCTCTTTCGCTTTGTGCATTAATAAAACCGTGCCTTATGTAATAATGTTTCTCAATTAATAAAAGAATAAGTTACAAAAAATTCATATTTTTAGTCGACAAATCAAAATACCTCAATACATGGCCGAAAGCAAGCATCAGAGAAGATTTTGGCCAAAAAAAATAATGGCTAATTGAGAAATCGCTCTATCTAAAGAAGAAATTGACTCAGTTGAGCAAGCATACGTTAATGAAAATAATTTTCTAACTGTATTTAAGGATGGCAAACCTGGCGACGATGGGTTTCGTGCATTCTGCTAAACAACCGAATGTGTCAAAAGAAAATCTAACAGTTGGAAAAGGTAGAAAGACAGTTGCCAGCCACCCGTTGCCACACAGCTTGGTTTAGAAGATAAGCCATCGCATGAATGCTATGATGAAACAGATTCCAACTTGGATCCAAGGAGAATCCAAGAGGCTACAGTGAGTCAAAAAGTTCATAGGAGCATAGAAGAATATGGTAAAGAAAATAGTACTACCATGGCTTCTATTTCTGTTAATGGGGTATTATTACCACCTATAATTACATTTCAAGGGCAGAATCTGTGGAGCACATGGAAGAGAGCGAACGACTTGAAAGGTGCCTCTTACTCTGTCTAATAAAGGATGGATGCAACTGCTGTCTTCAATATTTGCTTCTCAAATTTTTGTTTTTATAGTATGGGAAAGACCGCTTTTATTTATTTTGGATCTTCAAGTCTAACACCTGGGTAGGCGAACTATTGAACTTGCTATGCAAAGCAACATTACTTTGGTTAAGTTGCCACCCCATGCAACAGATATTTTAAAACCATTGTACAAATAAATGGTGCTTTGGTCCACTGAAGCTTAGGTGCAACCCGAGCCTGCGAAATGGTAGCGATTAAATTACCGAAGGCTCACAAAAAGTGAATTTCCTAATATGATTTGCAAGTTATGGAATCACAGGTACTGTCACAATATTCGCTTGCTGTAGGGAAAATATTCGGTAGAACGTTTAAATGAAATTTTTATATTGGAGCAACGCGATTTTTCGCAGCTAGTATCGCTGCTGTTATCGTTTATCGAAGCTCTAACATAAACGAACTCTTATTCACTAGATATTTACAAATTGAAGCAGGAAGGGAGAAATATGGTAAAAGCAGGCGTAGTAATGTTGAGCCGGAACCATCTACTTCATGTGAGCATTTTTGCTACGATAAATTAACAAAACAAATCCTGTGCTAAAGCGACAGCGTAAAACTGATTTCGGTTGTGCTGCTTTAACTGGCATTTAAATATTTAAATAGCATTAAGGAGAAAGAAAGTGTGCAAAATAAGAAAAAGTAGGGGGAGTGACTCCTCATGGGACATTGAGAGCATTCCTTATCAAGGGGAAAATGGCACTGAAATCTGGCATTATAATTGAAGTAAATTAGACATTGGGGACTACGTTTGGTCAACTTTTACGGAAAGGAAACTATTACATTACGTTGCACTGGAAAAATTTGTAAATTAAATCGAATATTCTGTATCGTATTTGCGCCGGAAGGGTGAGAAAATTATATTTCCTCAAATACCCGAAAAATAAGTAGTAGGTACCTAAGGAAGAACACCTGTTTCATGTTTATTCCATGGAGGTACTGCCCGTGTTTTCTATTGCCGCTGATAAATTTAATGTAAGATTTATAGAATGTTTATTTGTGTTTTTTCCGAATATTCTTACCAGTATCATTCCTATTTTTAAGGTTTGTTTACTAAATAAATATAAAAAAATTGTATACATTTTTGTCTCATTTTTCAACCATTTCACCAGACATGTCAAATAGCACGAACTATCCAATAAACGCCTGAAATCACTTCGTGTCATTTTTTTTACCCAACCTCATCATATCATTTTTGCCCCAGAGGCAGGTTAGAAATGAGACACGTTTTTTACTTACTTTTCAATAACATCCGCAATTTCGTTAAATATGTCGTTTTTATATTATTCAGCCATGAAATCTTCAGAGCGTAGTCATTTTTTGAAAATTTATTTCAGAACGACACGAAATTTTTTAAAATTTTTTAAAAATGCACCACTTAACTCTACTCAAAAAGCGCTGGAATATAAATAACTCAGCTCAATATCTCGATGAATCTAGCCTCGCACACGGTTTTTACAGTTTAAACAATATTTTTCTTGGGTATATCGGTATGCATACTGCAAATAAATGATTCTTCCAAAATTGTACTGAAAGGAGGAGTGTAATCATTTTCAATCTCAACGTATTCTCCTGGATCAGCTGAAATGTAATCACAATTTTGCCTAAAGTGGCACTCATTTTTCCCTTTTTCACTATCGATGTCCCCCAAATTCAAAGCGAAGGCGGACTCGATGCTTTTTCGAGATATTTCTAAAACTTTCTGCACTTTCTTATTTAAACACTTGTCCTCCATAGTAGTTATTTGATTTGTCTTTGATCCATTAGCATTTAGAACGAATACATTCACCTACAAAAATATATGTTTTAAAATATTGCTATTTAATAAACTGTATTTACAAAATTCAAATAAATTTTTTAATATCTTTATCTAAATGTGGGCATAATTAAAAGATCAATCGACTTACCTGTAAGGAAGATCGATCGGAATTATCCGAGCATCTTCGCCGTCCCTCATTACACTTTGTAGTATACAACTTTTTCCCAATCGGTACAATTTTTAAAGAAGTTATCTAAAAACATGGTGGTTCAGCCGACCCTGGCTAGCCGCTCGAGCTTATTGCCTTGATGCGTCATTACAATTTTGGTTCATGAGATTTTTGATTACATTGCATTTGGGGTGAAAGGGAGAAGGTAAAGACTGGGTGGGTTTGTAATGAGGGACGGCGAAGATGCTCGGATAATTCCGATCGATCTTCCTTACAGGTAAGTCGATTGATCTTTTAATTATCCTTCGCATCTTCGCCGTCCCTCATTACACTTTGTAGATGTTTAAAGTATTTGCGATGTAATCTACATTAACTGAAAATTGCGAATTTTCTGTAGTCCTAGATTTGTAAGGCCTTTTTATATACTAAAATTCAAATTTATAACCATTAGATTTAATAACGCACATATGAAGGTACATATATCTTGTTTAACGCTTAACTGATATTAACCTTTAACTTATTTTTAATACTATACCAATATTCTTATGTAATATGATAACAAGTTGGTAAGTAAGTTATAATTGTAGCTCCATATTTATATGATCCTTTAGAAATTATGGTTCAGTAAACAAGATGCAAATCCAGTGGGATTACCCACGCCAAGTTTGTTATAGAATTTTGAGAATACTTTTGATTTTTCTGTCGAGCCAGCTGTCTTCTGAATGGTTTGTAATGTAACTCCAATTCTTTGAGCTGCTGAAGTTGCCCCGTGTCGCGTGCTGTGTGCCCCAAAGATTTCCGTGTTTATACTGCTGGCTCTTAGTATTAACTTGACCCATCTGCAAATGGTTTGACTGCTGTCTGGGTGATAAGGCTTTTTGTGAGTGAGTATTACATTTTCTTTGGTTTTGCTACTTGTGGTATCGAATGCATCTGCAAATGCAACGATCTATTAGCATATTTACAGTATCTGCGAATGCCGTAATTTCTGTTTTTGAACAGAAAAAATAGGTATGTTCACTAGCTGCAACTGCAATTGCAGACAGTGGAGAGTACGATCGATTGTATCTGCTAATACAACGAACTATTCACCTTTTATTGACTGGTAGCACCCTTTTTCCTTTTGTGCGTTCTATGTAAGTCTCTAATAGTGTGGCTATACATAGTTCAGGTTGATTGATAAAATAAGGTAATATCAAATTAGGTTGAAGCCTGTTTAAGCCACCTGCTTTTATTTTATCCGGGAATCTGATTTCAATTATGTATTCATATTTAAAAATATTGTCTATTTTTACTTCCGGGTTGTCAGTGTGCCGGTGTGCCGTTATTAGTATTAAGAGTGATACTAGCTTTAAAGTTAGATTTGTAGATTTAATGATTCGTGAAGGTACATGCTCTTTAAGCGCTGTATACCTGGGTAGGAATCCCAAGTAAGTAATTGAGTACTTTGGATTTGGGGGTCTTATGTTAAATGTTCCATTGAGAATCCCTTTTATAACCGCTTCGTCTTTTGTTTAATATTCAAAATTGGAGAAAGTGCAGATTTGTGTGAGTTCATGGTAGAGTAGGATGACTCCGAAGACAATTGAATATTTAGGAGCTCAATAAGTTTACGGTTTTGGTATATATTTGTTGGTGTTTACAAAACTACAAATTCCCCACATTTATTGTAAGTATTTCCGAATTGTTTGAGGGCGCTATCTGTCAATGAATAAATAATCACTTTTATCGCTTCATGAGGTACGCTTTGTTATAGAAAGGCTCTCCTGACAATAAGGAAGTTTCATCAATTTTTTATTTTATTTATTTTTTTTTTTTATTTATTTATTATTATTTTTTTTTTTTTTTATTATTATTATTATTATTGCTTATTTTGATAGCCCATGAAAAATAAGTGAACACGTGTTTTTCTTTTTTCTATAAGCCAAAAAATGAAGCAGATACAACGCCGTGAGATGTGCTTATGACGTCATAATATACATGAATTGTTACGTCACACCATGCATAGTATATCTATATATACAAAACTAAAAACTGGTATAGCTCTTGTAATATTCATCTTAGTGGAAATAAAAAATACGTATCGATTTCTTTTTCACTGTTCTATAGTTTGCAATAAAAAATAATCAGTTTAATTTCTCAGGAGACTTCCTAATTTCCCTACAGCCAGGGAAATTTTCTTCCACAATGGTTGTTTCTCTCTGCAAGGAGATGTGAGTAGGTATTTTTCAGGGTAAAAGATGATAGACTGTTCTGCCAGTAGGTATCTTTTCTCTTGTATAACCCCGAAAAATGAGCATTGTTGCGCGGGAATAACTACGCTTTTTTCAGAATTTATATAAAACCTAAATCTTGTAATGTTTGTGTAATTTTATTTATACTTTTAAGCTCTCTTTTGAATTACCAATAACTAGCCAATCGACTAAGTAGAGTACAGTTTTTATACCCTTTAATTTTACATATCTTACAACTGGTTTCAGTTTTGTGAAAAGATATGGAGCTGTACATAAACCAAATGAAACACAATTAAATTGGTATAATACGTTGCAAAAAACGAATCTTAACAACTTTTTTGACTACTGTGCATAGGGATAAGGAAATATGCATCTTTAAGATCAGTTTTCCCCAAGAATGCGTATTTTGAAATAAAAATTTTTTGCCGTCCTATGTAGTCTTCTATTTTGCTAACCGGAGTGGTGTCCTATTGAAAGGCATTTTATAATCCTGTACCCACTCTATTATTGAACTGTTTACCTTTAATTTCTGCCAATTTTGAACGTATAATTCTAGTTCAGACGGTTGGCTAATTAAATTATTGAAAGGGAGGGCTAAGGCACTAATCCCACGGACCATAGCTGTTTCTGTAATTCATACCGTAGTTGTCTTGGCAGGATTTAGTACTCTCTTTGAGATTTAATTTTGAT
>MU182247.1:329896-348912 GCA_016904865.1 Pissodes strobi
TTTTTTTTTTTTTTTTTTTTTTGCCTATTAACAAAGCGTGGTCTTTACTTTGTTCAGGACCATCTGGTGCTTCTGATGTTGGTAAATCTTGATTCGGATAAGTTATTTCCTCCGCTAGCGTGAGAGGATCATCTAATGCATCTGCAAATGCAAAAAATTTTCCTTGGTTTTGCTACTTATTATATCGATTGCATCTGCAAATGCAACGATCTATTAGCCTAGTTACAGCATCTGCAAATGCTGCAATTTCTGTTTTTGAACAGAAAAATAGGTTCATGAATATGTTCACTACCTGCAACTGCAATTGCAGACAGTGGGTACGATCGATTGTATCTGCTAATACAACGAACTATTCACCTTTTTGCTTGCTTCTTAACCCTGGTTATGCTTTCGTCTGCATCTGCAAATGCAACGATTTTTTAGCATATTTACAGTATCTGCAAATACTGTAATTTCTGTTTTGAACAGAAACCAAGAGTGTAATAATTCGCTACCTCCAATGCAATGATTTTATGTAAGAGGGTTGCAATAGTATGGTGGTTATTTGTTTTTGGTGGTTATTTGTGTTTGTATCTGCAAATACATAGCACTATACAGTTTTATTTTTGTCAATACATATATCCTTTACATCGGCAAATGTAGGGATATACGGTGCCTCTATCCACTCCAACATAATACACCTACTGACGTGGAGGCTGTTGGGGGCCCTTCACATCTGCAAATGTGAAGGCCAATTTTAGTTAAAGTTATTCGCATCTGCAAATGCGAATTTGTAAATAGGTATTGATATTATTTATTAACATCTCTTGCAAGCAATGTTTACTCCAATTTTTTCCCTCACCGGTCGGCTCATATCAACACGAATTGTTTAAAAATAATGCGTTCCGGTATACATCGCTTCGACAAAGCCGAACGATAACATTCCGATAAATTTATAACGAGCGGCTAAATCCCGAGTTGTAATCCAAAATACTGCGCGCGATGCGACATGAATCCATGTCTACGTCCTAGCAAACTTTCTATTAATTTACCTTTTTCCCTTAATTTTGGGTTACTTTGGGTTAGCCTTGGGTTAGTTTTGGTTAGCACTTGGTTAGTTCTTGTTGATTGATCCCCCGTTGCGAGCAAAGCGAACGGTGGGGCATGCAAAGCTATAATAATACCCAACTTGGGTTTTAGTCGCTCCGAAATTATGAGTCAGCTTGCCTTCGTGGCTAGTTTTTAATGGTTAATTTCGTAAGAAAAGGGCACTCTTCGACTTAATTAAAATTTTTTTTTTTTTTTTTTTTTGAAAATTATTTATTAATGCAGTAATAACAATAATTACAGTATACATAGTCCTTAATCCTCTAGACAGTGTTTTTAACACTGGTATTGGGGATAATTACATTTTAGTAATAATAACAGTACGATTTCTTATAAACTCTCTAGTATTGTGGCTATGAATATCCTTTGAAATTATTATGATAATATTTGATTTTTAAGTTTTATTTATTATCCTGTAGATAAGTGGATCATGATTAAATATAACTCTTAGTTTTTTGTTTTTTGCAATATTTGCATCAAATCGAATTGTAGTTTATAGTCCCACATGTGGCCCATAAGGGGATCAATTATCGAAAACGTGATAATAATACGAAGGCATTATAACCATTAGTTTCTATTTTTTATATTCCTTTATATGGTAAAAACGTTTTATTCTATGTAAAACATTAATAAATGTACAGGCCAACCGGTAT
This sequence comes from Pissodes strobi, assembly GCA_016904865.1. Classification (NCBI taxonomy): domain Eukaryota; kingdom Metazoa; phylum Arthropoda; class Insecta; order Coleoptera; family Curculionidae; genus Pissodes; species Pissodes strobi. The sequence goes on from MU182247.1 coordinate 331,636, forward strand.
ATTTCCTTAGTCAGCCTTTTGATTGGGTTATGTAACCACTTTTTGTGATTGAATAGTATTGCTTTGGTAGGATGTACGATTATGATTAGACGAGATTACTAGAGAACGATTCGAATAGCTCGTATCGTTAACTTTTGCTTATTATTTATATTCATTTCGATATAATATATTTCAATTCCGAATATATTGTCTGTGTAATTGTGCGCAGACGACAAATGTAACAATGTTTTGTCATGCCCTCGTATATAAATAACAGTTTGTTAGTAATTTTTGACTGTAACCCGTTCGCACTCTATTTTATTCTAATAAGTATAGTTAGTTTTAGAAGTTTGAGAGTATTTTCCATTTTAATTTTATTAGGTAAAAAATTAAGGGTTACAAGTGTCATATTTATTCATAATACTAAGGTAGCTTAGTATTATACACATCATGCTTTTATACGAGAGATAGTTTCTGTTTTTATATATATATAAGAGCACCAGGTATTTACGTACATTTGAAATTTTGGCATATAATCTTATGTGTACTCACCCCCTGATTCGCTTTTTCCGATGAATATTGCTCCCTTTTTTCGCCTCCTTTGCGAGCAAGACATATCACTACACATACCGAGACACATACACTGTACTTGAAATACGATTTCTAGGCATTTTTCTTCTTAAAACCAAAAGAAAGAACCGATTTACGGATTCTTGCTTGTCACCGACACAGCTTATACCGTACCCGAGGTATAAGCTGTGTCACCGATCGGTACAAAATTGTAATGACGCATCAAGGCAATAAGCTCGAGCGGCTAGCCAGGGTCGGCTGAACCACCATGTTTTTAGATAACTTCTTTAAAAATTGTACCGATTGGGAAAAAGTTGTATACTACAAAGTGTAATGAGGGACGGCGAAGATGCGAAGGATAATCATTATAATCATTTCGTTTTCTAGAGCAATCCTTCAATTATGAAATGGCTAAATTATAATACCTTAAGACAACCAACAATACCTCAAACAATTCAAATTCGATATGAAACACGTTATATAAATTGAGCCTTGAAGTTAAATTCCTCTTTCTATAAACTCTCTATGCTGTTTCAAAATTAAACTTGCATTTGAAAACCCGTATTATGGTATTCTTTAAAAAAAAATCCCGGATTGAATATAGTTACCTGTAAGTTATTCGACGGTCGTCTTTTCTTAGACCTACAAGTCGTTTTCAATACTTTGCAAAATGCGGGGCAAAACGTATAATAAAATATAAAATTAGTGTTCACATCAACTGCTCCCACAATTGTACAAATTTGTCTAAGATTTTCCAATGTTTCTGTATTGGCCTTGTTATGATCACCTTGAAATAACAGGTTAATGGCTGCCGTCCTGGATACTAAATATTCCGGCCCGTTGGTGATGAGAAAAAACACTATAATCATCACCAGAGTAATTGTTAAATTTGTATGGTCCTAAAAAAAATAAACTTTAAACAGAATTACAAATGTTACACTATTATACCGGAATTAGTGAAGATAATACAACCAAATTCGAAGGGTTGATACATAAGCACATTTTCATGAGCTAATGTCATGGTTCAATAAAGCAGTGTTTGTTTTGTTTTTACCACAAACCACACGCTAACTTAAACTAACCAGACAATGATAAAAAAAATGTATTTAAATGTGTGTCTTACATTTATCAAAATGACAGGTGTCAAATTTCAAAAGTATCAGTGATTCTCTGAAGTAATAATTTTTCTAGACTATCCAGTTAATTTGTAAATATCTGTTCTTTTAACATCTACATAGAAAAAAATCAGTGCAGTAAGATCCGAAAAACGTGGAGACCTTCTAGTCACTCCACGATCTCCAATCCAATGGTGAAAACAAGTCTCTAACAAGTAAGTGCTCCATCCTGTTAACGACTCCAATCATGATCTTGCTCATATGCCAATAACGATAGACTCAATAATTTTTTGCAAGTAAATTTGCCCATTAGAAAGTCAATTGTCGGCTGATATACTAACTTTTTGAAGATACTGACGATATTGGACCTCCTTAAACCGTTGGCGTTGGTGACTTTATGGATGTTGAATGATCCGTTAAGGATACAGCTTGCTTCGGCACCAAAGCAAATCCTATCTCTTGCAGGTTCGATCTTAGCGGCCGAAATAAATAGAGACTGCACGTAGGCAGTAAATTTACCGTAGGGTTGATTCTAATGTGGTTTTGAAATTAAAACAAAACCAATTAATATTATGAATATTTTAATGATATTTAGCCTAAAAATAAAGTAAGTGGATAAATAGCAATACAAAAATATCAGGTAACTAGGAAGCTGATCAGTGTTAGCAAATAATCCTAAATCCTAACAATAGCATATATAAATATAATGCAGCATTTATAAATATAATACCACAACTAATCACAATGAAATGTTTACAAAAGTTCCTACGGAACAGCTGATTAATATTTTTTATGGCAGTAACACACACACTAAAGAGAGATCATATGGCACTCGACGAGCGCTGTGTGCGCGAAGATGTTGATCATAGATAAGGGTTATGATGTTGATTGACATGGTCCTTGAATAGATGTAAGTGAGTTTCACAGCGATGTAGTGCGCCAGACAAAGAAGTCCTAGTAAAGCGACGTTCTATTACCATTAACTTATCAAGAACTAATAATTGAACAATAGTTTTGGAAGGTTAACTAAGTAGAGATATGAAGCTTTTCTGCATAGAAAGCATCACACTGTACGCGTGTATAAGAGGTACCTTTGATTTACGAAAGCAACAAAATGAGGCTAATGTTTGAGAATGCGCGACTACATGCAGGGAGTGGCAAGACACGCAACAACCGCTTTATACATTAGAAAGCAACAAAAAATGCTTACAAGAGGCCACATGGACTTCCAATGGTTAAGAAAGAGTGTATCCGCCATCCTTCCATGGGGCTAACAAGAGAATTTACGTAACTGAGTGCCAGAAAAATCGCTTATTTTCGCAGCTTAAGAGGGAATATTTTTTTCGAAATTATGCTTTATCGAGACCGAGTCCACCATCATTCCGATAAGAGAAACGAGAAATTTTGCTGATGGAATATCACGGCGACCGTTTAGAATCGATACTTAAGCAATTATAGTGCAATGAGCAGAGAGGATGCGTTTTCCTTGGTTAGACGCCAGAACTTACCTGCTCCTCTAAATTAGCACTTCCGATTATAGAGCGATGTTAAATAAACACTTGCTAACAATTAAATATGAATTTTAAAACCAACCTTGTCGAAATCCGGTTATTACTTTTACAGAAATTATTACAAAATAGAATGCGGGATTTCGAGATTTAGATTTAGATACTTAGATCTGACTGGCGCTAAGAGATGGTGCTGTGGATGCCGATGTACGAATTTATTGGCAATATAGTTACATTACCAATAAATTCGCACATCGGCACCCACATCACCATCTCTTAGCGCCAGTCAGATCCAAGTATCTATTGCAAGAATTAACTTTATAGAATTGCAAGTTTGTTTAAATGATTTTTGAACTCTATCCACAAAATTCGGTTAATAAGAATTAAATTTTACAATTCTTGGACAAACAGCAATTTACGATTTGAATCATCTGCGTTCAGTCATTGAAGAAGTTACACTAAAAAGGGGTGCAATTTATGATTTTTTTTTTAATAATTCTAGGCCTGGCATCTAGCAACAACTGAAATTGCTTTCTGTGTAATGACAATAATTATAACACGTCTAGATCTTTAATACTCGAAATTATCAAAAAATTGGGAAACTAAACTTTTTACACAGCTGCCAGAATTACGCAGTACATTATGAAAACCACCCATTAGTATAGTCAATGAATCAAACAGTGATGGATCTGCTAAAACCCTTGAATACAGTTTTAGTGATGAATTTGGCAAAAAGTTTTGCCTGGTGGACTAGTCTGAAAACGGAAAAAAGGTGCCTAATGAATAAATGGATAAATGGAGAGAAAAGAGAAGCAGGTCAAAGACATTTTGGAGGAAAAAAGCAAAACAACCGTTGGAGAAATAGAAGAAGAAAGAAGAAGTGCAAAAAGGAAAAGAGTTGTATAAAGAAACAAACAAATTTACCATAGACTTGCAGGCAGTTCTTCTAGCACCACGATCCAATATTTCCAGTCTGTATTAGAGAACTAAAATCTGGGTTCATAACATTTATTATTTTAACCTAAAAAATCTACAGGGAACGTGCTATTTATGAAATAAATGAGAAGGGGGTCTTAATACAGAAGAATTCGCCACAATTGTGACTACATTCCTATTGGACAAAGTAATACCACAAATAAAAGAGGAAATACCGAATACAATTTTAAAAATTATTCTCTACAGTAACGGATGCACTTTTCAAAATACGCATGTCACTATTAAATTTATGAAGGAAACATAATATAATAATCGAGCAAAAGTTCTTGGAAGTCGGGCATACATCCATTGAAAAAAATTTAAAGAACAACTCAACTACCCTTCCTTCCGAGTATATTGATGTATGCAGACAATCTAGAAGAAATCAAGAGTCTTATATGGTCCATTATCTTGCCCACGACATTTTAAAAAAAATTCAAAGATGCAATTTTTTTTTAAATCGGTAAGACCTGGAAAGATTAAAGATTACTTCAAGGTTTGTGATTTTTGTACTTGGTATGCAATTTTAGTGATGAATCTGAAAAAAGTTTCCGTCTGGTAGACTAGTCTGAAATAGGAAAAAAGTTGCCTAGTCCATAGATCTACTTGGGTTTATGATCTTATGAAGAAAACAAAAAGAAAAGAGAATCAAGACAAATATATTTTGTAGAAAAGAGCTCCTAAGGCCCTCAACACATGATTTAAATATAGAACGCGGGACAAGCAGTGTTAAATTCGATGTTTTGTTATAACAGAATAATAAAAAAACAAAATAGTTTTACTACCTTTCGGAAAATGACTTCGTGGGAAAGGAAAATTTATCTAGATGCGTCAGTGCAAATAATACCAACCCAGCGTCACAAAGCTAGAAAAGGTGTCAAAAAGAGATTGTTCTGTAAATTATGATTTGAGAAAAGGCGAGGCGTTAATAAGAGTATGCATGGCAATGTATTTAAACACCTTGTGGATTGGAAAACAACGATGAAGAACGAGAAGCCAAGTCTTTTGCTAGAAGTCACGGACTTACTCAACTGGTTGACGAACCTACGAGGATTCCTGAGCGTCAAAAAAACTGGATCTATTCTGAACAACTAATCCTGACCTCTACACCGTAACTGTCCAAACTCCGTTGGGCTCATCAGACCACAATCTTATCTCCGCAACCTGTAAACTTGCTATCGAAATAAAAGTACCCCGAAGGGTTTGGCACTACAAATCTGCAAAGTGGCGTGATCTTCGTGAGTTTTATCATTCTTTTATGTCTGCTTTAGGAATCAAAACACCCCTGAATCTGACGATGAGATAACTCAAGTAATCTTAGCTGGTATGGAAGCTTTCATCCCCTCTTCTATGAAACGTATCTCAAACAGTAAACCATGTTTTGGGAAAAACTACTCAAAAGCAGTCAATGTTAAAAATGGCGCCTACCGCAAATGGCGCAGAGATCCGACAGCCGAAAATCGAAATATATTCATGACAACTAGAAACCAGTGTAAGCAGACCAGTGACGAGAGCAAGGAGGGATATAACGAACAGATCAAGAACATGTTTCTCAACTGCCCTAACGGATCAAGTTCCTTTTGGTCAGTTGCCAAAGCTGTCAATCCGTGTTTCTCAAAGACGCCAACCACACAACTCACCAAAGATGATGGCTCAATAGCGGAAACGGCCAAAGAAGAAGCGACCATTCTTGCCGAAATATTTGCCGAAAATACTATCTTAGATCGTCAAGGAAACACTCCCCCATCTATCCCGAGAGTGAATTTTCTCAATGCCAGGACTGGTATTTCGCCAACGCGTAGTGAAACGAATACTCAAAAGCCTAGACACTAACAAGGCCCTGGGGCCTTGTTAGTGTCTAGACCGGAGGGTGTTCCAGCAATAGTGCTTAAGAAATGTGTTGCTGGACTAACATCTCCACTATGCGGGCTTTTCTCCCTATCATACAGAACTGCATGCTTCCCTTCTCGCTGGAAATGCGCCCAAGTGCAACCAATCCCGAAGAAAGGTAAAAAAACGATTCCAAATAACTACCCTCCAATTGCCTTAGTTCCCATCATTTCCAAAGTCATGGAGAAACTGATCAACGAACAGTCCTTAAAATAAATATTTGCAAAGACGAAAATTTCACTAGTTTCGTATCCCCTGTAATTAAAAAAGAACCCACAATTATTAATCTAAATTTAAATGTTGCCAAAAAACTGTATAAAAAAGTAAATCACAAAAGAACCTAATTTTTTCAACAAATATTATGTGTCGACTCTCAAAGATCATTACAAAATGAAATAGATTTTGTAGTTGAGAATTTAAATAAAAACCGTCTAACTCCGAACTAAAATTGTTATTTTTACGGAAAGCAGCTAACATCTAAATTTGCTTATAAAAACAAAATAATAATAAAATATGTACGTATTTTATTACAATAAGAGTCCCTTATTGTTGCTTTATTATTGATTTTTGATATATCTTAACTTAATTTTGGAACCCCCAAATATTTTTTATTAATATCTTCTGTGAAATTTGCATTTTTTGAGTTAGCAGTCTTGCAGTTTAACCCATCGCTAAGGTTATTCACCGAGCAACATTTTCTCTCGCAAATATTCAAAATAAAATCAAAAATTTTTCGCCTTAGATAGACAGACATAAATGGTGGCTTTGACATTTTTGCTATCTTATTTGAAACTAAGGTAAAACGTTGATTACATTTCACTTACCCTTCTTTTACATCTATTTGTTCGGCACTCTTTTGATTTTTTGTTAATGTTTCTTGCTTTTCTTAAAGACATTATTAGAAACCCGTTTCCCAGCACTAAAATAATATTAGGAATGACGGCAAAGGCAAGTAAAGTAAACCAATTGAACGCTTTGTAGAATCTAAAATAGATTAATTAAAATGATTTAAGAAGAGAAGACATCCTAAAACGTTGCAACTATAAATAATAAATATCAAAAAGTCAGCGCCCCCGGGTGGGCTCGAACCACCAACCTTTCGGTTAACAGCCGAACGCGCTAGCCAATTGCGCCACGGAGGCGATGGTCCAATAGTTACTACAGGCCGCTATCATTATAATTTGTCACTCATTATCTGGTTCGTGGTTTCGAGGTCTCTTGATAATATGGCGAATGTAAATATTATGTGAATTTTCTTAATCACACACGTTTAGTGGTCAGAAGATTGCTGTTCACTACTAACAGCATTTTTCTTATTTTTTTGTTGGCAGTGAAACGTGATTCTTGGTTCTTCCCAGTCTCTACCAAAGTTAAATAAACTAGGTTCTTGCTCAAAGACACAAATCTAAAGGGTTCGAGTCGGGGGATCGTGGAGGCCTGGCAACGGGTCCTCTTCGACCTATCCATGGCTATCGATTAGAGTCAAAAATTCGGAGTATAGAAATCAGAGCCGTTTAAAAAATTACTCAAATTAATTTTTATTAAATCACAGAAAATCGAAAAAATGTTAAAACTAAACAATTAATTAACTAGATGTTGAAAATGTCTTCTTTCCTGCATCTGACAATATCCTAATAGACCAATAAGTCTTCATTTCACATTACTTGTAGTCTCTTCAGATGTTTTGTCGCATTCAATTCTTACCCTATTTTTTAAGTGTTCGATATTAGCTAGCCAACTTTTGTATACTTATAATTTATAATATTTTTCAAATGACGACACAGAAAAAAAATCGATGGGAGGAAGATCCGGAGATCTGGATGGCCACCCAATGGTACCACGCCTCCCAATCCACTTGTTGGGAAAAACTTGATCAAGGTATGCTCGGACCTCTACAGCATAATGTGGCCTTGCGCCATCTACCTAGTTGACACCATAAATTTTCACAGTCAACCCCATCAGGTTCATTTCTATTTGGAAATAAATTAACCGGTTTAGGAATAGCAAAGTCTTTCAAAAACTGAAGTTACTTCTGCCCGTTTATGTTATCGTCAAAAAAATATGGCCCTAAAATTGTATTTCTAACTTCTAACAATACACGTCTAGACATTTAGGTATATTTTCTGGGGATACTGTGCATGATGCTCTGGCATCCACATAAGATTTTCTTTCGCCCAGTGTCTGTAGTTTTGTTTGTTTACCCCACCGTTAAATTTGAGAGTAGACTCATCCAAAAATTGTATACCTATGTTTTACCAATTGCGCATGGCCATTATTAATGTTTGACAGAAGTCCATTCTTCTATCTGGTCGTCGTCCGACAACTTCTGAACACGAGGTACTTTAAAAGGATGCCATTTTTCTAACGTCAGGAATGTATGCACTTAAGTAAAAGAGATTAGTTGTTCTCTAGACCAGCCTAAGGTTTGCTGCCACGAGGATTTTCTTTTATAGTTAATAAAATATGTAATTTGCTTTCTTCCTCAAGCGCTGGGCGTTCAGTCTTTGGTCGATCTTCAAGAACCAATTTCTGGAAACTTTCTTCTTATTTTGCCTACAACTGATTGAGTTATGGGCCTTTCCAGATATTTAACATTAAACAACGTATATACTTGCTGTTTTGTGCGAACTCTATCACCAGCGAATAATAACTACGATAAGAAGATTCACTCTACGCGGCGGCACGTCAACGGTATGTCTCCTTCCCCGCGCGAAAACTAGCATGATACTGGCATGTGACCTTTGGACCCGGCGCACACTGGTCGAATTTCTAGGAAAGCTGGCCATAATAAGGTTTACCAGAAATAAGATATAAAAGTTATTAAGTATTACACGTTTAATATATCGTGTTTTAGACAAATAATTGTTGAATTTTTGGCTCATCATCTATATTTATATATAGGGAGTATCAATTATCACTAACGATAAAAATCATGTATAAAAATCATTTGTATGTTCTTAAATCGTTCTAAAATATGATTTTGAAAATTAAGGGCTCCTTCGTGGTAAAAAAAGGGTTTTAAATTTTTAATTCAATGATCCAAATTTTGTTTTTGCAACGGTTAATTCAGGAGTCTCACGAGCAAAATGAATGTTAAGCTGACGACAGAAACGCGTTGATGAGGGCCTGCAATTTTGCCATACATGTATTTCAGAGTTATCGCTATTTTTAAAAAATAATCTAATAGGGACGAAACTAGTAAAAAATATAGAAGCATCATTGCAGCTGTTGTTCAAAAACACTTGATTATATTCTGACTATCCCAAGGTAATATCAAAGCCATATTTACAAATTAAAACTAAATTATAAATTTTTATCTGCTGATTCAGCCAAAGTATTTATTACCTCTTTTTATAATAACATCAGTCTTGCATCAGCAATAATGATTCTACCGAAATTTCAGCTTCAGTTTCACTTACTACAATATTATGGGATTAGGGGTGGGCGACAATAATCGATTATTCGATTCACTTTTAAGAAATTACCGATTAATCGACTTATCAGAAAATATCGATAATCGATTATTTCGATTAATCGATTATTCAGTTATTTGCTAAAATATTAAGCGTTTAATCGATTATTCAATTTCTTGCCCACCCGTACCGATGACTTTACAACAGATATAGCTTTTTAAATTCCAATTTAATAATGCGTTGCGTTAAGGGTAATTTAAATGACATTTGAAAATACTTTCAGTACAACATATGAAGCAAAAAAAAACAGAGAAACGTAAATGCTCAAACAAGACAGCAGCAGGGAAAACTGTGCACGTTACAAATTTAGCCAATAAGGGATCATTTCGACGCGCCATTTTCTGATAATCTGGCTTCAGTTGTTGCACAATTAGGTATAACACCAACACATAACCTCAACGGAGTGTTCGCACGTTAGCAGTATAGTACATCAGTATTTATCTTTTTATTATGTATTTGGGCAAAACTATATGATAAAAAGGATCACTCTCCGCGGCGGCATGTCAACGGTGTGTCTCCTTCCCCGCGCGAACACTAGGAGAATATCGGCAGGCCATGATACAAATAAAACAATCATGTTGGCAGGCGACCTTTGACGCGGCGGCCATAGACAAGCTCATCCTTTTGTCAGATTAATTTTCACGCCTAAATTCTATAGTCGAGTCAATATTCGATATAAGATAATATCGCTATTTTTTAGTTGTGTTGTATTACAAAATAGAAATGAAATATACAGTAAAAATATTGTGCGAAACCTTTAACCAATTTTAAATCACCCAAAACGCCAAAATTTAATTGAATATTAAAAGATGGGGCAAATTCGAGCAACATTTTCTTCTTGATGTCTTTTGTCAGAATATTAGTATTCGGAAATAAGGTGAAATCATTAACACAAAATCAAAATCTTTTCAATATTAGATATTACATACCTTGAGTATTGTTATCAATAATAACTAATTAAAAACGTTAACAGATTTTTGAAACAGCCAGTTGAATACAAATTTTATCAAAATATTTATTTGGTGATAATAATAAAAAAAACCATAACGTAAGTTTGACAGGGCGCTGCAAACAATTCAGAAGATATCAATTGTGTTTTTGCAAAGCCAAATAGAGTATTAGAGTGCTATAAATAATTTCGTCATAAATTTGATTAAATATACCGCAAACGAAAATATCGTTTATGGCCAGCTTTTATTTAAATTCAACCTGTGTGCGGCGAAGTTCGCCGATCGTTACCAGGCAACGAAGAAAATAAACGACGATTCCTTTGTAGCGCTCTCTTGCCATTGAGTGGGCCTTCTTGTCGTAGTTAATATTCGCTGCTATCACCATTACCAATCATGAGTATTTCAATTCTTTGCGTCACAGACGAACTCATTGTATCTTTTCAAAGATAAATAATCTACAACTGAAATTAATTTGATTCGATGGACAAAGATGTCAACCTTGAACAGAACAGAAACAGAAATATCACTGTCAAAGCATCATAACTGAACATAAAGGTAATTTGACCATAACAAATTTAATTATAAAAATTAATTTGGGTATTTTTTTATTGGTTCTGGTTTCTAAACTACGAATTTTGGACCCTAAGTGTATTGTAAAAATTTATGGTATCAACAAGATAGATGTCTGTGATTTAATAAAAATTTATTTTAATATTTTTTATTTTTTTTTTTAGATGGCTCTGGTTTCGAAACTACAAGTTTTCGACCCAAAGTGTATTAGGTTTTTAAAATCAGCTTTGTTCCAAAAATCGAAATTTAACGTAATATAATAATATAGGCCATTGCGCTAGGAAAAACATCGATACAATCATATCTTCTAAACGAGACACCTTGTATAAATGTTTACAGTGTGAAAGAAAACGCATTTTAATAACTTACTTGACGTGAGCGAGCATTTACCTGAATTTTTAAATGAATTTATTCCATACATTATTTGCACACTGTAGGCATATCTACCCTATTAAGTACACATATGTATATCTACTAATATTTCCAAACGGTAAATCTAGGATCTTCCAAAGAATACTGCTTTTCGTTTTTTTTTCTAAATTCTTACTTTTTAATTTTTATTTTACTTATTTTTTATATATAATTGTTTTCATATCTTTCCTTAAGTTAGTTTTATAGGTATTTATTAAATATTGATGCTACGCAATTTTAAATCGAATTTATTTTTTTTTATTTAGTCCAATAAAGCAATGTTTTCGCTTTTCCCTGCTTCATTATTAAAGTTTTGTTTGCGTTTGCATTTCTAACTTTTTTCAGAACTTACGTAGAATCAAAGAATTTCGTTGTAGTCAAATTGCCATCTTCTCCCCATTGATAAATAAAACAGTACGGCAAATTAAAAATAATTGCTATTAAGACACTTCCAATCATAAGTGTCCTGGCTACTAAAGAGTTGCAAAACTTTGGTTTGGTGCATTGAACAGGATTCCATAGAAATATAACACGATCTACAAAAGAAGTAACAAAAGTTTTACATTTATTGGTAAAAAAAGGTGATAACAAGCTGGTAAAAGCTCACCAATAATTACATACCCCTATCAGATTTCTTAGTTACTCGGTAAGGCTTCCAAGGAATCTTAGTTGATTATATTCCTTTTAAGTGCCGTTATGGTACTAACAAAATGAACAACTACTCACCTATTGTAAGCCCCATAATAGCCAATACGCGAAGAGTGGTCAAGGCACCAGCCAAAGGCAGGCCAAATAAAGAATCATAGGTCACCCACCCATATGACCACATTACTCCTCTGCTTATGCCGCCCATTAGTAAAACTATAGACATGCCAAAATCCATACAAGCTAAAACTACCAATAAAAAAATGCTTTTTAGTAAACATAATTTTCTGATTGTTTACTAAAAAGTTTTAACTATCATAAGATTTAAAATTGGAAACCCAGGCGGTTAAGTCCGCGTGTGGAGGGACATTTTCCAGCTGGTTTTTCATTTCAAATAAATGTGTAAACCCTCCACCATGACCAAGAAATGTTAACAGTTTAATAGTTTTATTAAAAGCAGTGCATGCAAAAGCGCCCAAAATAATAATTGAAGCTGGACATAGGTCTTCATCAACTACTAAAACTGAATAAAGTTTGCAATTCCTATCCATCCATAAATTGGATTGATTGGCCACCGAAACTCTGAAATCGGCATATCACTATATTTCCAAGATTTCATAAAAGAATAATTTTCCTATAATTAATTTTCAGCTCACCATTATTCGTAAAAAAAAATAAAAAAATCATATAAATCAGGTCAGAGACTTTCAAATGATTGAGAAGCTTGATTTGTACAACTCTGTCAGGAAAAGATCTTAGTGTAACAAATACCCAATTTCAACGGGAGTACGGGAGATACGTGGAGGTAGGAGATACAACAATTGTGTAGGATCTCCTGTTACACAATACTTAATACTACCCAGGATATTAATAACAGGTTTTAGTACCGGGAAAGTCCATTTAAATACACACTTAGATGATTGATTGATGATAGTTTTTTTTTGCTGTGCACTTACCTGCCAAATATGTATAAACCGAGCCTACTAGCTCTTTGCGTTTGAGTACCATTAGCGATATAGTGTTTACAAAAATTCCACAGCAACAAAGAATGGGCGTTACGACGGAATACAATATTACACCTATAAACAAATATGAAAATAAAAATAATATGAACCATTGACAAATTAAATGGATTATGATACCTTAATTAGTGGCGCAAACATACATGAAAAGGTTTGGGAGTCAGTACCTTCGAAATTACATTTCTATTTTAAGTGTATCGGTTCCTATTTTAGTATGACACTGTTGGACTTGGGAATAAACTTAATCAAAGCGCCAAGTGCGCCAGACAAAGGAGTTCTTGTAAAGCTATGTTCTAGGTGTTTCCCGTTGTACGACAAACTGGTGCTCCCTTACCGTATCTCGTGACTGACTGACAGGCAGGAACATCAGCCGTGAAAGTATCTGTAAAACAAGGACATCTGAGCCACATGTCTGCGGTGTTCCATACTTTCCAGATTCCGGGTTAACTCCGGGTCGCCGCGCCGTCGAGACGCACAGATATCATCTGAATGGAATCCAGAAGCTTTAGAGTGTGCTTTGGTGCGGCACCCGATCAGATGTGTGAGCAATATTCCAGACACGGTCTTACTTGCGCTTTGTAGAGCAAGAGCCACTGCTGCGGTGTATAGAGGTTTTTGATGCGAAATAGCGCACCAAGCTTCTGGGACGCTGATTTTGCGATGTTAGCAACGTGATCATGCTAGGACATGTTGCTGTTGACCGAGACACTCAGCAGTCCGATTGACGAGGATGAAGTATTGGCCCTCTTGGTAAACGTGACTGCTTGGGTCTTTGCTGCATTAAACTGGACCAAATTTCGATCGCCCCAAGTTTGAACTTTCTCCAGGTCTTGATTAATTGCCGTAATCTGCTCCTGTCTGCGGTGATGAGTCTCAGTCGCTGGTAAGGGTTTTTCTGATCTAAAGCGAGAGACAAGGGTACTCTCATCTGCAAAACTGTAAACAGGATTTTTCGTTTCGGTCAGAACGTCGTTAATATAGATCAGGAACAGAGTTGGTGAAAGTATTGCGCCCTGAGGCACGCCCGCAAGATGTGTCCATCGACTGCAACGTACAGAGATCGGTTCTTAAGGAAACTGGCCAGCCAGCTGCAGAGAGAGGCGGGCAGTCCCAAGGACGGCAGTTTGTTGAGCAGTCCGTCATGCCAAACTCTGTCGAATGCCTTTGAAATATCCAACGCAATCGCTCGAGACTCTCCGTAGTTTTCAATTGCCCTAATCCATATATGAGTGACATAGGCCAATATATCTCCTGTCGATCTCTCTTTGCGAAAGCCGTATTGATTATAGCTGATTATTCTGTTGTTCTCGAGGTACTTGAGTAGTTGCTGATTGACTACACGTTCCATGACTTTGGAGATTATTAGAAACAAGGCAATTGGGTGATAGTTTCAAGGCGTGGTTTTCTTGCCTTTTTTGGAACAGGTTGCACTCGATTGACTTTCCAAGAAGATGGGTAAGTCCCTTTTCCGTAAAACAGAGAAAAAAGCCTGGAAAAAAACGGGTGTTAGTTCGTTGGCGCAGTTCTTTAACACGATGGCAGGTATTCCGTCCGGTCCTGATGCCTTTTGCGTATCTAGAATTTTACGAATATCAATGTGATGAACCTTGACTTCTGCCATGGTAGTGTTGATGTTCGATATAGTGGGGAGAGTCTTGCCTTGGGGGATGTCCAAGGTTAAGTGAGATAAAAGATTTTGGCGAGCATGTTTGCTTTTTCCTTGGCTGTAGTCGCCGGGATGCCACGTTTATCTGTCAAAGGTGGGAGAAACGTTTTTATAAAGTTTTTACTTACTGCCTTTGCTACCGACCAGAAATTCCTGGAGCCACTGGGGTATTGCAAAAGTTTATTCCTGATCCTTTGATTGTGTTTGTCCTTAGTTCCGTCGATCACACGTTTGCATTCGTTTCTCGCTTCGACAAAATAATTGCGATTATCAATGGTCTGATTTTGCTGCCTGTACTTGTAGGCTTGCTGTTTCCTACCTACAGCTCTTTCGCATCCTCTCCTCTGTCGAACCAGGGCATTCCTTTTGACGGTAACTTCATGGAATTTGGGATGTATGCTTCCATTCCTGAGGAGATTACTTGCGTTATCTCTTCGCAGCAGACTGACGGATCGCCAGTGCCAAGGCAGACGTCGAGCCAAGGAAAATCTAGGTAGAACTCCCTTAGGTCGTCCCAGTTTGCAGAATTGTTAATGCCAGATTTTGGGAGTCAATGGCGGATCCATCTGTAGAAGTGGCAATTCACAAGCCGTTGTAATAAGTTTGTGATCGGAAGTACCTAATAGCGGACCAACTGTAACCGTGTACTGGTGAGGATTTGTGGTTAGAAAAAGATCCTAGAGGGCGGCGAATTCGCCCCTCTCTGAGATTCGAGTTGGTTCGTCTACAAGGTAAATATGCCCGCAGCTGATGGCAATTGCTTCAGCTTCTCTACCTTCGTTTTTGGTCTTGTTGTGATGTTTGAGCCAGTTGATGTTGTGGGCATTGAAGTCTCCCAGAATGATTATTTATGAACTGGGGTGATCGACCTGTATTGAGTCAAAAGTGGTAGCTAGTGTTGAAAAAAAGCTTTGCTAGGCTCTATCGCTCGGAGGGCGATAGAGACAACATATAAACTTGGTTAAGCCCTTGGCGGTGGACTTGAGCCATATGACGTCAAGGTTGTTCCGTTCGAGTGTTTCCTCGTGTTGACATGAAAAGTCGCTTCGGACAAAAAGGCATACTCCGAACATATGTCTAAATCGGGTATAAGAGCCGTAACCAGGATAGGGGTAGTTTACTGTGGTTGTTGTAGAACATACTTGTGTTTCTGTAAGGGCTAGTTTGTGTGATCTATTTGCTTGTAGATGTTGGTGTACCGAATTTATGTTTGTACTTAGGCCTCTTATGTTCCAGAAATCTATTCTAAATTGGTTCGGTATCTTTGCTGTCTGTGAAATGCGGAATGAATGGCACCTAGGGGCACCCAGCGCCCGGAGATCCGAATGACCGGGAAGTTTACCTCCGGAATATTTTGATCCTGGAAGCACCATCATGTCCATATATTCATACGGTGGAACCCGAAACCACCAGCACGGAAGCGCAACGTGATTCGGAAAAACCACTTAGCGCCTCCCAGTTTTGGCGGGGTGGTGTTTCACCGGACGATGCGAGAAGGCGTATGCATCTACCACCTAGGGCCGCTTCCACTGGAAGCATCGAGTGGTGTTCTCCAGCCTGGAGGAGGACGATGGGATTTGATAAGCCACATCCCATGGCAACTCGGAATGGCGGGGGCGTCACTCCCCGTAATCAAACTGCTCTCACCAGTTTGACGTTCCTGCCTGCTAATACAGCGCAACCCATCTCTTCACAAACTATTATTGACTAGCTCCAGACTTTGTACTTCGGTGTTCTCCAGCCTGAAAGAGGACAATGGGATTTGATGGGCCACATCCCGTGGCAGCTTGGAGTGGCGGAGGCCTCACTCCTCGTAATCAAGCTTCTCTCACCAGTTTGACGCTCCTGCCAGCCAATACATTGCAGCGCCTCTTGTCACAAACTGTCATTGATCAGCTCCAGACTTTGTACTTCGGTGTTCTCCAGCCTGAGGGAGGACGATGGGATTTGATGGGCCACATCCCGTGGCAACTCAGATAGCGGGGGCGTCACTCCCCTTAATCAAACTGCTCTCACCAGTTTAACGTTACTGGCTGCTAATACAATGCAGCCCCTCTTGTCACAAACTGTCATTGATAAGATCCAGACTTTAGAGGATGCCCATTACGTAGGACACATGTCATTTCAATAGGTTTTCAGTTCGGCTTTACTTTGATTCCGGTGTTTAGATGTTGAGGATACCTAAGTGAGAAAAGCAAAACATGGAGGAAAACTACCAAAACTACACTTCACATTTCTTTCGTAGTCTTGGGACAAGCACAACATATGCTATTTATTGTTTTTCGCGTTGGTGTCGGCCTATGTGGAAACTTCCTGTGATATTCAGTTCAAGCTCCAGTGGCATTTTTTCTATTTAAATAAAATAAACTAATAATATCCAATTTCTTTTCTTCAGAGTAACCCATTTGGACACTAGTTGTGTAACCTACTGAAATGTGAAGTTGCAACTGTTTAAAATCCTTGTGTTTTTAAAATGGTCGAACAAAAGATAACTAAAGTATAT
>MU182247.1:349012-367001 GCA_016904865.1 Pissodes strobi
ATATATATTTGAAATCATGAAAATATCTTCCCGAAGACCTAATAATATACTGGGTAATTCATAAAAAAAATGACCTCTGTCAAATTTGAAAATTTTTTGAATTTCCCTGATATCAAAATCAGGCTATTTAGTCGCCTTTCAAGTGTACAAAAATAGGGTCCCGTGTGCTCCGTGATGATGCAAGTGTGGTAGTAATGTAAAATGGCCGCCATAGCAAACACATTTTCTATTTATTTCGGTAACGATTGAATTTTCGAAAAAAAAGTTTTTTTTACAAAAAATGTTGCTACAACTAACCGTTTTCCCAGAACATTAATTTTGAAATTATTTTAGAGCTTTATGCTCTGGAAGTGCAACCTTTGGCGTGACACACAAACACAGTTTAACCAATTCACCAAAACGTGTTTCACTTATCTTCCCCTGAACGTGCTAGTATCGATAACGAAACATGTAATTGAAAATTTTTGGTGAAGTTCAGTGCCATTTTGTGCTCGTGGTGCGGATAATGCTTTGGAACAGCAAAATCGAAAACTAAAGATACATGGGAGACTTGTTGGTATACCGCTTAATGAAAATGCTCGAAATCGATTCTTTCTTGCTAATTCGGAACTAACTAGAATTGCACGTGAAACTGAGAAAATGATAGGTTTTGAAAATACAGAACGAAGTAAACATCATGAAGTGTCCGTTAAACTTCAACAGCGTCAGGATGATAACTTTCTTAAACTAAAGGAAGCTTTTCAAAACACAACAAATCCATTCCATTGCAACAGCGATGAGCTCATTCACATTCTAACTCAGCGAGTCTTTCCACAGGAGGTAAAGGTGTCTTTAGATAATGTTGCACAAGTTGAACAAGATCTGCATAATGCTTTCTTAGAACAACGAGTTTATACTGACAATATTCCGTTCTTGGACCCTTTAAAAAAGAACTTGATCAAATCGTATAAAACGGCAGTGAAAAAGGGTAAGATTACCCTGAAAGAAAAAACTGTAGCCATAAAGACGGATTTATCTCTTATTTCAAGAGTTATGATAGCATCTAGAAGGAGACCTGACATTGACTTGAGATACAACTTGAGTAACTACGAGTTTTCAGGACTACATAAGTCTTTGTTTGCAGTTGTCTAGCTAAGCACAAACTTACGGATACTCTTGAATCAATGCAAGTATTACCCGCAGAAGGAAATGAAAATGCTCATACTTTCACAGATGCTATTTTAGAAAACAATAAAAATCTACATGAAAAAGCTGCGATAGTAGATGGCATGGCACTTCTTCATACCTATCATAAACCTAATACGGTGAAGACGTGCCTTGACCTCGGTATAAGTTTTAGCAAATGGATTGGGCAAAAATTTTATAATTACAGTCAGGCCCATGTTGTTTTCGACTCTTACAAAGAAAACTCATTAAAGAAAGCGATGCGAGAAATTCGGCAAAAAGACTCAGACCCAATTCAGTACAAAATCGGACCAGAAACGAAAATTGGTAGTGTACCGTTTAATAAATTATTGGCCTATGATAAGACGAAGGATGAACTAACCGAGTTCCTTTCTCATCAAATTCTTGAGTTTGGCATGACCGATAACAAAAGGTTTGTAATAAATTGGAGGGTCAAAGCAGCTTCATCACATGGCGGCGATGTATACAGTCTTTCAAGTACGCAGGAAGAGGCGAACACAAAGATCATCTTACATGCAACTTATTTAGCACGGAAAGGAATTAAAACTGCCCATGTGTTCTCCCCCGATACTGATGTCCTAATTTTAGCACTTAGGCGATATCCTCAACTTTCGCAAGATTTTCAGATAGGTCCAATTTACAGAGCACTTGGACCTTTAAAAGCCTCTGCACTCCCTGGATTGCATGTACTTTCAGGAGCAGACGTAACAGGATCATTTGCTGGCAAAGGTAAAGTAAAGTGGTGGAGGACTTTCAATTCTGCAAGAGACAAGCTGCTACAGGCCTTAGCTGAATTGAGGACTACTCCGTCTCTCACTGAAGATGTCAGAACTAACATAGAAGCATGTCAGCTTTATATCCCCAAAACAACACTTACCGACATCGGAGATGTGAGATGGTTTTTGCTTACCCAGAAACAATATCAAGATGAGAACCTGCCTCCAACAAAATCTGTATTAGATCCGGCATTGCTAAGAGCCCACCTTCAGTGTTTTGAGTGGAATCAGGACCTGATTCAGCATCCCAATAATCCACAACCCTCAGATTTTGGATGGAAGAAAGTAGGGAATACATACGAACCAATTACTTGTATCAAACCTTGCGCACCAGAACTTCTGTTGGAACTTTGTCGCTGCTCGTGCTCCCAAAGGCGGTGCTCTCCTCCATGTACATGTCAATCGAATAGACTCCGGTGTACCGAAATGTGTAAGTGCGAAGGTAATCCAGATCGATGCGACAATATAGAAGAATGTGGGCAAGGCGATGAGGAAGATTTAGAGCTAAGTGAAATTAGCTAAGAAAGTGACGATGAATGTAGTTTAGAATAGCGTTTCAGGAGTGTTTTTTTTTGTCTAGAAACTGTTTACATAAACCTGTATATGATTTTTCATTAAACGTTAA
This sequence comes from Pissodes strobi, assembly GCA_016904865.1. Taxonomy (NCBI): domain Eukaryota; kingdom Metazoa; phylum Arthropoda; class Insecta; order Coleoptera; family Curculionidae; genus Pissodes; species Pissodes strobi. Next base: position 351,599 of record MU182247.1, read on the forward strand.
AATTATAATTATACTTTTAATCTTTATTTTTCCCATGCTTACCTATACTATACAGAAAAAGGGGTGTGAAGGGAGAGCGTAAATTTATTAATAACTTTTAACCTATATTTATCTAGTTTTCCTAGAAATATTGTTAAACATGTGAATATGCACCTACCAAACACTCATGCTTCTGGCCTATAAATTTTGTATTATTGAAAGCTATAAAAGGTAAATTTTTGAAAAAACGGTTACTCTTACAAAAAAAATGTATAATAACATTTTTTATGTAAAATTAATTTAGCAATATTTGTTATATAAAACTTTTTTTCGAAATCGTAATGGTTACTGAAATAAAGAGGAAAATGTGTTTGCTACTGCGACCATTTTGTTTTTTGCGCATATCTCAAACGGATCATTTTTGAGAATATTAACATTGAAATTATGTTTCTTCAAGGCCAAACAAAGAGATTGAGACTACTACCACACTACTTGCATCATCACGGAGCACACGGATATACATTTGATAGGCGACTAATTTGAAAAAGATTATGAAAAGTTTTTAATTTTTTGGTATCTTTTAAAATGACTCTTGTAGGTGGGCGGCAACATTATTATGTACAACCAGGGAGCAGCCTAAAAATTGAACAGAATTTTCGTGATACTTCTAGCCGCTCCCAATATTTTGATTTAGAGCATTTGATAAGAATTTACTCACCCCTAGGTGTGGGACTGTCAAACCAAACATCAGCCTCGCCCCTAAAAAATACTCTTTGCAGAAAATAGAAACTCATTCTAAACCGGTTTCTGTATATACGAAAAATCAACTACACTTCAGAAAACATGTTGAGAAATGAATTATTTCTGTTTAGAAATACAACAATATCAAAAAATCAATGGTCTCTTTTGACGAACTTATTTGTTTGATTAGCATAATATCGCTGCACGTTGATTAGCTTTTAGCTAATTACGTTAATAACATTTCGCTGTATATTAGTATTTGTTCAACACTAATGATTAATATTAATCCTACGTGATAATGGAGTTCCGTCCGAATAAAAAATTGGTTTATCTTTGATTTTCCGATGAATTTGCTAATAAACATCGTAGGCAGTAGGTAAATGATAAAACACAAGTTAAACATATATTTAAATGAATGTCTGAAGGATTTTCCGATCCTTGTAACTTTGTGGTGCTCTAACTATCGCTTGAACGTTGGGAAATTTGAAACTTGCTTTAAATTAAAACATTTGTTATATTAGTATTCATAAAATCGATAATGAGCCCTGGATTACTGAGCCCCACCCACACATATACACCTAACGAGGATTTGCATAATTTTCCTTGAATTGTGTTACAAATTACATCATTTTTTAATAAGTTCACGTTCGCACCTAAATAAAAAATAAAAAGGAAAAATTAAACAAACAACTTTTATGACAATGTTTACTTGTGAATACATTTTAAGACTTCATTACATAACAATTTTATTTTACTTCAATTTACATCCTCACTTACACAGTGAATTTTAAGTACGCAATATGGCATTAACCTTAATTATGAGAAAATAACATATGTGAAGCGCATAAGCGTATGATATTGGCACCTTTATCTGTTTTAATTGCTTTAGTGCAAAAAAAATCACAGAATTGAATACCTACTTTTTTGTATATCAATGCAACAACATGTCAATTTATATTTATGTCTTGCCCTTTTGCAGCTAACAATGCGTTATTTTAGTTTGTTCTATATGTATTTATGATATGGTAAGTTATATCTAAGAACCTGTGATTGTAGAGCTCTTGCCTAGATGAAATGTTCGAATATAATATTTTAACAATAACCGACATTCGCACTACTTACCTACATCACGAAAAAATCATAAAATAAAATGTAATAATCTACAAGGAACTTATAACATCGAAGCTGAAAAAAATCCGAATATCTTAGAAGGAGAGTAGTTGAACATCGATAACCTGGACACTCAAATAAACAACGTAATAACTGAAGCTACAAGAGAGTGTGCAAACAAACACAAAGTCAGAAATAAATAAGGAAAACTCAGCCCGGAAAAGAAAAGAAATGGCAAATAGAGTGAAATGAGGACGTCTCTAAAGTCATTAGAAGAGGCATCAGAAAATAAAATACCGAGCTTATATCTAAGATGCTAGAAGAGAATAAGAGCTTGAAAGCTTTGCGACGGAGTAAAAATCTGCAAGTTAACGGATACAGAGAGCGAAACCAGGTTCTATAGAGATGATATCTTAAAAATCGCGACATTCACGCGGAGCTCTACAAAGATAAACCACAACTTATCGAAGATCGCATGATACGGGAAGTCCAGAGTATGGGATCAGAAGGCATACCAGATATGTCAATGGACGAAATCACATCTGCCCTCTCAGAAATTAAAAATAACAAGTCACCGGAGGAGGACGATATGGTATTTTAGTCCATCAAGGAGGGAGGCTCAACATTAATAGGTATACAAAAACTTTTCATGCTGGCCTTTTGAAAGGTGCAATTCGCTCCCAATAAAACAATGCGGTAATCATCGTAATGCATAGAAGAGGTGATATTGCGTATCTAAGAAACTATCGACCGATAGCCTACTATCTCACTTATACAAGCTGTTTATGAAGATGATAGCAAAGAGACTAACATGAAAACTGAACAATTACCAACTAGCGAGCAGATTTTGGTAAAACACTCGCTCGGGCTATAGTAGATATGATCATCTGCAAACCATAAAAACCTTAATAACAAAAGTGTGCGGAATACAACAAACCACTTGCACTGGTATTTTTAGATTGTGAAAAGGCGTTCGAGACCATAACACAACATGTTTCAAGCCTTTGCGAAATATCGAATCGACCATCATAATAACAGTCATCGATGTCTAACACTGGCCACAGCCAGTGTTAGACTTCATGCCGATAACGTAAATTTGTAAAACACCCCACGCTGTTTGTGTTGGTCTATGGTATCGAATGCCTTTTCACCGATAAAGTTATTCACATCATTACTGAAATATATGTGTAAACAAATAAACTGAGACAAAATATGCGTGAACATACATGGAAATTTCCTGAACCATCTGAGACTTGCTGATAACGTGGTTTTAATATCAAACCATATCGATAAAGGAAAATATTTATTGGTCCAAGCATCAGGACGCGTTGGACTAAAAACTAATATCTCAGAAACCCAATTTATGATAAATTTGATAGTGAGGGGATACATCCACTGGGGAATGTTGAAGTTGTACAGTTCAAGCCTATTATTCTGAGCGAGGTAGTTTGCTGCGTAATCGGGGTCCACAGAAAGACCACCTTATTTCCCTTGATATAAATTCTTTCTAGTGCTATATGTACACTAATGATATGAGGTTGGAAAGGCGAAAATGAGATAATTGCTCTGATAGAACCCAGATAGTCACTTGCAGTGATCCAACTAGTATGACAGGATTATAGTATGTGCGTGCGTGCCATGAGTATGGCGTATAGTTCAGCTGAATTGGTGGTTTGATGCGAACGGCTGCTCAAGTGGAGAGACTGTTAATTGTTTCCGGGGAACGATAGTTGGCTCCATCACGGGGTAGGGAGAGTTAGGCAGTGAATATGAGGAATAAGGTGGGTAGAGAATTTGTATGTAGGTTGGGTGAGGGGGTTTGAATAGTAGGAAGTTAGCGTAGGAAAGCAAGAGAAACTGGCTTCGAAGATGTAGTGTTATATAGCCGGATTCAAAATATACTTAGTATGGGAAAAGCAGAAAAGACTATCACGGCCAGCTGCATTCCGCTATCTAATATTGGGTTCAATTTGGATAGGTATGATTAGGGTGCTGATCCGTAGGCAATAGAACCGTAATCTAGCTTGGATTGTATGAGGGACGAGTATATTATTAGGAGAGATTCTTGGTCCAAGCCCCAAGTATTGCCCGCCAGAACTCTTAGTAGATTAAGATCCCTATTGCATTTTTGGCGCAATTTCTCAATGTGTTTCTTTCAATTCAATACGCAGTCTAGTCGAATTCCAAAAAAGTGATTGGAGCTTATAGGGGGGGGGGGGGGGGGTGGGGGGGGAGGCCAATGTAAGTGAAGTCTGCCGGGTAGAGTTATGAACCCTACAGTAGAATGGATCCATGTAATGAGAGAAGTGTTTGAAGTGCAAGGTCCTCAACCAATGTGTCATGACCTATGAAGCTGAAACTTTAACCCTTACTAAAAAATTTGTAAGTTACATACACTGATAAAAATGTGGAAAAAAGCCTTAATAAATATTTATTTGTTTGCTTTAAATAAAAATTGCTTCGATTAAACAAAATTTCTTTCTCTCTTTTTTTGCCTTGTGATAGCAAGCCTTTTTCCATATTAAACACATATTTATTCGCTTTAAAGCTTTAAGGATACGAAACCTCTCCATTATTTAAAAAAAATAAGGGTTGCTTTAAATTAAGGATTGTGCATATTGGACCAAATATTATTACTTCATCCGAGTCCCGTTAGCTGTTGCGCGACTTCGCCGACGCTCTACGCTCCCGCTCCTCCACCCCGTCTCGTGCCCTCATTGTTTTCTGCTGTTACTAGCTAGCAATGCAGATAAATTCACGCGATATACGCCTACAATAGTGTATAACAGGACGACTTGGCAGTTTGGCGTACGATCTTGATTGAGTATTTTTTGTTTTTTACGTTGTACTAGTTCAATGGCGTCCATTCCGTTCTTGTACCGACATAATATATTATAAATTAATAGGTATTTCAAAGCTCTATTTATTCAATCTGAATAAATAAATGTTTGATCCATGGAAGTACAGTTATTTCGATAAAATCTAATAATATTTAAAAAAATTATTATTATTATTTTAGTTAAATGAATAAGATATACTTTTAAACAATGTAGCAGGCTATTAAAATAACATCATGAACAACAGTCACAATTGTTTTGTTTCTATTATTTTTTGTTTTAGTTATTGTTGTTTTATTTTTAGATCAAAATATTGACATCGAAGTGTTACGTAGTCTGATGGATATCGATTTAAATGTCGTTACTAACAATAGATTCGGTGACAATCTTTTGCCATTTCCGTTCAATGCTCATTATACTGGATCTGGAGAGGTATTTGTATGTCCTATTAGTTTAATTAAGTAAAATTTTACTGCCTTTCATACGAAGAATAATAACAGTGCGTTTTTTATTTTTTATTTTTTTTAAGCTACATATTTGTTATACCTTTTTTATTTGCTAATAAAATCGACTTCTAATCACTCATCTAACTGAATGTCAATAAATAGTCCTTGTAGAAAAATCAGCATCTATTTACAACAGACCAATTTTTTTTTTATTTAAGCCAGCACCAACTTAAACAGTTAACATTGAACGGTCAACTAAATGCAATTATTTATCACAAATAAACAATTATTTATTACAAATTCCGGATTTTGATAACTTAATAATTTGTTTATTTGAATCAAAATAATCAAATTGTTGTTTCAAATAAAAATAAGGATTGAGCAAGTAAAAATGATTTGATTCAAATAAGATGAATTATTTCGTAAAAATACCCAAAACATTGGTTTAAATACATGACCTATTTAAATTAAAACACGAAGCTTTTGGAACAAATATACCTCAGAGTTCAATCAAAACAAAGGTTTTAAAAAATATATGTTATATTTGTTTCAAAAGCTTTGTGTTTTAATTTAAATAGGTCGGGTATTTAAAACAATGTTTTGGGCATTTGTCCGAAATAATTTCTCCTATTTCAATTAAAATAATTTTATTTGTTTTAAAGTTGTTTTTGTATGATGTGAACAAGATTATAAATCATATTGGTTGTTCGGAATAAATATTTATTTCGAACAAAAAAAAAATCTTAAAAATAAATCAATTAAATATTATTTTTTAATCAAACAAATGTTTGTTTGACCATTATCAAACAAATATTTACTTGAATAAACTCCATTTTTTTGGATAAAATAAAAAAAATTTCAGTGTATAAGTATCCCAGAGAGCGATGGAGAGGTCAATGTTGGGGGGTCTCTCTCAGGGACAGGGTCATAAACAAGGTGTTATCGATGTAGGGAAGCGAATTGCGTCTTTAAAGTTGAACAGGGCTGATCATATTGCCAGAGCAACAACAGATGAACAAGAACAACAAGAACAACAAGAACAACAAGAACAACAAGAAAATAATCGAGTGCATGGAGACCAAGGCATAGGCTTATAGAAGCAGAGGAACACCACCGGGTAAATTACGGGAGGCCTTTGTCCAGCAGTGGATGCAAATGGGCTGATTGATGATCACAATAAATTTACCACAATTTGAATATTCTTATTCTGTCAGTAAACTTACCCATCTTTTGGTACCTTCCTTTCACCGTTATTTCTCTTTTTTTCTCTCTTTTTTTATTATTTATATATTTTGTTTCCATACGCATTTATTTTTGCTAGGTATTTATTGTACACAGCTATAATTTTTTCTCATTCATTCTAGCCTTTCCTTGTAAATTATTGATGATGATACTGTTCACATGATGATCAACTAATCCACGTACTAGCCTTTGGGATTAGTAATTGAACTATTTTTTCCTTGGAAATATTTGTTAGTATGTTATATTATATTTCGTTACAAAACAATCAATGGTGCGATTGCGTGTGAAGTTTCCATAATATTTTATTATTGGAAAACCGAATAGTTTGTATCAAATTCTCGCCTTTCGATCACCTCTGCCGTGCCTTAAGCACGCACCGTTTTTTTTTCGTTATCCCATGGTGATAAAAATGAAAAATAACATAAGCAATTTGAGCCATTTTCATTCGTATACATTTTTGGTCACTTTAGACGCTGTATCTATTTATTTAGCTAAAAAGAAAAATTTTACTTTCAAGTTAATTGTACTTAGCTATAAGAATAAAAATATTGTTTTAAAAAGTTGTTTTGTTTATTTAATTACAATCTGTTAACATTGGCATATCAATACACTAAAGAAAAATAATAGTTCTAACAAAGCGGCGTAACTGCGAAATTTTCTTTTTCTCCAAAGTTCAACATTTTTAACAAAACTTAAATATACCAAAATAAGGATTTTCATTTTGATATTTAAAAAAAAAATTAGAGTGCCGATATATAAAAGAAACTTATAAATTAATTTATATCCTATTTGGTACTAAATTTATTTTTTAGCCCTCCTGTAAAATTAGCAAAATGCTAGATACGCCATTACGTGCGTATACTGTACAGACTAAAAAACGTCTAACGCAACTTCAATACTTACTTTTTGCTATTGGGCTTATATTTCTGAGCAAATCTATTTTACAAAACATGATTCTCTTTCCTTTCGTAAAGCGCACATTTTGTCAATCCCTGTACTTAACCTAAATAAGTAGTTAACTCTAAATACAAAAACATTTTCGGTAAAATAAATTATTAATATATTAATATTCTGCAAAGCAATTTCCTGCCTAGATACAGGATGTTCTATGAATTACGGATAATAAAAATGTTTCTTGGATACCCCTTTTAAACTTTTATTTTATTTGCTGTGGACAACTGTTCCTGTCATGAATTTAGTAAGTTAAGTGTTCTGACATGCCTTTTACAAATCGGTGTGTTAGATAGGATTCGGATTTTGGTTTCATTACCAGTTAAAAGAAAATTATGACAAATAGTTTATTTCAGCTAAAACGGAAAACCTAAATACGTCTTAAGAATAATAACAGTGTTTTTTATTTTTTATTTTTTCAAGCTACATTTCGTTATAGCTTTTTTTACATGCTAGTGAAACCGACTTCTAATCACTCATCTAACTGAATGTCAATAAATAGTCCTTTTAGAAATATCAACACATAGTTACAACAGCCAAAATTGTTTTTATTTAAGTTAACACCAACACAAACTGTAAACAATGAACAGTCAACTAAATGCAGTTATTTAAATAAATAATCAGTTATTTATTACAATTCCAGGATTTTGATAACTTAATAAACATTTATTTATTTGAATCAAATTAATCAAATTGTTATTTCAAATACAAATAAGGCTTGAGCAAATAAAAATGATTTGATTCAAATAAGAGAAATTATTTCGTACAAATACCCAAAACATTGGTTTAAATACACGACCTATTTAAATTAAAACACGAAGCTTTTGGAACAAATATACCTCAGATTTCACTCAAAACAAAGGTTTTAGAAAATATATATGTTATATTTGTTCCAAAAGCTTTGTGCTTTAATTTAAATAGGTCGGGCATTTAAAACAACGTTTTGGGTATTTGTCTGAAATAATTTTTCTCTTATTGCAATCAAAATAATTTTATTTGTTTTAAAGTTATTTTTGTTTGATGTGAACATAAACTGCATTTTTTGGATCAAATAATTTTTTTTTTCAGTGTATAAGTATCCCAGAGAGCCCTGGAGAGGCCAATGTTGGGGGTCTCTCTCTCTCAGGGACAGGGTCATAAACAGGGAAATAAGACAAAAACAGGTGTTAAGGATATAGGGAAGGGATATCTTTAAAGTTAAACAGGGCTGATCATATTGCCATAGCAACATGAACAATGATACAAGAAAATAATCGAGTGGAGACCACGGCAAGAGGATTATAGAAGCAAAAGAACACCACCGGGTAGATGGACAGACGGCATTTGAGCAATTTTCATTCGTATTAATTTTTTTGTCACTTTAGACGCTACTTGTATCTATTTATTTAGCTAAAAAAATTTTTACTTTCAAGTTAATTGTACTTAGCTATAAGAATAAAAATATTGTTTTAAAAAGTTGTTTTGTTTATTTAATTACAATCTGTTATCATTGGCATATCAATACACTAAAGAAAAATAATAAAGTTCTAACAACGCGGCATAACTGCGATATTTCCCTTTTCTCAAAAGTTCAACATTTTTAACAAAACTTTAATATAACAAAATAAGGATTTTCTTTTTGATATTTAAAAAGAAGTTAGAGTGCCGATATTAAATTAATTTATATCCTATTTGGTACTAAATTTAGTTTTTTAGCCCTCCTGTAAAATTAGCAAAATGCTAGATACGCCATTATGTGCATATACGGTACAGAGTAAAAAACGTCTAACGCAACCTTAATACCTACTTTTTGCTATTGGGCTTACATTTCTAAGCAAATCTATTTTACAAAACATGATTGTCTTTCCTTTCTTAAAGCGCACATTTTGTCAATCCCTGCACTTTACCTAAATAAGTAGTTAACTCTAAATACAAAAACATTTTCGATAAAATAAATTAATAATATGTTAATATTCTGCAAATCAATTTCCTGCCTAGATACAGGATGTTCTATGAATTACGGATACATAGTTTTCCATAGAAATGGTCTAAGTTCATTGAGATATATAAAAAATATGTCTTATATTAAACACAATACAGGATCGTGCTAAGAAAATAAGCTATGTAATTTATTTTCAGAAAATTAACGTTATTGGCATATCTCGATAAGAGTAAACATCTTCAAATCTATCGTAGCTTATTTTTCCTTAATGATGTTCTGAATAATATCCAAAATCATCATAAAGCCCTTCACTATGATGAAAACCACTATAATGTAATGAGTGACCACCTGGTGGATAAAATGACTCCCCATAATGCCCGATGGATTCTGGATGATGTCCCGTGAAGCCACCATGCAGATTGCAATGGTATCCTTCATGCATAGGTTGAAACTGTTGGTTATAAAACGGCTGACCACCATGATGTAAATAAATCTCTCGTTCATGGTGATACGGATGTTCTTCATGATAAAATGGTTCGCGGTTATATGAAGCAACGGGATATCTGCTATATTTTCCTTTATGGTGTTTTGAATGTTTACCACCTCCGCTTATAAGATGGCCAATTGGTTCAATGAAACTGCCAGTAAAGACTCCTTTTAAAGCGACGTCCACAAACGGTTCCACCAGGGTTTTGTATAATTTCTTTGGTTTAAACTTGTGAAAGGTAGCAGAAGATGCGGTGATGAACACTAGGTATATCTGCAACAAACGGTTATAAATAGCACTATGGAAATTATACTATAGTTACTTCTAAATAAACTGAACTATGTTAAATCAAAGAAATCATCCATATTTCTCTAAGATACTGACTTTGTTTAAGTAGAATAAAACACAAAAACAAATCTCCAAATCTACAGTATCTTTATGTCAAAAAATTGTTTATTTGGTTACATGTTTCGCTTTAAGTGTTCGTGTTGGTTGTGACCCGGTCTGATGATGCTCTTAAAGCGAAACATGTAACCAAATAAACAATTTTTTGACATAAAGATACTGTAGATTTGGAGATTTGTTTTTGTGTTTTATTCTACTTGAACTATGTTAATTTAGCTTTGAATATATCCACAGTGCTAACTTCAAATTTTAAAACCAAACAGGAAGTATTATTATTGAAGTGAAACTTCTCTAGTGAGGGTTAAGTCAGATAAAATGCTTATCAAAGTGAAACGCTTATCACAGTGAAACGTCCCTTTGATTGATTAAGCATTTTCCAGGATAGCTAGAGGGTTGAAATTGTCAGGACATGTAGCCGAGGTAAAATGAGGATCCTGGACGAAAACTGGACCCCGTAATAACTCAAGTACCGGATGCCTCACTATATTTTGCAACCCTACCCCACCTGTTTAAAGAGATATCATAAAACTTTAAATTCCAGGTTTTTCATGAGCCACATGGATTTTTGGTGAAAAGAAGTAAATTAGCACTCTTAAACTTTCATATGGTTTATTTATCAGATAGTCCATTTCGTTACTGATTTTTTATAAAGCTGGATTTAAGCACAGGCTATACTTAGACTGTAGCCGATGGACCGCACCACAAAGGGTAGCGAACCACTGTCCAGATAAAAAATGATTCTACGTAATTATTAAATAAATAGTATAAAAGTTTGGGGATCGTAACCATCATTAATCATTTGGTTTAACTTAATGTGCTCTTTCATGCTTAGATGTTTTTAATACAACAAAGTAAAGCTGTAATAGGTAGTTGCTTTATTTTTTCGATTTTTCCGTTTAGTTCAAGCTAGTATTATGGATCGCTATAAAAAAAAACAAACTAATCGACATAAAAAGAAGGAGGAATTTAATAACAGAAGTGCCAGACAAAAGATTGCAAAAGAAGAATGAAGAAGTTATAGCTAAATCAGGTCGTAAGGCATTGAGAATAATTTCGACAGATTTTATTATTGCTGGTTTGAGTAGATATGCTATGAGAGTCCGGTCGCAAAATTGAAGAGATATCATTAGTGGCAAATCTTAGGAGTTTTATCACAATGTTTAGAGTATAACATACAAAAAGGACCTAGAAAATAACACTTTTTTATATATACAGAGTAATTAGAGTAGCATAGATTTCTGAATTCTTCTTAAAAAGCCTAGTTTAAGAAAAACTGTTATTTGAAAATTGAACAGAGATTATTTTGTTGATATCCCCGATTACACTGAAGATAAAAACAAGTTTATATAAATTTAATTCCCAAAGATTTTATTATTATTGGTTTGAGTAGATAAGGTATGAGAGTTCGTCCCAAAATTTGAATAAATATCGTTAGTGAAATCTCTTAGGGATTGTATCGCAATCTTTAGAGTATAACATACAAAAAGGATCCAGAAAATACTATATCTTTATATGCTTGATTATATTGAGTAACTGAAACGACGGTTGACCCGCAATTTATTGCTGGTTCTGAATTCTGCTTAAAAAAGCAAAATTTTTAATAAAAAACATTATTTGAAATTTTGGAAAGAGATTATTTTGTCGATATCCAGGATTACGTTAAAGAAGTTTATATAAATTTAATTCCGACAGATTTTATTATTGTTGGTTTAAGTAGATAAGCTATGAGAGTCCGACCGCAAATTTAATTAAATATGATTAGGGGATAATCTTAGGGATTTTATCACAATTTTTAGAGTATTTTTTTTTATGGCAGTGGCACATACACTAAAGGGAGATCCTATGGCGCTCGACGAGCGGTGTGTGTGCGAAGATGTTGATTGACACGGTTCTTGAATATTTGTAGGTTGTAATTAGTGGGAAATAGATGTCCTGGAAGTGAGTTCCACAGTGATGCAGTGCGCCAGACAAAGGAGTTCTGGTAAAGCGATGTTCTAGGTGTTTCTAGTTGTACGACGAACTGGTGAGCTCCTGTCGACTGTCGGGACTGTCTGACAGGAGTTGCCAGGGGCGGGATTATGCGGGCCAAATCCTGGGAACATCTGCCGTGAAAGTATCTGTAAAACAGAGACATCTCGGCCACATGTCTGCGATGTTCCAGACTATCCAGATTCCGGGTCAACTCCGGATCGCCGACGAGACGCACAGCCCTCTTCTGAATGGAATCCAGCAGCTTTAGGGTATGCTTTGGTGCGGCACCCCAGATATGTGAGCAATATTCTAAGCACGGTCTTATTTGCGCTTTGTACAGCAAGAGCAACTGCTGCGGTGTATAGAGTTTTTTGTTGCGAAATAGCGCACCAAGCTTCTGGGAGGCTGATTTTGCGATGTTAGCAACATGGTCATGCCATGACATATTGCTGTTGACCGAGACACCCAGCAGCCCGATTGACGAGGATGAAGGAATGGTCGATCCTGCCATAATGATGTCAGGGCCCGCTGTATTGGCCCTCTTAGTAAACGTTGCTGCTTGGGTCTTTGCTGCATTGAACTGGACCAAATTTCGGTCGCCCCAAGTTTGAACTTTCTCCAGGTCTTGATTAATTGCTGTAATCTGCTCCTGTCTGCGGTGATGAGTCTCAGTCGCTGGTAAGGGTTTTTCTGATCTAAAGTGGGAGACAAGGGTACTGTCATCTGCAAAACTGTAAACAGGATTATTCGTTTCGATCAGCAGGTCATTAATATAGATGAGGAACAGAGTTGGTGAAAGTATTGCGCCCTGAGGCACGCCCGCGTTGATGGTGAATGTGTCCGAGATGTGTCCATCGACCGCAACGTGTAGGGATCGGTTCTTAAGGAAACTGGCCAGCCAGCTGCAGAGAGAGGCGGGCAGTCCCAAGGACGGCAGTTTGTTGAGCAGTCCGTCATGCCAAACTCTGTCAAATGCCTTTGAAATATCCAACGCAATCGCTCGAGACTCTCCGTAGTTTTCAATTGCCCTACTCCATATATGAGTGACATAGGCCAATATATCTCCTGTCGATCTCTCTTTGCGAAAGCCGTATTGATTATCGCTGATTATTCTGTTGCTCTCGAGGTACTTGAGTAGTTGCTGGTTGACTACACGTTCCATGACTATGGAGATTATTGGAAGCAAGGCAATTGGGCGATAGTTTGAGGGCGTGGTTTTCTTGCCTTTTTTGGAACAGGTTGCACTCGAGCGACTTTCCAAGAGGATGGGTAAATCCCTTTTCTGTAAGAAAGAGAAAAAAGCCTGGAAAAAACGGGTGTTAGTTCGTTGGCGCAGTTCTTTAGCACGATGGCAGTTATTCCGTCCGGTCCTGATGCCTTTTGCGTATCTAGTTCTTTAAGGATTTTGCGAATATCACGGTGAGAAAACTTGACTTCTGCCATGGTAGTGTTGATGTTCGGCATAGTGGGGAGAGTCTTGCCTTGGGGCACGTCTAAGGTAGAGTGCGATGAAAACATTTTGGCGAGCATGTTTGCTTTTTCCTTGGCTGTAGTCGCCGTGATGCCACGTTCGTCCGTCAAAGGTGGGAGAGACGTTTTTGTAAAGTTGTTACTTACTGCCTTTGCTACCGACCAGAAATTCCTGGAACCACTGGGGCATTGCAAAAGTTTATTCCTGATCCTTTGATTGTGTTTGTCCTTAGTTTCGTCGATCACACGCTTGCACTCGTTTCTCGCTTCGATAAAATAGTTGCGATTTTCAGCGGTCTGATTTTGCTGCCAGTACTTATAGGCTTGCTGTTTCCTTCCTACAGCTCTTTCGCATCTTTTGTCGAACCAAGGGTTTCCTTTTGATGGTAACTTGATGGAATTTGGGATGTATGCTTCCATTCCTGAGGAGATTACTTGCATGATCTCTTCGCAGCAGTCTGACGGGTCGTCAGTGGCAAAGCAGACGTCGAGCCAAGGAAAATCTAGGTAGAACTGCCTTAGATCGTCCCAGTTTGCAGAATTGTAATGCCAGATTTTGCGTGGCAATGGTGGATCCTTCTGTATGGGTGGCAGTTCACAAACCGTTGTAATAAGTTTGTGGTCGGAGGTACCTAATGGCGGACCAACTGTAACCTTGTACTGGTCAGGATTGGTGGTCAGAAAAAGATCCAGGAGGGCGGCGAATTCGCCCCTCTCTGAGATTCGAGTTGGTTCGTCTACAAGTTGAGTAAGCCCGCAGCTGATGGCAAATGCTTCAGCTTCTCCACCTTCGTTGTCGGTCTTGTTGTGATGTTTGAGCCAGTTGGTGTTGTGGGCATTGAAGTCTCCCAGAACGATTATTTCTGAACTGGGGTGATCGACCTGTATTGAGTCAAAAGTGGTAGCTAGTGTTGAGAAAAAGCTTTGGTAGGCTCTATCGCTCGGAGGGCGATAGAGACAACATATAAATTTGGTTAATCCCTTGGCGGTGAACTTGAGCCACATGACGTCAAGGTTGTTCGGTTCGAGTGTTTCCTCGCGGTGACATGAAAGGTCGCTTCGGACAAAAAGGCATATTCCGAACTTATATCTAAATCGGGTATGTAAGTCGTAACCAGGATAGAGGTAGTTCACTGTTGTTGTTGTAGAACATACTTGTGTTTCTGTAAGGGCTAATATGTGTGGTCTATTTGCTTGTAGATGTTGGTGTACCGAATTTATGTTTGTATTTAGGCCTCTTATGTTGCAGAAATCTATTCTAAATTGGTTCGGTATCTTTGCTGTCTGTGAAATGCGGAATGAAGGGCTCCCAGGGCCACCCAGCGCCCGGAGATCCGAATGGCCGGGGAGTTTAGTTCCGGAATATTTTGATCCTGGAAGCACCATCATGTCCATATATTCCTACTGTGGAACCCGGGACCACCAGCGCGGAAGCGGAACGTGATTTGGGAAAACCACTTAGCGCTTCCCAATTCTGGTGGGGTGGTCTTTCACCGGACGATGCGAGTAGGCTTATGCATCTACCACCTAGGGCCGCTTCCACTCGAAGCATCGGCCTCAGACTCATTCCTTTGGCGGTCCCTAGTCTGACAGGGGTAAAAATGGGGTTTATTGGATCACTCCCCAGTGATCAGCTCCAGACTTTGTACTTTGGTGTTCTCCAGCCTGGAGGAGGACGATGGGATTTGATGGGCCACATCCCGTGGCAACTCGGAATGGTGGGGGCGTCACTCCCCGTAATCAAACTGCTCTCACCAGTTTGACGTTCTTGCCAGCCAATACAATGCAGCCCCTCCTGTCACAAACTGTCATTGATCGGCTCCAGACTTTGTACTTTGGTGTT
>MU182247.1:368484-398383 GCA_016904865.1 Pissodes strobi
TTTACTAAACGACATTTATCAAAAATAATTTTTGCGCCATTCGATTCGTTATGTCATATAATACCTAAAAAAGACATGGCAGACGAAAAAATTGCAACACATTTTCGGGCAGAGGCTGTCAAAGTGACAGGTTGATATTTGGTAAACGATAATTATCAACGGAAAATTTACCCTTATTAGCAAGATCATGAATATGTGTAAACAATTTGGCTTAAGCAGACATTTTCTCTACCCGCCTGGAGTCTGTCAGACGCCCGTCAAAATAACAGAAAATGAAGTTTAGTAAACGACATTTAACAAAAGTAGTTTTTGCGCCATTTGATCTGTTATGTCATATATTACCCAAAAATATCATGGCAGACGAAAAAATTGCAAATTTTTTTAGAGATAGATCTTGCAGTAGCACAAGCAATGCCACGCAAACTTTAATTTGACATGGGTAGAAATAAATATTGGTTCTGCAAGATCAAAAAATAATGAATTATTATTGTTTTACAAGGCTTTTATTTCTTGGTTTGTCGGTTTTCTAGGGCAGTAAATTCCCACGGAGAGGCTCTAATTATGACTGAGAAAGAATTTTTAAATAATTTTTAATTTGTTACTATAAGTAAGTTTAATCATCTTCTAGAGAAAAAAAATTGTAAATTTTCAATTGTATTTTGTTCAAAATTATGTTTATAAAAGGGATGAAGACGCGTTATTGTAAGCTTATATTAAATGTCTACGGATCTTCAAAGGCAAGTGTTGTTCAGTTTTCTTAAAAATAGAGTTTTCTGTAATGCCGTTGTTATTCTTACTGGAGATTTAAATATTGACTACATGGATCACTTCTGTAAAAACAAACAATTTTTAGAAATAATTTTTAAGTCAAATAGCTTATCCATGCATGTTGATCAGCCTACAAGAACTACCTCCACAATAATAGATTATGTTTGTTCTTCCTCTCTGTGGTGGAATGATCGACTGCTTGATCATGAGGCGGTTTATTACTCCTTTCCAATAAAAAGCACAGAAAACTAAAGGTAATGTTAGAAGAGGGAGACTTTTTGCAAAGGTTAATATTAGAAGGTTTAGTTTGGTATACGGCCAAACTGACTGGCAAAGAATTTTTTCAGGTGAGAATTATTTGAAACATTTTATCTACTTTTAAATAGCAAATTTAATACAGCCTTCCTATAGTTAATATAAATCGGAGAAAACGTGGTTCCTGGTACACTAAAGGTCTTAAAAAATCAGCCATAAATATGAGATCATGCATTACATAGAAAAGTTTACTGGAGATAATGTGGGCTTTTTGAATTATTTTCATAACTATCGAAGATTTTTGAAAAGAACAATCAAAATGGCAAAAAGATTATATTATAAAAATAAAATAGAGCAGTCTTCAAATCAAACAAAGGAATCTTGGAAATATGTTAACAAATTAAGAGGAAAAAACCTTCTTCCGTTTTTTCTGACCTAAAGCCTAATGACCTTAACTCCTTCTACTGTAGTGTAGCTGGTACCCTCTCTGGTAAAATTAACTCTACAAAACATCCACTAGATTACTTAAGTCATATATCTGTAACAGAAACCTTCTTTCTTTTTCCCACTTCTTCTTTGGAAATCAAGGGTACTAAAAAACAAATATGCATCTGGCACCGATAAGGTTTTCGATTTTTCGAGGCTCGGTTCTGGACACATTGGCCGGAGAGATAAATGAGTCATTCAATAATAGGAAATTCCCAACATGCTTAAAAAAGCTTTAATTATACCTCTTTTTAAAGGCGGAGATCACAACCTTCCTTTCAATTACCGCCCAATTGCTCTGCTTCCCACCCAGTACAAAGTTCAGCAGTGTTCTGTGATCTATCGAAAGCGTTCGATTGCGCTATACAACTGGCAAAATTGAATATTTATTGAGTTCCTATATTTTAGAGCGATCATAGTATGTCATTTTTAACAATGAAAAGTCCACTTCTGAATTTTTGAATGTAGGTGTACCTTATGTGAATGACCTTGCTCATCTTCCAATCAGTGGAATAATTACTGCATTGGCAGATGACCAGACAGTTCTAGGGCAGGGTCCTGATGTCGAGAGGCTCACTGTGGTCATTCATAATGATGTGTCTCTTATGAAGGAGCGGTGTGATTCAAATCGTTTATCCTTTAATGTTTCTAAAACTAATGTTTTAAATTTTAAATGCAGTATTCGGGATATCCGTTTGGAAGATGCTATATTATCAAATCCCGAAACAACTAAGTCTTTGGGCTTAACCATAGATAACAGTTTATAATTTGAGCAACATCAAATGTTAAATAACAAAATTGCGTCGAGCTGCTACGCTCTTAGGTCTATATCGGACATCCTTGGATTGAATATTGCTAGGACTGCTTATTTTGGGTTAGTCCAATCTAACCTCTCATATGGAATTTGCTTTTGTTGATCATGCGCTCGGTATCTGTTTAAATCAGTGTTTGTACTTTAAAAAAAGAGCCATTAGAAGTATTTGTAGAGTTAAAAGGCGTTATTCTTGTCGTCATCTTTTTTGGAACAAAAAATTTTAGCTCTTTGTTGTATTTTCATACTGGAAACTATATGCATTGTCTATAAAAAATATAGAAATGAATTATTTAGAAACAGTCATTATAGTGTTCGTCATCCTTATCTCCTACATTTGTTTATTCCACATTTAATTTTGGTCAAAAACTCATTTGTTTATAATGGAAAAAAGATCTTTAATTATTTACCTTGGAAATAAGAAAAATCGAAAATAATTATAAGAAGTTCAGAAATAGAACGAAGGAGTTTTTGTTATGAAAGGCATACTACACTTTAGAGGAGTTCTTTTTAAACTAAAAAAATGTTTGAGCTTTTTATTGTATTTTGTGTTTTACCTGTATTGTTTTTGCCTGGTCTGTTTTATACAGCTGTTAAATGTATATTGCTTTTATGCTTAAGTTGTCCCTTGATATTATATTTTATTACATTTAGTTTTATTTTGTATAATGTAATATTTTATTTGTGCAAATAGTAAATAGTGGTCCTAATTTATATACCTTATCGTTTGTTGACCTAATAGATATGATGATATGGGCTTGACTATATTAGTTAAATTAAGATTGGCTTGTTTTTAATTAAACAAACTTCCTTTCTTTTTTTTGTAGATTTAGTTAAGTTAAACTTGGCTTTGTCAATGTGTACTAAGTATTCGGGCAATAAAGCTACTTTGAATTTGATATGATTCAGACTATTAAGTGCGAAATTAACTGATTCAGCTCAAGTTTTTTTACCATATGTTGTAAACGAGCAACTACGAAAATGAACAAGTCATTAGTCACCAAAGGTGGGTGTAGAAACTCTCCTTAGAAAAAAAACATTAAAGGTTCTTTTCCTAATATTGAGATAGCCTTAATAATTTACCTGTCACTTATGATCTCAAACAGCAGTAAAGAAAGGTCATTTTCAAGATTTAAGTTGATCAAAAATAGGCTTCGAACCACAATGTTAGAAGACAGGCTTAACGTTTTAACATTATTCAGCATTGAATGCGACTTTTTAAGACAATCAACTTATGAAGATATTGTAAATAGCTTCATTAGTACGAAGTGTAGGCTTAAAAGGCTGATAAAGTTATCTTTTCGCATGAGAGTTCTCACACTGTGTAATGAACTTAGCTTGGATGCGGAGTTGGCACTCTGTGGTAATGCATCACATACTACTCCTCCCAGTGGTTTGAAAAACTGGAACGCTCGTCTCATGGATAAAACTCAGTCTACCCTTCAATTTGACATCAACTGTCAATTTAGCAAGCGACTTCTGCTTGAGGAAATTTTTGACGAGTACTTTGATCTTAGCCGTCGTTTTACCAGACGTGATTATGTCATCCTCTTGTATGGCAATGCTGACGCCTTTATAGGTAGAACTATCAACGACGTCAATTGGTCATATCCTCACTAAATTCTCTCACACAAACCTTACCATCATCGGACCTCCTTATGCTGCGTCAAGAGCCATCCTTAATAACTTTACTTACGAATCTAATTTGGCCATCAAGAGGGTCCTTCATAATGAGAAGGACTCTCCTGTAAAGTTTCTCAGCTTTTACGAGTTTTCCAGGGACAGCGAACTCAACTACTATGGTGGCCCTACCTACAATGCGAAGAGGAAGCTTTTTGAGCACATAAACTCCAAGATATTTAATATTCAGACCGACTCCAATAACTTTCTGGATCATCCTAACAATGAAATTAACAGTAGTAATCAGAGTATGATATTGTATTTTTATCTGAAACGTGGCTAAATGATGGCATTTTAAATTCAGAGATATTTGATTCGCGTTTTAATGTCTTTCGCAGGGACCGTAATTATGATGAACTAAACTGTCAGCGCGGTGGTGGAGTTTTGATTGCCACCTCTAATAATATCCAAGCATCTCTTATAGATGCCCCTGTCAACCTCGTTTACGAAGATGTATGAGTACGACTGATCGTTAATCAAATTAAAGTCATGATTTGTTGCGTTTATATTCCACCAAATCCATCTGTGGAGTGTTATCAATCATTCTGCAATACCTGCGAATCTCTAAAGAATGAATATAATAATCATAAATTTATTCGGTATGGCGATTTTAACCTTCCCACTATCCAGTGGTTTTTTGGAGTCGATTCATTAGTCCCTCTAGAGATGAATTCACCCACTGCTGAAACAGTTTTGGTTTCCATGTTTTTTCTGCAACTTCAGCAGTTCAATCCGCACACAAACTGCCATGGTCGAATCTTGGATTTGATCTTTAGTGACGAATTCGCGAAGTCAACTGTTTTGTTGTGCTCAGATCATCTAGTAAAGATTGACACTTACCACCCGGCCATCGAATGCTACTTCGGCATTCATTATACTCCTGAATTAAAGAATAGTAGTACTTCCACTTTTTATCTCTTTGACGATGCCAATTTTACGGAAATAAACATATGATTGATTGATTCGACAGACTGGTCATTTTTGAGTACCACTTTGCACATCGATTTGGCCGTCCAGAAATTTTACGAGATCCTTTTCAAGGGTATAGATAACTATGTCCCGAAAAAAACTGTAAAAAGTCACAAATACCCCTGTTGGTTTGATAAAGATCTGCGTAAACTTATCGGCAAAAAGAACAGACTGCACAGAAGATTTAAAAGATCCGGCTTGCAGGGTGATTATGAAGCCTTTTCCAACAGGCGGGAAGTCAAGTTTCGGACAGACTTGTGTTACTTAACTTTTGCCTCTAATGCAGAACATCTGATTCCCGAAAATATCAAACATTTTTGGTCCTATATGGAGAGTTTAAAGGGTGTTTCTAATCTACCCAGCATAATGCAGTACAATAATCAATCACTCAATAATACAAATGATATTGGTGACGCGTTCGCCTAGCACTTTCAGTCCTGCCATTCAAATCACGAGAATGTATATTTAACTAATAATAGCGCTGTAAAATGTCTACTATATTGTCTTTCCATATTTTTACTCCTGAGAAAATTAGGGAGAAATTAACATCCTTGGATAGAACTAAAAAAGCTGGCCCTGATGGCATTCCACCTTTATTGTTGAAATCATGTTGAACCTGCCGTGTAAACCCATTAAAAATTATTTTTCAAAAATTAATGGACGCCGGCTACGTTCCTTTGATGTGGTAAAATTCTAATCTCTTTCCCATTTATAAATCGAGTGATAGGTCGATTGACAGTAATTATCGAGGCATATCTCTTCTTTCTGCCATACCTAAACTTTTTGAGTCAGTTCTTACTGATGAAATTTTTAACACATATAAAAGTTACATTATACCTGAACAACATGGCTTTTATAGGGGTCGTTCTACTTGTACTAACCTAGCAGCTTATCAAAACATTCTTATTTCATCCGTTGAAGCTGGCTGTCACGTTAACAGTATTTATACTGATTTATCTAAAGCATTCGATAGTGTCTGCCTTCCTTTACTCATAAAGGAATTGTCCGAGATCGGTGTCTCTGGTAGTTACATTAAATTAATTAGATAATTGAGATAGGTAAGATATCTCAGCGTTGTCAACGTGTTATTATTTGTGGTTCGGTCTCTTGTGATGTAATTGTGACGTCTGGTGTTCCCCAGGGTTCACATATGCGTCCGGTGCTCTTCGTATTATTTATTAACGATGTTCTTTCACATTTCAAATCATCTTAGTGCCTCATATTCGCCGACGACCTCAAACTCTTCAGCACTGTAGGCCCTGGTCCCAACGGCCTGGAGTCTGATCTTGATACATTTGTTGAGTGGTGCGAATCTAACTTCTTGTCAATAAATATCTCCAAATGTACTTAAATTAATTAGTTTCCACAAACGTCGTAATCCATCAATCAATACTTATACCATTGGTAATACAACAATCGAACATGTATCATCTATTAACGATCTTGGAATAATATTCGACACAGACCTAACATTTAATCTGCACATAGATAGCATTGTTCTGAAAGGATATAGGATGCTGGGTTTCATTAAAAGAAATTCAAAGCACATTAGAGATACAAAAGTAATTACTTGTTTGTACAATTTTATTGTCTAGTTCGTAGTTTGTTAGAGTACTGTTCTGTGATCTGGTCACCACATTACGCTTTTCATGTACAAAGACTTGAAACAGTTCAAAGTAAATTTCTTAAATATCTTTTATATAAATTTCACTTTCCTTATAGTAACGCTGCTTACGATACTAGACTTTTGCTATGTCGGCTTTGTGGCATCAAAAGCCTTTAGTGTCGTCGAAGACATGCATACAGTCGGACTTGCCGCTGATGCAGTTCGACGGCTGAGGGGCAGCGGAGAAAAAACCTACAAAAACAGGTGGCGGCGAAGGCCGTCAGTAGCAGTAGTTTTGTTTTTAACTGTTTTGATAGGGGCTGAGTGAAATCAAAATTTTTTATCGCATTCTTTTCGAAACTTATTACCCGTGCTGTTGACTATATTTACTGTTTCTCCACAAACTTGTTAATGGCGGCATTGACTGCACTGGTCTTTTAAATTGAATCACGTTTTTAAGACGTACAAGAGAAGTACAGTTATTTTATGAGCGTTATCACAGAACTAACTATGGCTTTAATGCTTTCGTCGATCGTTTAGTTTATAACTATAATAAGTTTTTTCCTGATTGTGATATTGTTTATGTTAGTTTGGGATCTGTAAAGAGAATGTTAAGTAATGCGTAAATTTACCTTTTTTGTGTGTAGCTAGCTAGGTCACTTTGTTCTACATTCAATTGATTATGTGTTGTACCATTTAGAATATCTTATTCTGTAGTGTACCAAATTTGTAAATAAATAAATAAATAAATAAATAAACTGATTAAAAAACATATTTTTAGATAGAGGTATCAAAATTGACATATTCGGAATTGGTAATGATCGCTGATTGAACCAGATACAAGGCGATCAATTTAGAGAAACCAAAATATATTTTTTACCAGCTTTGCGATATTCATTTATTTGTTCTGATGAAAAAGCTGCAAATTTTGTATTTAATGTTTTCTGATATTCCTTTAAGCAGATTAAATAAGTATGGGTGCAAAATATAGTGGGTCAATATAGAATAATTAAATAGAATAATAACAAATATAGTAAAGCACAAAGAAAACGAAGCAGATAGAACAAAGCTTGGTAGAATAAATATCTACAATTTAAATATTTAAAGTATTTTAAATTAATAAAATCGTTGTATTGAAAATATTACTACCTAATAAGTATGAACTCGTAAACATATCTTTGTCTTACTCGCGCAAGCTTAGCTTAGTTGCTTTAAATGCGAATGAATCAATAGCACAAAGAGTTAATTTAAGTTGTAATTCTGTTCGGAAAAATTTCTTTAAAATACTTACAAGAATTCTCATATTCACGAATAATCCCGCAAAAAGATCACAAAACCTAACATATACTACAAAGCGAACATTTTTCACATCCAACGTAAAACCTACTATTGTTCCTATTGCGAGCTATAAATTTCTTTTATAAGTGAAATTTTTTAAATCGTACAATTTGATTTCCAAGCATATAATTGTCCTTTGAATATTAAAATAAACTGTCTTGTACGTAAGAAAAGATATATACATAATGTCAGTTATAACATATTGTCGCTTCCTGAATTAAATTATAGGATTCTTGGTTCCTTTATGCTTTGGATTTACCTAGTCGCTTGGCCAAATAATATAATTGCCCTTTTTTGCATTACATTTTTAAATACGGTTGAGTGGCTACATTCTAATATAAGAATGTGATGAGGTTTCATATCAAAGTTATTAAGTAATTAACGTCGAAAGAATTAAAACGACCCCGATAATTATAGTAAACTTATTAGGTGATAATTAATTCATAAATAATAGCCCCGACTGCGCAATATTGTAACCTTCTGACAATAGCCATTAACACGAAATTTTTGGCTGTAAAACCAGACATTAAATCAATCAATTAAAAGAAAAAATGGTTAAATTAATTTACCTGAGGTAAGGTAATTGTTGAAAACTGTACATTTAAATGAGTCAATCAGTGTACCGTTGACGTATCTATTATAGCAATAACACAATAACACAAAAAAAAACGCAATACGACTTTTGCATGCTCAGTCTTGGTCATGCGTAAGTCTTGCAATACTAGGTCTTGGTCTTATAAGTCTTGCACTGCTCGGTCTTGGTCCTGGTCTTGGTCTTGCTTTTTCTGCAAGACCAAGAGCAAGACCAAGACAAGACCAGTCTCGCTCTCCACTAATCTTAATTTGATCTTAAATTTTAGAGACATCCGATTCAATTGTTTCATGGTAGCATCTTTGTAACCCAAATACAAGAAATTAGATTCAGAGTACTCATATTCGTCATTCAAACCAATTTTGGATTAGAAGCCTGCCTGGACTAAATATAGCGTCCGATTACCATCTTGAATAAGTAGAATTTTGGCATAATAGAAACAACCGATCGGCCTCAGTACCCATATCTCAACCAGTTTGGGAATTATTGTTGCCAAGTTCTTAATCCAAAAGCATGACACTCCCCTTGAAAAAATTCTATATGTTAAGGAATATAAAAGTTGTATTTAAAATATTCTGATTTAACTGCATCCGAGTGTGAAATAAATCTAAATGTCTTACATCCTTTGCATAAATTAAATTTCCTAATACCTATCACTGAAGATTGTAAATTATTCACAACTAATCGCTACAGTTCCATATAAACTCGATCTTCATAATAAACGTGCCTACATGCAAATTTAACTGGCATAACGTAATGGCAGGCAATTTATTTATTTTTTAACTTCTATTTTAATCGCCTTCTAAAAATCCATTAACGGTAATAATTTATACTGTTGCTCTTGATCTAAATTAAACCACAACCACATTCAATTTTTTAAGAATCTTTAATTGTAAATGTTATGGAGAACGGTGGAACATATATGGCCAGGAGGTATACCATAAAATTTAATAACATGGTGTTGCCTCAATAATTCTATTATTAAAATGTACAAAGATATAAAGGTTTTTATATAAATCTGTAGGTAACCTAATTTAGAAGAACAGTTTAAAAGAAGCACATTATTATTGGGAAAACTCATATTTTCCTCTATTATATATGATCTACATGTATAGTTGACGACATAAATTTGTACGAGTCTTATAACTCATTTTATCTATCATATATTAGTCATATTGGATTTTATTCTCGGTACCGTGAAAAACCGTGGAAGCGTCTTGAAAATTTTCATCGCCCTATGAAATGAATCTATAACTTTCAATGGATCTACAATGGAGCAGTTGAGGAACAACCGAAAGTCTTTAGCTGAAATAAAAGTCTTAGAAAATTTACTTCCGACAAAGGCAATATAGAGCTGGAAAGCGAATTGGTTTTCATTAAAAGCCCCAATCGAGCTGATTCTTATGGAGAAAATAAGAATGTTGTCATCGTGAGATTGAAGGGTAATAAAAACTGTAAGACTGACGTTGCAACGGTTTTGGGGGCTCTAAATATCAATGATTTTCAGAAGGAATTCAGTTTCACGGTCTGACCTAGTGAATAATTAATTAAACCTATACTTGACAGCTTCAAAAATTCAAACGTGAGAAATAGAGCTTTAATGCAGCACATTTCTCCTCTCTTGACGCTTATCTGTTGCCTCTTCCTAAAGTCGTATCTCCTGAGAAAATAACTGATTTGATGCCTGATATCGTTCTGCGAACGCTGTAGCGGCTCTTGGAAAGAGTCCTGGAGTCTGCAATATTGGATGCGCCACCAAAGAAACATCTGGGCGGATCCGAAACTGTAGAGCACGCACGCGATCTTTTTATGGAAGCAAAATAGCTGAATTACTAAGGATTCAGATCTGTTTGGTGTAAGAACGAAAATATTTTTGTCAAGAAAAACGATAGAGACTCCATCAGAATAATCACTACAGCACAAATTGATGGAATAAAAGGTGAATCTTGATCATTTCTTTGAATATAAATTCTGGCGATTTTGTGTATGTTTCGATCTTTTTTTAATTATTTCTTTATTTATTGGGTATTTTGATTGTTTATTGCTTCTAAACGTTCAATGCCCCCAAACAAAAATTAAAAAAATATTTAAATATAGGTCATATCAATCAAGGCTTATTGTTGTTAAAGATTATATTTTAGCTAATAATTTGGATATTTTGTCATTTCTCAATCTTGGTTGACCAATTTAGTCAGCAATGAGGTGATAAACATCAATGGTTACAAGTTGGTTAGACAAGACCGTTCACATGGTCGTAGTGGAGGAGTTCATACATTAATGACTTAAAATCAGTTAATTCTGAACACATCTGGGTAGAATTTAATACTAATAACATCAAAAGTGTTTGGGGAGTACTTTATTCAATAATTTTGATGAATTTTTGGATGAATTTGGGCAAGGCATTTCTGAACTTTTATTACTGTCTGAAGTCTGATGTGTCTGGACTTTAAGCTTAACTGTACACATATTTAAAGATTTCTTTTCATTTGCATCTTTATGTTCTTCGTCAAACTATTACCGAACCAATCAAACGTAGTCACATTAGATATTATTTTATGCTCTAATACGTATTTCCTGCTTACTAGTGGTTTGATCCTTTCTTTGGGGCTTCTGATCACATTCTAATAAAGTGCGAACTTCAGTTGAAGGTTAAAAAGCAGGAATCATTTTTTGTCGTCATTAGGGATTTTCTATGTTTTGACAATGAAGCTTTCCTTCAGAAATAATATGTGCTTAGTTTATTAACATCCAGTCAAGCATGCTCGTACAAGGAAGCAAAAGACTCCTGGGTTAACTGCAAATATTAGATATTTTATGAGTCTTCCAGACAAGGCTTTAACTAAGCATGAATCGGAAAATACATCAGAAAACTGGGAAAATTGCAGACAACTGAGAAAGTATGTAAAAATATCTATTGACAATGAAAAAAATGCTTCTGATCCAAATGACTCTTAAAAAAAAGCCTGGAGAGTTCTACTTTGTGGTATAGCTATGTGACCCTTCAGGAAGTTCGCAATGCCCTTTTTCCTATAGACTCGGAAGCAATTGATACGGAAAACGTTGATAATTCTATGCACTAATTAACAAGATGCAGGATTAACGTTCCAGTTTGGGATACTGTTACTGTCCAGAACAAGAAGCGAGCAATCTAGTAAGAGCCATTTCCACCCTGCCGAGGGGATTTTCTAATGACGCCGTAGGAGTAAAAGAGATTGTTAGTATATTTGCAAAGAAGGGATAAAATATTCAGCAGTTCACCAATAATCGACTCATCGACTCAGAGAGCACATGACTGAAAACATTTTTGAAAAGACATAATGAAGTGTCTAACAAGCTATCACAATCCATTCTAGAAAGTCGCTCCAAAATCTATTACTCTAATTAATTTTAACAACATTACGGAAATTCTTGAAGGCGTCCTCCGGAAGCAATTGCAGATTATGATGAAATTAATTTTACAGATGATCCTGATCATATTAAAGTTTTGGTGTATCGAGCAAAAGGGCTGAAAAATTATGGATACCTCCAAGGCCGCATCATTTGTTTTGTTTACATGTTTAGCATCGAGTACGTTATTGCCAATATACGTAGTATAAAAGTAAGATCACCTATAGTCCACTTGGACGGAGAATGGGCCAGTCCGTGCCAAAAGTAACCGCAGTCGTTCCGGATGGTTTGTCAGCAGCCTTCTTAAAGGCTAAGGCATACATACAGTTCTGCCATAGAATAGAATATAATTGAAGGGAGTTGGGGCTGGTACCCGCCACTGCCACTGCAACCTATGCAGGTTTATTGCAGCATTCCGAACCATGCTTAGAGGATCTCATCCAGTCTAGTCTTCCTATTCAGGCTCCACAAATGGAGTACCGGCTCCTCCATGTACCTTGCAGGTCCGGGTTTCGTCTCTCCCAGCCTTGCATACCTGAGCCTGCAGTGAACCTCACACTCACACCACACGTGTTTTGGAGTTTCCTCCTCCTCCTGACAGAACCTACAACGGCTATTAGCTGCCAGGCCGATCTTTTCTATGTGCCTGTTCATTCTACAGTGCCCCGTCAGCTGACCCTGCTACTCCTCTTAAGTAGGTCTACCGTGAATTTTGGGGAGTCGTGTTTTATGAACTGTTTGGCCTGTAGTTGCTACGGTGCTTGTAACCACCAGTTTAGAGATTGTTCATCTATCCAGCTTTTAACTGCTGTTTTGAAAACTCTTCCTGCTATCCCAAAGTAGGGCTCAGGTCCCAATGTAACCTTACTTGCACCCCGTTTTGCAAATTTGTCGGCTTCTTCGTTGCCTCGATGACTTTCATGTCCCGGAACGCACGCTAAGCTGAGCTTATTGTTACGACCAACCTCTTCAAGGGCACTTATGCAGTCTTTAACTAATCTAGATCTGACCTTATGTGCACTAACTGCCTTTAAGGCGCCCTGACTGTCTGAGTACCCTCTTTTTCGAATGTTCAATTTCTCTATCTCCATGGTGCAGTGTTAAATTGCCGCCACCTCTGCTTGGAACACTATGGCTTGATTGCCCATGTTTATGTAGATATTTGACCTTGGTCCGTGGACCCCGGCCCCATCCCTTTACTGGTCTTAGAGCCCTCGGTCTACCATGCTTGGTCTGCTTTTATACGAGCCCCCTGCCCATTCTTCTCTGCCTACAATTGCTGTTGAGAAGGGTCTATCAAACCCATAGAATAGCATTTCGAAGAGATACTTGATCTCCTCGCTGTCCTCTAGTTTCCAGCTTGTGGGCCTTTCCCATTCAATAATGGGCTTAGTGCCTTGCTTGAGCCGGTATTATACTATTCTTACGTTCCCCTGTATGAGGATATGTAATGGAGGTAGATTTAGCAGGACTTCAAGTGCTGCAGTTGGGGTTGTTCTCATCGCCCCCGAGACGTAGAGACATGCCAGCCTTTGTACGCCTTTTAGTTGCCTGATTGATTGCACCTGTTAGCGTGGCCTTTATGCCCCAGGCTATAGAGCCATAGCATGGGCCTTACCACCATTTTGTACAACCGGGGTTGTAATTCGGGGCTCAACCCCAGTTTCTCCCGCAAAGTCGCCAGCATCTGCCCAGTGCAATTCTTGCTTTCTGAGTGACCTTGCTAAGATGCGGTCTCCAAGTCATACCATGGTCAAAAGGGACACCTAGGGATTTGACTTCGTTGGAAAAGGGAATTATTATCCCTCTGAGTATTGGATTTTTCAGATCATTTAATGCTAATTTCTTTGTGAATGGGAGTTCTACCATACTTTACACAATGGTCACCTGGCCCAAAAGTAATTATTGGTGTATCTAGCTAGTCACATCGCTTCAAACGTAATTTCTGATGATAAAGGAACTAATATTCGATTTGTTTTATATCCTCCAAATACCACCCAACTTACTCACTCATCCGCTTAATGTCATATCATAAAGCCTATATGAAGAGACAATTTTGGAAACGCTGCCGAAGACCGAAGAACAGCAATTACAACAGGTTAATAATATGTCAGATTCATTGAAAGAACTATTTGAAATCGTGCGATTTAATACCAGATATACATCTAGAATTCCGAGGAAGAAACTAAACTTAGAAACAGAAAAAATATTTCAAAAGCATACTTGCAAAGGCCTTCTACGTTGGTTTCGACCCAAATACTCCAGATACTTCCTCATCAGACAGCGGCGTCGATGTTACTCTGGTAACATACGACGGCACTGAAACTTTTTCAGATTTTGAAGATGCAGATAAATATTTAAATAATAGCCCAAATGAACCAATCCCGAAGAATAATAAAAACTATTCCAAATAACTACCGTTCAATTGCCTTAGTTCCTATCATGTCCGAGGTCATGGAGAAACTGATCAACGAACAGCTCTTAAAATATCTCGAATCGGCAAGCAGCATAAGAGATCAACGGGAGATCTCCTGACTTACTACGTGACCTATCTGTGAATCAAAGCCATCGCAGTGGCTCTCAACATATCCAAAGCATCTGATGGAGTGTGGCATGACGGATTGTTAAGCAAATTAACAGCATGTCGTAGTGGTAGCACGACTTCTATGGCTTTCCAATTTCTTAAAGGATCGAAGCATCAGAGTTGGTATTGATGGACATCTCTCGGAGGAATTTAAAATCAATGCCGGAGTTCCCCAAGGGCGTATATTATCTCCCACACTGTTCCTGCTCTGTATCAATAAACTCTTAGATCGGACAAACAATTCTATGTACAGGGTGGCTCGAATTCGTGTCTATGTATGGGGAACTCGAAAACCGTAAGAGATACAGTGTCGGTCAAATTAAGGCAAAATTGCGCATTTAGGTGCCTAACAAAATGCCGTTTAGAAAGTTTTAAAATTCCGAGTATTTTCGGAGATATCCGGAAAAAACCGAAATTTTGATAATTCGTTTTATTTTTTTCCTGGGCTTATTTAAAAACAGATTTCAAATTGAATTGCACTTTTGCATTGCCACTTTTTCCGCTCTATCTAATGATGGTATCCAGTTTGATATCCGACGTTTCGTCTTCAAGGGATCATCATCAACTTTCTTTTTTTAAATTCGAACTTTAATTTTTTTTATCGTTTTTCAGATGGTATTGGCGTTATTAATATGACTATGTGTTTTTATTTTTTTCTATTTTTTTTTTATTTTTTTTAGTTTTCATTATTATTTTTTTAATTATATATTTTGCTTTGGCGTAATTTTAAATAATTTAAGGTAGGTACCTTTGAAATTTTTATATTCTATAGAAATATTTTATTTTGTTTTTTGTATTAAGTGGAAAGTATTAAAAATAAAAAATAGTAAAATTATTTCTTACGAGAATGTGGCCATGAACTATTACCCAAACAAGTTGCTTACTGCAAAGATAAAATAATCTCAACTTTTAACCAATTAAAAAATTTATTTAATAGAGATCAGCAATTTATAATCATACTACGTGATACTATAGGTACTTTGATGGAAAAACACCTATTGGAATTTTGCTTATAAATAAAATGCACTAAGCAAGTTGTTTGAGTAATATTTCATGGCCATATTCTCGTAAAAAATAATTTTACCATTTTTCATTTCTAATACGGGCTCCAATTTTCCACTGAATACAAAAAAGAAATAAAATATTTTTATAAAATATGAAAATTTCAAAAGTACCTACCTTAAATTATTTAAAATCACGCCAAAGCAAAATATATAAAATAAAAATAATAAAAAAATAATAAAAATTAAACAAAAAAAAAATTAAAAAGAAATAAAAACACATACTCATATTAATAACGCCAATATCATCTGAAAAACAATAAAAAAAATTAAAGTTCATATTTAAAAAAAGAAAGTTGATGATGAACCCTTGAAGACGAAACGTCGGATTTCAAACTGGATATCATCATTGGATAGAGCGGAAAAAGTGGCAATGCAAAAGTGCAATTAGATTTGAAATCCGTTTTTAAATAAGCCCAGGAAAAAAATAAAACGATTTTTCAAAATTTCGGTTTTTTCCGGATATCTCCGTAAATACTCGGAATTTCAAAACTTTCTAAACGGCATATTGTTAGGCACCTTAATGCGCAATTTTGCCTTAATTTGACCGACACTGTATCTCTTACGGTTTTCGAGTTTCCCATACATAGACACGAATTCGAGCCACCCTGTACAGGGTTATTCATTTTAAAGTAAAAATTGTATTTTTTTTAACTTTCCTGTATTTTTGTAAAAAACGAAAATAGCCATTTGAGGTATTTTTTTCCGTAGAATTCGAAAATATCACCAAAAAAAACATTTGAATTAAAAACAAAAGACTTACAGCATGGTTATCATGTTTTTTAAGTGGAATACCCTATATATTTTCATACCAATGGATAGAGCTCTTTATAACGAATTCACTGATATAGGGGTTGCTGGGTTTATTTCCAGCGGTTTTCTTACAATTAATTAAAAACGGTCCCGTAAGGAAAATTATTTTTAAAGGAACATCAAAAACAACACCTTATAACCTTAATTATTAATTATTAACATAAAATCCAAAGTAAAACGTAATAGTAACAACACATACTAACTATTTGACAACGATAAAAATAATGTTAATAATGTAAATGTTCTATATAGCCTCCATTATTTTCGAAACATGATCGGTATCCCCTCCTTAACCTTTCTAAACTAGTCAATATCATTTGGGGTTCTTGGTTAAGACGATCGATTTCATTTACAATTTTTCCTCTAATTTCTTCCGTGTTTGCATTCCTGTTTTCATAAACAATATTCTTCAAGTGGCCCCATAGAAAGGTGTCCAAAATTGTAATATCGGGGCTATTAGGTGGCCATCTAATAGTTCCATAACGTCCGATCCACTCATTGTAACGTTGGTTAAGAAATTGCAAAACTTGGCGAGCAGCATGAGGCGACGTCCCATCTTGTTGCCAAATTATATTGCGATAAGTTTCGAGTGGCAATTCTTCTAAAATGTTCTCAATATCGTTTTCAAGAAGATCGAGATATCTTTCGCCAGTTAAGGATCCTTCGTAGAATATTGGCCCGACAATTCTGTTGTTAAATATACCACACCAGACGTTAAGAGAAAACCTTCCTTAGTATTTATTAACTAGAAATTTCCTGGGATTTTCTGCTGCCCAATAATGCGTATTGTGTCGGTTAAACATGCCCGATGTAGTAAATGTAGCTTCATCCGTCCAAAGAATTCTTTGAAATAGTGCAGGATCATTATATTGTTCTCGGATTAAAATTTGAGAAACAAATTGGAAGCGCAGTTGCTTTTGTTCAAGTGTTAAATGCTGCACTGGAAGGATGCGATATGGGGTATATTTAAAATATTTCATTTATTTCAATGTTCTCTGAATAGTCGCAAAGGTTACTCTTCTTCTTGCAGGACCATATCGTAAGTCTCGGACTGCATCAGAGGGTTCTGTGACATATAGGTATCTACGATTTCCCGATTTTTTTCTTTTCATTAGAAAGGGGGTGTCTTATAGAGTAGTTTAAGCCAAAAAAATCGTAATAAATATCTCTCTAAATATTTTTCTAAACATAATACCCCAAAAATCTTCTTGCGGAAATAAGTCATTTTAATTTTTTGAGTTAGTTTGTGTTAGTTTAGGTTAGTTTTGGTTAGTTTGGGATGTTTGGGTTAGCTTTGTTTAGTTTAGGTTAGCTTTGGTTAGTTTGGCTTAGTTTCGTCTTTCAAGCCAGCATGCACTTGCGTGAAGAAAAGCTTGGGCGAAGCGCAAGTCTTTCTTCACGCAAGCCTAGACGAAACAATTTGGGTTAGCTTTGGTTAGTTTAGGTTAGATTTAGTTAGTTTAGGTTAATTTGGGTAGGCTTTGATTAGTTTGGGTTAGTTTCGTCTCGTTTAAGCCACTACGCACTTGGGTGAAGAAAAGCTTGCGCGAAGCGCAAGCCTTTCAAGCGTAGGCGAAACCATTTCGGTTAGCTTTGCTTTGCTTTGGTTAGTTTGGGTTAGTTTGGGTTAGCTTTAGTTAGTTTGGGTTAGCTTTGGTTAGTTTAGGTTAGCTTTGGTTAGTTTCGTCTCGTTTAAGCCACTACGCACTTGCGTGAAGAAAGGCTTAGATATTTTTGTGTGTCTTGTGTTTAGAAGAATGTGTGAAATGTGAAACAAAAAATTCCAAGAACCGTATTATCGTGGATCTACAGCAGCTTGCATGTGTTTTCGCGAATATATTCCACTGTCCACCATTCAAAACATATTACAACATTAATAACGTGTGGCGATGATTACTGAACGTCAGCTCTGAACCAAAATATTTTTATCATGAAAGTAATATTTCACATCACGCATGACCTCCGGTCGCTCCGGGGCTCACCAAAGGGATAAGTGCTAGCCCAAGCCATACCCAAAATCAGCTCAAATGCGCAACTTTTGACAACACTGCCTAAAATTTCATTATTTTCAATGAGGATATGAACGCCATCGTGGAATAGAGTGAGCAAAACAATGTCCAGGTCAACGCAGAAAAGACGCAAGCAGCTGTCTTTTCAAAAAAAAAGCAAACACCGCAGGACTTGAATTGTCAATGACAGGACAAACACTGACTCTGGCCTCATCCATAAGTTTGCTGAGCATCAACGTAGAAAACATGTTTTGGCGTAATCACGTCACCAAAATCGCAAAGGCAGCAGCACCAAAGCTAGGAGCACTATAGAGCAAAAATGTTATATACACCTTATCAGCTCTTACCGCTTTATAGGGCTCCGATAAGACCATCTCTTGAATACTGTTACCATGTGTGAAGCTCGACACCCAAACACTTGCTCAAGATATTGGACTCCATACAGAGGAGAGCAGTCCGTTCTGTGGATGACCCAGAGTTGACTAAGGACCTTGATAGCTTTGAACATAGAAGAAAAATGGCGGGCCTATCTCTTTTCTAACGATACTACTACGGAAGGTGGTCGAACGAGCTGGCACTTATGATTCCGCCCAGAGTTGTGCCAAATAGAAGCACCGGTCAGACACAAGCTGCTCATCAACATACGCAGTTGCGAACACCTAGGACGTCGCTGTTACGGGACTCCTTGATCTGGAGAACTGCCTCGCTCTGGAATGGATATCCGAGCAACGTATTTCCGGAAAACTACAACCTACAACGCTTCAAGTCCAACGTCCATCATCTTATCTGCACACGCACCGCTCGTTGAGTGGTATAGTATTGTCCTTTTGTGTGTGTGCTGAACATAAAATATACTAATAATTTGTTTCAAGAAAATGCTTCCTTAAACGCGATAATTAATTTATTTAGGTGTTTGACCTTTTCCGCATATTTTATCATATAAACACTACGTCGACTAAATTTCCTTTTAAAAGGAATTTAGAAAATCTCTAATCTTATTACACTTGTGATAATTAAGAAATTTTTATTTTGAACGATGCAGTAGTATTTATTTTATTTAACTCACTGTTTTTTATGTGCGCTATTGATATCACTTTCTAAGCCGACAGGGACGTTTGTTTCTTTCCACATGAGACTTCATTATTCAATAACGAATATAGTTTCTGTATATTTGTCTCAATTTGGGAAACACTTGTGGTACCAAAACTGTCTATATTACGTATCGCATCGCACTAGAATACTCAGACTTGATGTTTTACGTATTTACCTACTTTTCTACTATTTACGAAACCGAGTAAATGGCACATTCATAAATCCAATCTTCCGTATTCCATAAACTTCGACATTTGTATGTGTTACTTCTATAAGTAGAGAACTGGTTCACTCTAAGTGCATTATTTTAGCAACAGGTGTGTCGCCAATATATACCTAGACCTAGCTTACGTATTGCGTAATGCAATAAACGTGGATAATAGAGAGTTTTTGCGCTACAAAACAATATTTGCAAAAAAGACATTTAATTTTTCTGTTAATATTCGATGTTTAAACTGCCATCTATAACGACACTTATAAAGCTTTTACATTGATATGTTCATTTAAAGAATAGATTTAAATGTCTAAGAGTGAGTTCCCACGAAAAACAATTTGAATTCTGATTGGCTAGGGTCCCACGTTTAATTTATTCTGATTATTCTCGAAATATACTCAAAAGTTGATTTGCTTTAACTTTTGGTATAATCGCGTATCGACATTGTATCAATAATTCGTTTATTTATTTGATATTTGATGATTAAAGGTTCAACAATAAATTAATAGCTCATCGAACGTTCCTGAGTACATACGTTGTTTAAGTAAAGTTACTCAAACAACGGTACATAGCACCATCGAATATTTAAATCAGTCATTTCGGCGCTAACGTCTTGCAGATGCCTATGATTTTCTTAAAATGTGTTACCCAAAATCTTCTCACTACTTGTCATACGCCTATAACGATAACGTGATGAGCTGTTTAAATAACAAGATAATTAATTTTTCGAGTGTCGACTTTTTCAATTAAACACTTAAAATTCAATTATACTCCAAAATAATTTCGCAAAAAAGTGAAGATAAGCTTGAGACTATATTTTATTACTGTTTTACGTATACGCTGCGGTATTTGATTCGAAACGTCAAATTGACGTAATTACGCTGTTCATCCTTTACGCTTCGTAAGAAATCCCTACAATTTTGCCTTACCATGACGGACGCCTCAATCCTCATACAAAATACTGAACGTGCTCCTGTACGGAGACTCCAACCACCGACGATAGATGGTAATACTACTGGGCATGTAATGAAAATAACGTTTAATTAAATGTAGAGACGCATCTAGGGAGTTTTTCTCCTAGAAATTCTCTATCGAATGTCGTCTCAGTTTTGTCGATTTTTGTGAATATTCCGTCGTTAGAATGACCCAAAGTAATGCCTTTCTCAAAAATATACACTTCCAAAAAATTCTAGCGATTTTCCGATTTAAGGCCCTGTAAAAGGCTCAAACCAGGTTGGAAAGGCTCGAATATTTTACGATTTATAGTCATCCCTTCTCTCTCGAACAGTGAAAATAGCACTTTTTTATGGCCAGTCGTACTATATGATTAAATCGGAATCTAACGGCTAGTTCTGATTTTCTAATACCAGCAGTGTATATCCAAGTTTGCAGCATCGAATGGCCTATGCTAAATTCGAAGCACTCGAAAAACTGCGAAATTTTCGCACTTGTTGGGGTTTTTTCACTATAGCTCCTAAACTATAAGTTTTTTTCATGAAATATGTTACATACGTTTTTAAAGCTGATTAAATTTGCTACAAGCTGAGGCTAGCCCTGTAGGTCCAATAGTTATCACGATACAGCCTTCCAAAATTTAGCAATATTTTCCAAAAAAGTGTAATTTTAAGATTTGGTCAACTTGAAAATCAAAAAAATGGGAGAACTGCATTTTTCACAAATTTGCTCTGTTGAGTTCTCACGACGGTTTGAGGGGTATTTGACTAAAGCACACGTGAAATTTTTCAAACGTGTCTTCCGTTAGTTGAGTGTGATTAAAAAATAAATAAAAGGCAAGAAGCGAATGCCAGAATTAATTAGCTATCCTTATGATCCTTCACGATATTGGAACAAATTATCAAATTATTATATTCAGTGTGCAAATTTTCAAGTTAATCCGACGTCTTCAAGTGGGTACAAATTATGTTGAAAGATTTCATTACATACATGCTCCTCTATGGGGACGAAATTCTCAAGCTCCAATAAAACTGCCAGTGTCTCGATGGAATGTTGTTCACACAGTTGAATCTGTGAGCGACAGCTGCTTAAGCAGCTGAGCGTCGAGAGGATAAATGGGCACAGTTGCCACTGTTGCTAGGTACCAGCGTCAATGCAGCATCCGACTATACAAATCTTCACCGAGAGTATTTTGACCCAAAAAACATCACTGAGAACATGGAGTGTATATATTCTCTCCTTGCCGAAAATAGGGAAGAATGTCGGTTTTCGTTAAACGACCTCATGGACCAGAGCAAAGGCGATTTCAAGCCTGACGTCAGAACCGTCAAAGGTCACCTTGAGAAACTCTTTGGCGACCAGATAATGTTTTCTGAGATTGGCCGCGGCCGCGTTCTCCAAACACTTCTTTGCTTTCGCGACGTCGATCGGGAAAAAATCCTGTACCGTATAGTGGAGAGAAGAAGCAAGAAGCAACTCTGAAGAAGAGCGGCCGAGGGTGGTCAAGGCTGCTACAGAGATACTTGGGAAACACATTCGTCAAGTGGTATATGACGTCTGTGAGTATCCTCCGTCCTATACTTTCTAACAAGATGCTTACTCTGGCATTCCTGAATCTGTGGAGCAGTTGCTCGAAACCATCGTGCTAAAAAACGAACATAATGCTCTCGAAGAGTGGCGTAAGAGATGTAT
Organism: Pissodes strobi; assembly: GCA_016904865.1. Classification (NCBI taxonomy): domain Eukaryota; kingdom Metazoa; phylum Arthropoda; class Insecta; order Coleoptera; family Curculionidae; genus Pissodes; species Pissodes strobi. The sequence continues at coordinate 390,796 of MU182247.1, forward strand.
GGGATTTGCGCACTTATCTGCAGTCGTATTTCGTTTCGTCATTGAAGAGCAGTTTTGGTACATATTTATACAGAAAGTTTGGTTCAAAACATCTCATTAACCTCTGCTTTGCAATGGGGTTTTCGTGCAGTTACAGTGAGACGGTGCATATCGAAAGCTCAACCTTGGCATGTGGAGAATCCTCACCCACCACTGAAAAAAGATCTTTCCTGCACTTCATACTTGACAATGCCGACGTTAATGTCAACACGTTGGATGGGGACAAAATATTTCATGGTAATCACCCCATATAATTACATTGTAAATACATTAATATATTTCTTGTGGATGAAATTGGTTTTCCTTTGAAACTACCCTCAAACCGTCGTGAGAACAGTTTTCCCTTTTGTGGATTTTGAGCATTGTGTATTAGACCTACAGACGTCGTTCTATGCCAGTTACATTTGCTATAACATCGTAATACGAAGTTAGCAAAGGCCTTTCGAAGCTGCAAACTTGGATATATACTACTGGTAGTGCTCCTAACAACATATTAAAAATTCAGAACCAGCCGTTTCTTTGACTAGCTTTCAAAATTTGATTTTTTGAGGGTCTGCAGTTTTCAACGTTTTTTTCATGATTCTCTTATGAATAATTGGAAATCTGTACCGACTAGAGGAAAACTAATAGTATTTTCTTCATCTACGCTATGGATTTAGTTAGTAAACACGTTTTCTTTTTAAAATTTGATTTTTGAGGGTCTGCAGTTCTAAACTTTTCTCTTCATGATTCTTTTGTGAATAATAACTGAAAATCTGTACCGACTAGAGGAAAACTAATAGTATTTTCTTCATATACGCTATCGACTTAGTTAGTGAACACGTTTTCGGCGATTTTGAATTTTTTCAATTTTTTGAGAGAACCCATATCGAGATATAGATTTTTCCATTTTTTGCGAAAAATAACATCTTCTGCAACTATACCTGTACAGGGTGTCCCAAATTCGAGCCTCATCATTGAGATCTCGGAAACTAGAAGAGATACGAGGTCGGTTAAATTGAGGCAAAGTTGCGCAATTTGAAGCTGATTAAAATGCCACCTTAAAAGTTAAAAAAATCCGAATACTTCCGAAGATATTTAGAAAAACCGAATATTCGCGATTTCATTTTTATTTTTTTATGGCTCTATTTGAATAGATATTACAAAATAAATTTCATATTCTCATTGCTACTTTTTCTGTTCTACAAGATGGTGTTATCAGATTTTCAAACAGACGTTTCGTCTTTGAGCTGCCATAATCAACTTTGTTTTTTTAAATACGGCCCTGGATTTTTTATTACGGACTTTAAGAGCTTCTAATGTCCCAAAACCAATGATGTATCGCACTTATTCGAAAAAATCATTTTAATGATTTCCTGGTAAAATCTTACCAAAAATATGTTTTCTGTCTCTCTCTAACACATGAGGTCTTATGGAAAATGTCATTAATAGGAATTTTTCGAATAAGTGCGATACATCATTGGCTTTGGGACTTTAGATGCTCTTAAAATCCTTAATAAATAATCCAGGGCCGTATTTAAAAAACCAAAGTTGATGATGGCAGCTCAAAAACGAAACGTCGGTTTGAAAATCTGATAACACCATCTTGTAGAACAGAAAAAGTGGCAATAAGCATATGAAATTTATTTTGTAATATCCATTCAAATAGAGTCATAAAAAAATAAAAATGAAATCGCGAATATTCGGTTTTTTCTAAATATCGTCGGAAGTATTCGGATTTTTTTAACTTTTAAGGTGGCATTTTAATCAGCATCAAATTGCGCAACTTTGCCTCAATTTAACCGACCTCGTATCTCTTCTAGTTTCCGAGATCCCAATGATGAGGCTCGAATTTGGGACACCCTGTACTTTTGGAGCTGCTGCATCCAAAACTGCTCATTGTTTTCTCGGGAAACGATTAGTTTTCGAATTATTATTTTTTTAATAAAATTGATTACAATTTTTTTACAGCTTTTACCTAGAATTTGAGGCCCTGTAAAATACCCAAATCATGTCCGAGCGGCTTGAATATTTCACAATTAATAGAGTCGCTATTCTCTCTCAAAGAGTGAAAACAGTAGTCTATCTTATTTAGTTAATTTTTAAAATTTTATTTTGTGAAAGTCTGCAGTTTTGAACATTTTTTTCGCGATTTGTTTGTGAATAACTGAAAATCCGTACCGACTAGAGAAAAACTAATAGTATTTTCTTCATCTACGCTATCGACTTAGTTAGAAAAGACGTTTGCGGCGATTTAAAATTTTATCGATTTTTTGAGGGAAGGTGAAAAATCCCATATCGACGTATTGATTTTAAATTTTATTTCACGATTTATTGAGCCATTCTCTCGAATAATGAAAACAGCAGTTTTCTATCTTATTTAGTTAATTTTTAAAATTTTTAAAATTGATTTTTGAGTTTTCGACGATTTTTTATTTTTCGATTTTTTGAGGGAAGGTAAAAAATCCCATATCGACGTCTCGATTTTAAATTTTATTTCGAAAAATTACATTTTCTGCGACTATACCTGCACTTTGGGACCCGGAAAGCTGTGCTAAACGCGTCTAAGGACGTTGTCACTTCCTAACTGTTTCTCTCTCTTGCTTGGCTGAAATCGTCTCAAGTCGACTTTACCCGAATGCCCGTTAAATAGCCGCGCGTGACACGTAACGCGTCATACCTCAGTCTTGTCCAGCACCCAAGTGTGCTGCACGCACCTAAGGAAATTTCTACTTCAATAATACTATTTTTTATGACAATTATATTTTTATTTTCGGTAGTTTTATATCATAGAGTCAAAGCCTGAATTGTTTTTGTTTTTTTGACAATCTTTGAAATAGTGCTGTGTGCAATAATTCTAAAGTCAAAAGATATGGATATCATACTGACACCTCTGACAAGTAATATAGAGCACTTTTTGTTAAAAATTGTGGCAATCGCGTTGGGATCCAGTTCGAAACCTTCAACAGTCGATTTTTCCTCTACTACACCTGACTCAGAAAAACGATACAAATAATGTATTATTTGGTCCACGCCGCTCTCCAAGTCTTTGAACATTAATTGCTTAATTATATTTATAAAGAACCATAATAATAAACAAAATATTACAAAAGTGAGGTAAAAAATACACAGCGATGAGGAAAAGTTAAAATAACTTTAGTTTTATACGATGTCGGAGAAAAGTTAAAATATTCGGTTGAAAATTCCGCAAAAACTAACCCAATCAGTTAGCCCAAACTAACCCAAACAATGATGGTATATTCGGGAAGAAGCATCGATATTTTTCTTCAGTGGTAGGGCGTCGATGCCATCGATGTTATACTTTTTGAAGTTTTTCGCAAAAAACATGTTGCAAAGTATCAAAAGTGAAGATCACATTTTTAGTACTTTCAGACGAATTTTTATCGATGGAAAAAATATATATAGGCTGGGTCCGATTTCTTGGATAGTTCGCACAAGCAACGATTCAATATTCGGCATCGTAACTAACCTGACCTAACCAAGTCTGTCCGCAATTCAATAAAAGCGCAAGGGGTCGCCTATTAAATTTACTCTTGATCAGTCGTTTGTGGTCTTTTTTAGTTTTGATTAGGTTATTTTCTATTTTCAACATTTTTTTGCTTTATAGAATACTTATAATAAATATGCTTTGTAATATAACCATGGTAGACAAAGTGCTTCCAAATAAAATTTTTAAACGAATTCAAAATTTTCATATTCAAAGAAAATTAGCGTTCAAAATAACGAACTAAATCATGCTAAAACTACGCGACATATTACGAACATTACGAGTTAGGTGTGTCCCAAAACCCTAGATGTTTAAATAAAGCGAAATAAGATTATAGATAGGGAAAGTTGGGGCGAACAATTAAAAATCCCACGATGCACACAACGTGCATGATTTAATGCTTTTCGAGGTTTTGCGGCATTAACTGCTGAAAACTTGCTTATCGGCTTGTTATTGACTGTTGCACGTGCTTCCGAGACAATAGATTATATTATGTTGCGTAATCTAGGTTATGTTTCAATTATAACATTTGAAACGTGTTATGTTTTAGACAGCCATTAGCTAACCTATAGCGGGTATTTCTTGAAGCTTATAGAATTTAAATAAAAGTTCTTCTTTGTAACGCCAAAGAAGTTATAACAGTGGCGTAGTTACACCGTCTGAAGCAATGTTATTTTCAGCCTACTCAACAACCTATCAACCATACTAAATGCCTTATTAGAATCGAAAGAGACTGGGCTCATCTGCTCGGCAGCATCCACAAAATATCCCTCCTAGAAGCGCAAGTAATATAGATATTGGCGGTTCCATGGTTTTGTTTTTGCAAACAACGGTGAGAGGCGCTGTAGGTGTACACTGACGTGACAGATGACAGTGACAGGTTACCGATTCATCATACAGTGGCTTTATACAGGACAGTGACGACAATAGACCAGAGCCGCCATTTTGGAGCAAATTTTCTTAAAGGTTATATGGAAGTTTCCCGTTTTTTGCAATTTTTTAGCAAGAAGCTAACAAAATAAAGCGACTGAGGTAATATATTGGTAGGAATATGTTAACCGGACCCTTAGCTAATAAAACTTTAATAATTTTCACGAAATTAACAAGCAAAATAATTGAAAGTATTATACTAGCATTTGAAAATCCCGCATGTATAAGCAGCAAGGAACATGTTTCCGACTCTTTTTGAGCGTAGTACAGAAAGAGATAGAAACTCAACCGAAATTAGACACTTATGAGCTGAATTGACAATGTAAGTGGGGTTATGATGAGTAAAGATTTTGACGGACTGGTACTTAAATATAAATAATTATTTGTTTTTATTATTAATAACGTTTTAATGTGATAATCAGAATGGTCCTCTGTGTTCACGGCATGAAATTTTAGTACTTTCTTCATGATTTGTGGTATCTTTCAGCAAGGTGATGTTATAAATAGTAAATGTAATTTTTAGGTCCATATTTAAATACCTTCCCAAAAAAATGTTTTGAGACTGAGAGGCACAATACATATGAAGCGGCGAAGCAGGTATCCAGTTTATACAGCAGTGGATGCAAGAAAACTTTTCTTTAAAGGAAATAGGTATATGGACAATGCCATAAAATCATGTCTAGATTTAAGACTTGTTCATGTTAAAAACATCTTATTTATTTATAATCAACACAAAGAATATAAAAGCTTATTTCAATTTTCAGCCTTGACCAGAGAGAAAAATCAGATTTAATAACGATGCTGTCAAAGAATGGATTCTGAATAATGAAAAATTCATTATGATTTTTATGGACGTTGACTACGAACAGAAGTTCATTTCATCTAATGTTGGGAAATAAAGTAGGTACACTATTTGACAAACCTGTATTTCATCTAAAATAAACATTCATTTTACTCAACGTTGTTTGATTAACTTACTTCGATCTCTTATTTCTTGTCGATAAAGGTTTAAGCTAAACGGTAACAATAAAAAAAAATCTAAAATAAAATATACATATATTACCTAATATATTTAAAACAATACAAAACAGGAATACACCTCTGGATATTGACAAAAGCTAAATAAAGAACCTTAAACATGGAAAAAGCTGTAGTTTCTTGAATTAAATTCTTTAATACAAATAGTTTTTTCAAGGATTTACTAGCATATTTGTGCGTGCAATAATTTACTTTTTTTATTGAAATACTACATATCTACTAATTATTTTTTGACTCATATTATGACAAGGTTCTGTGATTACTATCTATTTTCCATTTCTACAAAAAAATAAAATATGTGCATGGTAAAAAATCCAATCCATTCTCGACTTCTCAGTTTGCTCGGAAGAAGGCCTTGATATGGAATCTGAAGATTTCAAGGCAAATATACACTTTGTAGAAGCCTTTTTTTCCGCGTTGGGTTTGCAAATGGAAAATATGGTTGGGATAGCATTTGGCTTTAACTTCTTATCTCATATTTATTCCTCCCACATGCCTGGTGCAAAATGAATCTGCAAGAAAAGATAATCCGTTACTACATTGTAATGTACGCATCACTTAATTAAGCAAATTAAGAAATGACATTTGATGAACATGTTACTTAGACTGTGTTGTACGATGCTGACTAAGCTCGAGTCAGCTAAACCAAGACTGGTGGTTGAAGAATTTCATTTAAAATACATTGCAGATAAAATGATCTAATTTGACAGCAGTGTATAAAGGAGTTCAACCACCAGTCGTAGTTTAAATAAGCTGAGTTTAAGCCTCTATTTTACAACCAGGCCCTAATAACTACATAACAGTAACTATATGATGTTACACATGGAATGATATAGATGTTAAAGTATTTTTTGTACTTCCAGGATTAAAAGGGTTCATTTAATCCTAAGGGACTAAAGTACATTTCGACTGTGATCGTGATCACAAAGTTAATGACACTGACAACTTGTTTACTTATACTGTAACTAAGTGTTTCAAAGTAGAATAATACAATATTGAGCTGGTAAAGAAAAGCCTAATATAACCTTGTATATAAAACACGGCATGTACCTGCAATCTACTACATTCATATAAATACAAACAGTAGAATATAACAACACTCTTTGGTGTGACAAAAAAAAAGTCGTGAAACAATCACCCTTCAACTTTACATGCCCACGTTTTTTTAAAATCACTACATTTAGAATTATAATGTATTGGTGGGCCTGTAGGAGGTCTGCAGGGTATGTAAAAGCCTACTTCTGACTAAATCTTATAGATAATCTACTTTAAAATACCACTTATTTACCTACCTTGGTACCTAAGAAAGCAGCAAATCTACACTTTAAAACGTAATATAACTTTAATGTCTAATTGGATATACCGAAACTATACACACAGCTTTAATAATCAGCAAAAAAATTACTAGAAAAACGCATAAGATCGCTATAAATCACAAGAACTTATCCACAGCCGCATACGAAAACAAACTAAATTTGCTCCAAAATGGCGCAGCCAATCAGCGCGTTGACGAAACATTGTCGTCACTGTCCTGTATAAAGCCACTGTAATTCATCATAAGGAAAGCAGCGCCATCTTTTATTGCTTCGCAAATTGTGTTACCGACAATTAAGGCAAATGCTACAGGGTCGAGTTCTCAACGACTTGACTATTAGACAATACCTAGAAAAATTACCAATTTTTGTCTATAAATTATAGTGGACTTTAGAAAAATTTTGCATTGCCTTAAATTATCGACAACATGTACGTTAGAGTTAACGTAAAAGTTTTAACATAAGCCTCATAGTATTTTGAAATTGAAATTTATAATCTGGAGACCCCTTTCGTCAATGAATTGTGTTTGTCAAACAAGACAATATATGTTAGTTGACTGATGCACTAAATAATCCAAATATTGTTTCATTATTTACTTTATTTGACAAAAATACATTTTTACAAAAGATACTAGATATTAAATATGACCTATAAGACTTGCATCTATGTATACATAGACTATGTTCTTGATATAAGACAAACTTACCTGAATTCTATTTTAATAAGGCAGTTTAAAATAAAACAGATTTAAGGCCAATTGCTCATAACCACAATACAAGA
>MU182247.1:423383-437870 GCA_016904865.1 Pissodes strobi
ATTACTCGATGAAAGATTTTTAGTTATGAAAGAGTTAAGTCAGGCTTATTTTAATTAATCTAAACGTTATCTGGCTAACGATGAAAATATCTCGTAATATGACGTTCCTGCGGCTTTTAGGAGCAACAAATTAAATTTTAGATTGAATCGTTTTTTTTTTAATATACACGGACTAAAGAGATGAAAGAAAATGATATATGGAACTAATGACTTCATTTGGTGCGATTATTTTTTAAATACGTTTTTTGGGCTTTTTTATAAATCAATAGTAATTTTTCCCTGATGGAGCTTGCAAAGTCTTTTTGACGCTCACCGATCCTGGTAGGGTCGTGAACCAGCTGAGTAAGACCGTGACTTATAGCAAAAGACTCGGCTTCTCGCCCTTCATCGTCGTTCTTATTGGAGTGTTTCAACCAGTCGATGTTATGTACGTTGAAATCTCCTACTATGACAGGTTCTGCCGTTGGATAGTTGATCTACAGAAAATCGATTTGATTGCCAAGATTTGAGAAAAGCCGTTTATATTGGTGTTCGCTAGGTGATTTATACAAGCAACACATGACTTTGGTTGTTCGATATGTGCTTAATTTGAACCACATGACATCGAAATCCTTAGGTTCGTATGTTTCTTCTCGTTAACAACATAAATCGTCTCGTATAAAAACAACTAATTCAGCTGGTCATATCCGGGTATATTGAAGTGAATAGGTGTAGTGCTTGATTTCACTTTCGTTTCTGATAGAGCTAAAATATTAGGCTTATTTGATGTTAGGTGCTGGTGGCCCGAGTTAATATTTGTGGTGATACCTCTTATCCTGCAGAAGTCCAATCGCAATCTATTTGCTATCCTGGAGACGTTCAGGCCTCCACTCGGAGATCAGAATGGGAAGCTATTTTACCTCCGGAGTATTTTGATCTGGGAGGCTCCATCATGCAATATTTTTATTTTTTTATCCACCCTGAGGAATGGTGACAAAATATGAACCAGGGGTCATTTCACGCCACCTAAGCCAATGTGGTGGTATTTCACCGGGCGATGCAGATGGACCACCGCCGCCTTCCCGTTTTGCATCTTTCTGCTACCAAAATATCATACTAGGTGTGTATACAGATATATCGTATGCAATTTACGCAAGATCCCTTAACGATATTCGAATTACTTCAAAATATTAATTCTGCTGCAGAGAACTGAAAATAATAATTATTTTAATGGCACTGCTTCAAATACTCTCTTTCATACATTGCTACCAGGCTTTTAGCACTAGTGCGTAAACCATCAACTGGACGTAAAATAAAATACCTAACGCAATGCATTTTACCATAAGAAGAGGCAAAGCTCAAAGCGAAAATACTAACTAAAAGAAAAATTAATAATAGATATGAATGATTTTAAACCTGTTTTTAGTTTTTTCCAATATAGTTATAAAATTATTTTTAAATTAATTTATTAAGGAATAGTAGATTAAAAGAAGTAAAAATCTATAAATTGATTGAAAAGGAGGCACATTTGGTTTTTACTCAGGACTGCAATCTTACTTGAGCAGACACTGATAATAGTTTGAGATTATTCATCCTTCCTTAAAAACAATTGCAATTAAAATAGAAAATAAAGCAAACAAATTATACAAACAAAAAAGTACGCAACAAACTAATAATTTGATTTCAATGCTACAATACGAGATATATTCGTGTAATTAGGACCAATTTCTACATTGAATAACAGCAGCATTTTTGAAATATTATCGCTAACTCTTCATAAATTTTCCTTGGATATTTCTGGCATTCAATCTGGCATCGCAAGCTCTGCCGCATAGCTAAATCTTCAGAAACAGAAGGTTGTTGGTCCTGGATTTTCTTCAATAAAAAAGTTGTATTGTAATTGTAAAAACGTGTGTTTCCGACGTCTCGCAAAAAGGTCTGGAATTCTTAATCTTCACACACATAGAAAAGAGTTCTCAAACTGAGGGAATTGACGTTATTCCAAGAGCATATTGACTTTGATATATGGCAAAAGAATATTACTTTGTGTGGAGAGAAGAATTTCTTCACTTCAGAAAAGAGTTCTCAAACTGAGGGAATTGACGTTATTTCAAGAGCATATTGACTTTCATATGTGGCAAGAGAATATTATTTTGTGTGCATCTATTGCGATTAAGATACTACCTTGCCCTAGACTACGTACCAGTTGCCTGGAGTACTAAGCGTGTTTTTTTTTCAAATCAGAAAAAGCGCACTTCACTTAGACGAAGACATACCGCCCAATAAGTATCTCAAATTTTCTTCTGGAAACAATGGAGAGAATAGAAGAACGTCATAGAAGGGAGGTGGGTTTGGTGGTGGGCACCAATCCATACCCAACAATATCTTACCGGGAGGGAAAATTCGCGGAGATAATTCTCCATAACTTAGTTGATAAGATGGATAGAGTGATTGACCGTGGAAAATACGTGGTAGGGGTTCAGATATCTATGGCGCGTATGACAACATAGATCATATGGCTAATCGATATGTCAAACTGTGAGCAAGCGTAGCCCAAATCCCTCTATTGCATAGGTGGGATAAGGGTCAAAGCAGTGAGGGTGGAACTGGCAGCGACTCTGCAGTGACGAGGGCAACCACTGGCCAGAAGCTACCCCCAAGGTGGGATTTTACCGCCCTTCCATTGGCGTAAAGAGCTTACTGCAGAAGTTCAATGAGGTTGGGTTTTAAACTCAAGTCTATACTGATGACCTGATCATCATTATACGTAACCGGGACATGTCATAGGGAGAGACTCATGGAACGATAGAGAGATAGTTCCAGGTGGAAGAGTTCAGGGTCAGTCCAGACAATCCGTCCGGAAGCTAAGGATGGGAAAAATTATCCCGGCTATCAGCTTGTTCGTCTAGTCTTTGAGTTATAAAGGGTTATCCAAATATATCGGGCTCACTTCCATGGAAGGAACGAGTGTCCGTATCAGGAAAGCGAATAATTCTCTATGGGCTTGTAAAAGAGCTGTCATGCACGAGAAATCTCAATTAGATTTATATGGCTGTAGTAAACCCCATTATCACCAACGGTTACGTCTGGAGCTCAATTAAATAGAGTTCATTGCGTGGGAGTTACAGGAGCTATGAGGACAGCACCCACCAGGGCTCCCATTCCATGAGCATAAGACCTTGAGTCTGCGTACAGATTGCTAGGTCTCAGTTACGTAAGGGACAATAATTGTCCAAAGGCACATTAAAATCTGGAGATAGGTGACTGATAAATGCCCGGAACTCTTAATGAAGACGGACAATATCTTGCCCACCATCAGATCAAAAAGACGACCCCTCCGATTTTACATTGCGGATAGAGGTACGTGGCTGGGGACAGACCTCAGTCCACGTCGGGTTAATGGGATTATCTCGTACACAGACGGCTCCAAGACGGATAGTGGTACTGGAGCGAGTTTGAATGAATTTTGCCCATCAGACTTACGCAACCCTGTCCTATGCCGAAATGTTTGCGATCCTCAAATGCGGGTATGAGAATCTGTTAAGAGTCTTCAGAGAGAATAAAATTTACATTTGCTTGGAAAACAGAGCTGCTCTACTTTCTCTTGAGACTGATGAGGTACATTCTGTGGTGGTGTATTAGTGTAGGGTCGTCCTGGGGGATTTGGTTGGCCATAATAGGGTCGATTTTGTATAGGTTCTGAAACCGTCGAATATTCCGGGAAACGCCTGGTACGACAAGACTTCCCAATAAGTCCAATGGGGTCTGAGCCTGTCATAGGTTTATTACAGTACAGCGGCCTCGTCGCCAGAAACGCAATGAATCGGCAAGCGATCTATGGCTAATTACTCCAGGAATAAGATAAGCCGGGCTTAGGAGACCCAGCGCCTTGTGAGTGAACTAGGCTCCTTACAGGCAACTGCCGCTGGAACAGAGATTCGCATCTGCTGCGGATCATAGAAGATCCGGAATGCAAGTGGTGCTTGGAGGACGTGGAATCGTCCACTCATATTCTTGAGGACTATCCAGCGTTGACTATGACAAGAGAAAGATCCAGCCGAGGAAGCCGTGCGCTTTCGCTAGGTAGGCCGTGCTACCTGGTAGAATTTGTATATGAGTGGGCGCACAATGGACCCATACTGGTGGCCTAAGTGCATGAGATCTCTCGCTCGAGGTTTTAAAAGTAATTCATTTATTAGTATTTCTAACTTGATTGCTTTCGTAGTGATGTAACTAGGAATTAATGTCAAATGATTAATGTGTAGTCCATTTCATAGATGATATAGTATCACTTATACGAAGTAATTTTTCAAGCAATATTTTAGAATATGACTTGTCATATAATTCTTTTTCTTCCCCTGCATTAAAAAAAACAATGTTATTGAGTTTGGCTACCATTTTTTGAACAAAATTCAAACTCGTGCCAAAATTCAAAATTCTATGCATATGTTTCATAAATCAGTAATTGCGTTGAAAATCTGAATCGAAGTCAAATACGTTAGCACAATATACAGGGTGTAATAAATTTGCTTAACACCATTGGGATCTCGCAAACCGTAAGAGATATACGGTTTTATTAAGACGCTTTTTAGACAAATTTTGTGTCGTTTTTGAGATTTTTGAAAGATATTAAACTCTTCCTGATTTTATCTGAAAAGACCATTTAGAAATTTCACATTCTCACTGCCATTATTTCTTCCTTGTAACAAATTTTCTCGCAATTTTGAAATTTTTGAAAAAAAATATCCAAAAATCTTGTTTTTTCATGGAGATCATTTATAATTAATTTCACATTCTCACTGACATTTTTTCTTCCCTATAAGGTGGAAGCCTTTGACTTCAAAGGAGACGTTTCACCATGGTGGACCTATTCTCAATTTGATTATGGACCTTTTAGAAGCTTTCGATCCCCTAAAACCAATTATGTATCAAACTTACCCATTAGAGCTAACAATTATCCTAATTCAGAAACGATCTCTGTCTAACGCCTTACTTTTTGTAGCGAACTCCTGCAGCTGCCAATTTTTTACATTATTGGCTTTGGAAGATCCAAAAAATACATGTCCCTAAATAATAAAACTAAATTAATGATGTTCGAAATATAATATTGAAAATCTAAGGATGACACCTTATAGCAGGGGAAATGGCATTGAGAATTTAAAATTTATTTTAAATGATCTCTTACGATAATGTCAGGAAAAAATAAAAATAATTTTCATAATTTTAGTTTTTTTCTAAAATATCAAAAATGAGAGAAAGTTTGTTAACGTTCTACTATATCCGCAATTTTGCCCCCATTTTAACTGGCTTCGTATCATACAATAACTGTTTATCATTAATATAACTTTAACTGCTTCCTTGAGGATAAACGACCAGATGCAATTGGACCTAATAAATGCAATCACGATAATAATTATTGTCCATATTTTCCACGATTTTAAAGTCTTTCGCTTGATATATAATTAACAAATGTTGTTCGTAATTAACTCGTATTATCTATATTCAAAGAGCTTACCTAATTTCATGATAATACCAAAGTAATTATATGCGATTTCTTAAATACTATTACGCTGTATCGTTATCAAATACCACCAGGTCCAACATACCCAAACACTTTTAATTCTAAGACTAAGTAATTAATAAAGACATTTTTTCATCATTACTTGAAAAACTATTAATAATAAGGTACTGCCGACCAATCTGGGTAGCGGTAATTGCAATATGGGTGAATAGATTTATCGATACAATCGGAGTTTTCTGAATCAGAAAAGTAAAAGTAGACGACAAAATTAAAACACTTAGTACCTAGATACAATACCATAAAGAACTATAGTATGTACTCTTTTGTAAGGTATATGAAATAGGTTTTACCATTCCTTAATTTATTTTAAATCCGATACTTCCTTAAGTATTTTTTAATGATAATGTAGGAGGTGACACTTTAGTATAGGTTTTATAAATATCATTAGATGAGAAAAAAATAAGAGCGAATGATTTATATTTACCTTTCGTAAAAATATTGCAGCCTCAAGATACCGCAATTATTATGGACAGGGATAGGAAAACCAAAACGAAAAACACCTGCCCAGCTTTACTGGATATATATTTAAAAACAAATAAGCTAGAACAAGATACGCATGACTTGAAGTTTAAGTTATAATACATTTGGCTTATAAGATCGATTTTTTGCAGCAATCCCAAGATCGTGGAAAAGTAACTTACAATACGAGCATTTGTTTCCTCTTGCTTTGCATTTTATTTTCTAAATATCAGTATTGTCAATAACTAATACAGAATTTCTTGTGGTATCCGGAAAGTACACCTACTATTCGTGGACTTAACTGTACCGTTACAAAAACTTTGGCAAATCTTGGAAAAATCCCTCATAAGAACACTGCATCCAACAACTGTATAAACAAACAACATCAAGAGTTAAGATAGCTTCGAAGTTACAAAGGGTCTGAGGAGATATGCTAGCTCTCCCCCACACTTTTTAAAATATATTGAAACGAAATATTGAAGAACTGGCGGAGATTATGCAGTGGAATGGGCATACAAATGAATGAAGACACAAACCTATATACCCTTCACTTTGCACACGATCAGAAGGTTATTGCGCAGGATAAGGAAGATCTAGAGTTCATGACTAGAAGAAAATTCATGGTGCTTACCAGTAAATTAAACCAAAACCCAGTATCTTCGAGTTGGGGGAGATAAAATGGAATTAGATCAACAAGAGGTCATAGATCATTGTAATGAATATACCCACCTAGGGACAAACATTGATTAAAAATGACGCACAGAAAAAGAAATTGAAAATCGAATTATGAAGGGAAAGCAAGTAATCGGCTGTCTAAACTTCATTCTTTGGTTTAAATGCATTACCCGTGAAAACACCTCCTATACAATACAGTGTTCTTGAGCATAACCCTGTATGGATGCGAAACATGGCACGTCGGCTATTAGTACTAGAAATGGATTACTGGCGAAGATTTGCTGGCAAGTCAAGGCTCGAACAAATTAGGAACGAACGCATAAGAGAAATGATGAAAGTGCCAACAACCATTATAGAAGAAATACAGAAACGACAACTAAGATGATATGGACACGTCGGAAGAATGACCTACAACATGACTACGCCGAAAAGTGTATCGTGTTAGGAGATCACTCCTTTTTAAACATTTTCATGAGGTGGTTTGCAGATTTCAGTATGCTTGTTTCCGAACAAGACTCCATCCCATTTATATGATCTAATCTTTCATGAACGAGAACCACCACCGTCTACAGCCGGATTTAGCCGTATTTATGTTTGATTATAAGGAAACGCGAAAAATGTTTCGTTCTTCTTCTTATAGTGATCTAAATGGTAATTGCAGCGCGAAAATTTTCCGTCGTCGTGCGGTTAAACCATCTTCTCAAATCCTTTAACCATGAGTTTTGGCGCCTTCTCACTGATCTCTTGACTTACACTTTGTCCTCTATTATGAATTGTAGCAACTCGTATGTGTCACCTCTCAGCACATGGCCCCGAAACTGCATTTTCCCTTTTTTATGGTGTTTAGTATTTTTTTTCATGTGCACGCTTTGGAGTTGTTCGTTTCGTCGTTAGTAATCTTCGGTTCCCATGAAATTCGTAGCATTTTCTATTCTTTTCTTTTTGTCTCTGGATCTGGCGCATGGCGTACCAACTTTCACAATCATAAAGCAAGGGGGAAGACATATATTGTAGATTGCTAGGAAGCCGTTTCGGCTAGTTTCAGCCGCCCGGTACTGCTACTTTTACAGATATTTTGTGCATGATTCTACAACTTAATTTGTGTCCAAGAGACGTAGGCTTCTTCCAAATGAAGCTATTTTCTTTTGAGGTAGTTGACTCACCTCTTGAGGTAGCTGTACTTCTTTAAGATACTTCAGCCTTTTGCAGAGTTGGGTTGGACATGAGACAGAGTAGATGTTCTGAGGATTGAGTTGCATTATTGCAAAATCTGCATGGGTCGTCTTCTGCTTTACCTATTGCCTTTAGGTGGTATTTTACCGGGCAGTGAGCAGTCTGGCGACAGACCTTATATCTGCTCTGTTCATGTCTAAGAGTTGTTCTGCTCTTTTCGCAGAGATGGTGATAAACCTTTTCGCCTGTCTTAGCCCTGGAGTGTTTCTCCAGTAGAACGACAGTTGGTCCATTTCCCATTTATTTAATTCTTCGGTGATGTGGCTCTTCATAAGACCACAGTAGGGCTCTGGACCATAATATGGTGTTCCAGCTCTTTCTTTCGCAAGGCAGTCTGCTCTTTCGTTGTCGGCTATGCCTCTTTGGCCAGCAACCCCACATTAAAGTTACCTGGTTGCGTATTGCTAGTTGTTTTAGAGTTTTCTTACATTCCCAGACTAGCTTTGACACACAGTTGAAAACTTTTCGAGCTCTTAGAGCCGCCTGGCTATCTGAAAATATCTGTGAAGTCCCTTTGTGAGGCACTCTTCTCCACATATATTTATGGCAAGCACTTCCGCTTGGAAGATGGTTATATATTTGCCTAGCGGTTTGGAAAGCTTACAGTTTGGGTAAAATGCCCATTCCTGTTCCTTTCGCTAGTTTTGAATCATCTGTGTACCACAGCGATGCGTTATGGGCCTGAGGTAGTTTTTTACTCTATCATGATTGGCGATCATCAATAACCACTGCGAATGGCACATCTGGGTCCAGCACTTGATCACTTTGTTTGCTGTAATTTTCCAGTTTTATTTCTTCAAAGATGCGCAGGTGACCAGTCAAATCTCCAGGCTTGGATTTGCCTATTTGGAATAGCATATGAGAACTGATAATCGTCTCCCTCTTCACACTGAGATGAAGAGGAGACATGTTCAGCAGTACCTCTAAGGCTGCGGTAAGGCACGTTATTCCCAGGCATATCAGCCTTTGCATACCATACCAGCGAGGCATAGGTGACCGTGGGCTTTATTATTGTTTGGTAGATTCAATATACCATTTTTGGTTTTAAGTCCCATATCTTGCCAACTGATTTGCGGCATGTCCAAATTGCTGCTGTGGCTTTAGAGACGGTGTCTTCTAGATGCTGGGAAGACATATCACGCAATCATCCGAATCTGTGAGACCCTGAATTAGATATGTTCTTTTAAAAAAAGTTTTCAGGCTCATGAAGGTATTCCTCGCCTTTTCAACACTTGAGAGTGTTTCCTTTTTCTGGTCACATTGACTATAGATGTTAGCTCTTAGTTATTTTGTTGATTCGTTTAGTTGTTATCCTTTAGCTCGTAGGTGTGCATTTATCCGTGCTTTTAAAAAAATCAGTACTTGGTTTTGGAGACATTAAGATGTAAATCGAATACTCCACTATAATGAACTGCACGATTCAGTGTGTTTTATAGTTCTTGTTCATCATTTTCTATTATAACGATATCGTCAGCGTATCTAATGCCGTTTATTATAGTTCGCTTGATCTTAATTCTCCTTTGAACTCCATACAATGCCTCATTAAATATAGCTTCAGAATATTGATTAAACAATAGTTTAAAATACTCTTCTTCAAAACAGTTAACAAAGTGATTTAAGCCTAAGCTCTCATCAGTGTTATTTGTCAGGGACGGGAGCATGCAAACATATCGAGGAAGAGAACGAAACAACACTCATTGAAAATGGTCATATTTAAATTTCACTAATTATATTTTTAAAGTTTCACATAATTTGAGCAGTGAAACGAGGACTACACCACGTCGTTATTTAAATGGCAAATATGTCACTATTTCGCAAGTACCACTAATGATGGCTTAGGCCGAAAGTGGTCGGTTACACTGTTTTGAAGAAGAATCCTTTTGGATTAAAAGTTTTTTCCATCAAATACAAAATGGTTTCCTCTAATATTGACTTTAATAATTCTTCTTATAGATAGTTCTCGAACCCACCAACCACGTATTAGTTTATCTGTTAACATAATCTGGGGGAGATTCTCGTGGAGAATAAGACGTCCTTTCCTCTGAATTATTACAGCTATAATACTCTCGGATCACCTCTAAAATACTGTGACAAATCAATATTTTTAAAAACATAGAAACTAGGTGTCTTGTGTTGAAAGTGATGTTGCTTATTCTACCCTGTTCGTCGACTCCAGTTGCTCTTCAGATTTCGATCGATCAACTTTTGGTGTTCAACGCAATCGAACGCTTTTCGATAATTGATTAAATATACATAAACTTTTACGTTCATGTCTCTACACCTTTGTGTCACTACATGTAGAGAAATAAAAGCTTCATGTGTGCTCAATTCATTTTGAAATCTGAACCGAGTGCATTTCCATTTGATGTTCGCATTTTCTATAGATCATGGTGTGGATTTTAAGGATAATTTTTGGTACGCGAATTATAAGCTTTATCGATGGTCATTGCATCATGAGGAGTTATTTTTTTTGATACGCTAGATACGTTAGATACGCAGATCCTGTTCGTCGACTCCAGTTGCTCTTCAGATTTCGATCGATCAACTTTTGGTGTTCAACGCAATCGAACGCTTTTCGATAATTGATTAAATATACATAAACTTCTACGTTCATGTCTCTACACCTTTGTGTCATTACATGTAGAGAAATAAAAGCTTCATGTGTGCTCAATTCATTTTGAAATCTGAACCGAGTGCATTTCCATTTGATGTTCGCATTTTCTATAGATCATGGTGTGGATTTTAAGGATAATTTTTGGTACGCGAATTATAAGCTTTATCGATGGTCATTGCATCATGAGGAGTTATTTTTTTTTTTTTGAAATATTATAAATTTAACCAATCTAATGGTATCTGGCCTGAGTTATAAATTTTGTTAACTAATGATGGTATTAGGTCCAAACTTTTGGCCTCATTCTCTGCGTATATTTCATCACAGCCGATAGCTTTGTCTCTTTCTGTGCCCTTATTGCATGAACAACTTCGTATTTGGTTATTTCTTTAGTCTATCGGTGTTTCTTTGGATCAACATATTTCTGGAATTTTAGCATTGAAACAATGCACCGACGATCATTAAAATAAGAAATCAAAATATGATTTGTGTAGATTTCAGTACTTTTGCATCCGCACTAACAGCAAACAACACTTCATCAATTCGTTGTCTCATACTCGTTGCGGATAATCTAGTTTCAAATGCAGAACTGCATTTTACAGAAAAATTCGCTTAATTCTTTACAAAACAACTTTGCGCTACCCTACCACTAATAGTATATAAGTTGGCTTAAAACCACTTTGATTCAACAATATTTAACATTACAAACACATCTTTTCAATAGTTATTATTTCATACCTTTTGTGCCATTTTGTGAATATTTTGGAAATATTACAATGAAAACTTTAGTAAGTAATATTTACATTCGATATGTAACATTATTGCCTTTCATTAAAGTGCTGATTTTTTTAAATTTAAAATTTATTTTATATTATGGAGGATTTGAGAAAAACAATAGGCCCTAATGTAGACCCTTTAATATAAGGAAAAATCTAATACCTCGTTGGTTTTTATGAAATTTAAAATGGGACTCTGTTGAAGATTTGGGAACAACAATAAATCAACCTTAATAAAATATTATGAATATATGCAGTCATGAAGCTTAAATTACAAAATATTATTTTTCAGAATACGAAAAAAGGGATTGAAACCAAAATTTCGCATGATTTTTGACTTCAATGCTCAATGTATTATACTGCCCAGTTAGCTATTAGCTTCAACGGGTTTAATCAAGATCCTAATTTAGTTCTAAACAAAAAATTTAACGCAAAAGTTGTAACGAGTATTACGGACAACTTTTAGGATCATTTTTGGATGTACAGAGTGCACAAACCAATCCATTAGATTTTTAATTTTCAATATATCTTCACTGGCCCAGTCAGGATTGTTAAGATTTAGTCCTAATATTTTATGATTTATAGTCATTTTTAGGATAAAAGCATCGTAGCTTTGTGAGCTTATAACATTTTTACTACTTGACATTCACTACAACTCTGTATTGAAGTATTTCAAGGATGTCCCATTTTAATGTCCGTGCTTTTATTTGACGTATTTTAACAAAAGCATTCATGACAAATCAAAATTAGATGCTTAAATTTGTTCAAAAATGGATTCTACTTTAGTTAGACAAAGATGGAAAGTATTAATGCCAATATTATACAAATAATGAAATTGCACAATAGAAAGATTTTCGTATTTATAGATTTTCTAAGCAAGCATTAATTTTTTTGAACCAAGCATTTGAACACGAAAGAGATAGCTAATATTAAAGAAGCTATAGGACTTGAATGTAATATTTCCGTATGAAACCATTTTTTCCAAATCATTCAACCTTATTAATTCTCTACCTAGTCGTATATAGATAATAATAATACCAAATAGGAGATGGTTACTTTTCGGTATTAAAGGTTGTTATGACTTGAGTTCTACGATTCCATTGCCTCTATCGTTGATGAGTGGGCTAAGATTTGAAAAATATCGTATCTTTGATGATTAAAGAACTAACGGTAAAATCGAATTCAAACGGCGTAGCATAATAGACGAGCTCACCGAAGGAGAAAGAGTGAGTGAGTGAGTTTATTCTCTATAATTAGCAAGGGTGTCTAAACTAGTAAGAATATGGCTCGCTGAAAACTTGTCTATTATTTTCAGTTATTATTCCTTATATTTTTCCCTCAATGCTGTTCTACCACTCTTCTAGACCACTAAATTTGTATTTTACTTACCTATGCTCAGAGATACCAGATCCTCTTTTTTGAAAATATTTTGGTTGAATTATCAAAACGTTGAACTTCTTCTTATTTATGGTTAATAATTGACTAAAGTAGGCTCTTTGAGCGATCACAACTACAACACCGGCAGCTCGTCAATGAGAGCCCATGCATTTACTTCAGGATGAGCACTATGCAAATAAAATTCAAATAGCTCCATTACGCCATTAATGGCGTATCATAGCAAAGCTATAATAATTACCAGTGCACGTCTTTTATGTTCTATATCAAGATTTATAATTACCATTGGATTCCGCAAATACATGGTACCTTGCTGCTATGTGCTAAAGAAGCAATCCAGATATCGAAATATGATTTAATAGGGCTGGCTCATAATTCCTTAATGCTTGGTGTACCTTCTTTAAAAGTTTTGTGGATATTCTGGACGCTTGAATTAGTTTCGGAAGAAACTGTACGGCTTATCATG
Organism: Pissodes strobi; assembly: GCA_016904865.1. Classification (NCBI taxonomy): domain Eukaryota; kingdom Metazoa; phylum Arthropoda; class Insecta; order Coleoptera; family Curculionidae; genus Pissodes; species Pissodes strobi. The sequence continues at coordinate 436,559 of MU182247.1, forward strand.
ACGAAAATTCATGCTTTCGCTTTGTACTACATTTCATGTATTACCATTATATCCAAAATAATTCCATCTATAAACTTCAGGTACTATTTGATAAGAACAAAATTTGTACATAAATGTAATGATATCAGTATACACTAACTGCAACGTGCCTCTAAAATGTCATTTTTATTCTGGATGAAATTTTATTTTGAAAAAATAGTCAGCAAGCCTCTATCATATTTCTCAAAACAGTTGCAATACCAGCCTTGAATCATGTGTTGTGTAGCAGATTAGTTTTATCTGCTAGCAAATATAAATATATTCTGATAAATTTGATGCATGGTTCTTCCTCTTTTCTGGTTTTACCCTTACCTACCGTTTGAATTCTTTCTTTTTCCACCAGTTTCCATCAACAACATAATTCATGGAGCTCCAGAAAGAGCGTTTCGGGCATGGTCATTTTCGATAAAAGAGAATCGAACGTCGTGTATTCGTGACTAGCAAGTTAGAGACATGAAATCGTATTTGTCTGATAGGAGCCAGTGTGTGTATGTGAGATGCTGGATAGTGTATCTGCACTTGTGAGGGTGTTCCAGGGGGTGCCTCAGAGATCAATATTGGGTCCGCTTCTGTTCCTGTTTTATGTCAATGACTCATCCGGGAATCAATATCCTGGGGCGCTAAGTCCAATATGCGGATGATAAGTCAGTCATTTTTTCAGCTGGTTCTCGAGGTGAACTGTCTCGACTTGGCACTGTGGCCACCAGACATATTATGTCTGATTGGAGCGAGTCCAACAACTTCGAACATACAGAAAACCGGTCTCATGGAGTTTATTATTTGCGGGAGCAGGAGCGCATCTCTGCATGTTAGTGTGCAACATAGATCTATACCGATTGTCGAGAGGGAGAAATTTCTGGGGGTTTATGTAGATAGCGGATTGTCTTGGCAGGCTCACATTGGATGCCTGCGATCTAAATTGAATAGTGTTTGCATGGTGATTCGCTCTATAAGAGATCAAATATCCATTAAAAATCTACGTTTTTTTTTCACATACGTACAGTCTCATATGGAATCATGTTTTGGGGATCACCTTCAGGAGCAAAAAAAATCTTCATAGCCCAGAAACGAATAATTCGCTGCATGTTGAAATTGCATTACCGTCAATCTTGTAGGCATATTTTACGCAACTTTAACAGCATCTTCCCCATATTATCTTGCACTGGTTTTATTCGTGAAGAAACTTCCTGATCTATTTCTGACTAACTGTAATTGTAATTTTAAGTGTAAGTTTTATTAAGTTGACAGCGTCTTGTCAATATTCGAAAGTATG
>MU182247.1:437880-483652 GCA_016904865.1 Pissodes strobi
AAAAAAAAACAAGTTATGTTCATTCGACGTATTATCGGTCGTAGATTCCGAATCCGCTATTAGAAAATTGTGACCTACCAAAAAATAGGTCACAATTTTAGATTAGGTCACAATCCACTTTAAGGCAACAACTGACTCCTCTCAAGCAAATATGATTTCAATAGTGAGGCACCCACTACCCTCACACCACAAATCTCCAACTTGCTAATCACGAAGACGCGACGTTCGATTCTCTTTTATCGAAAATGACCATGTCCGAAACGCTCTTTCTGGAGCTCCATGAATTATGTTGTTGATGGAAACTAGTGGAAAAAGGAGGAATTCAAACGGTAGGTAAGGGTAAGACCAGAAAAGAGGAAGAACCATGCATCAAATGTATCAGAATATATTTGTATTTGTTAGCAGATAAAACTAATCTGCAATACAACACATGATTCAAGGCTGATATTGCAACTGTTTTGAGAAATATGATAGAGGTTTGCTGATTATTTTTTCAAAAGAAAATTTCATCCAGAATAAAAATTATATTTTAGAGGGACGTTGCAGTTAGTGTATACTAATATCATTACATTTATGTACAAATTTTGTTCTTATCAAATAGTAGCTGAAGTTTATGGATGGAATTATTTTGGATATAATGGTAATACATGAAATGTAGTACAAAGCGAAAGCATGAATTTTCGTCATGATAAGCCGTATAGTTTCTTCCCAAACTAATTCAAGCGTCCAGAATATCCACAAAACTTTTAAAGAAGGTACACCAAGCATTAAGGAATTATGAGCCAGCCCCATTAAATCATATTTCGATATCTGGATTGCTTCTTTATCACATAGCAGCAAGCTACCATGCATTTGCGAATTCCAATGGTAATTAAAACTCTTGATATAGAAGATAGAAGTAATTATCATAGCTTTACTATAACACGCAATTCACCTTAATGGCGTAATGGAGCTATTTGAATTTTATTTGCATAGTGCTCATCCTGAAGTAAATGCATGGGCTCTCATTGACGAGCTGCCGGTGTTGTAGTTGTGAGTCGCTCAAAGAGCCTACTTTAGTCAATGATTAACCATAAATAAGAAGAAGTTCAACGGTTTGATAGTTCAACCAAAACATTTTCAAAAAAGAGAGCATCAGGATCTGGTATCTCTGAGCATAGGTAAGTAAAATACAAATTTAGTGGTCTGGAATAGTGGTAGAACAGCATTGAGAGAAAAACATGTCAATAATAATAGCTGAAATTAATAGACAAGTTTTTAGTGAGCTAAGCACGGTCCTCCTGCTAGTTTAAACAACCTTCCTCACTATAGAGAATAAATTCATTCATTCTCTTTTGCCATTCGATGAATTCAACTAGTATGCTAGTCCGTTCGAATTCGATTTTAGTTTTCGTTTTGTAATGATCATAGATACGATATTTTCCAATCAAAATATTAACCCACTCATTAACGATAGAGGCAATCGTAGAAGTCAAGTCATAACAACCTTTAACACTGCGAAAAGTAACCATCTCGTAATTGGTATTATTATTCTCCGTATACAACTAGGTACAGAATTAAGAAGGTTGAATGGTTTGAAAAAAATCTTTCATACAAAAATAGCTTCTTTAATATTGGCTATCTGTTTTACTTGGTTTAAGAAAATTGATGTTTGCCTGAAAATTTATAAATACCAATACCTTTGTAACGTGTAGTTTCAATATTTATATAATATTTGCATTATTACTCTCTTTCCTGTCTAACTAAAGTATTATAATAAAAGTGAATTAATTTTTGAATAAATAAAACCATCTAATTTTGATTTATCATATATGCTTTGGTTAAAAAATCTTAAACAAAAACAGAGGCATTGAAATGGGACATCCTTGAAATACTTTGGAAATAGAGAGTTAAAGTGAATTTCAAGTAATAAAAATGTTACAAGCTCACGAAGCTACGATGCTTTTATCGTAAAAATGACCATAAATTATAAAACATTAGGGGTAGATCTTAACAACCCTATACTAGCTGACTGGACAAGTGAAGATACATTGAAAATTAAGAATCCAATAGATTCTCCGTTTAAAAATAAAAACTTGGTTTATACACTCTGTATATCCAAAAATAATTTTAAAATTTGTTCATAGTACTCGGTATAACTTTTACGTTAACATTTTTGTTTACAACTGAATCAGAATCTAGATTAAACCAGTTGTGATAGCTAACTGGGTAGCATAATACATTGAGCATTGAAGTCAAAAATCATGTTGAATTTTGGCTTCAAGCCCTTTTTTCGTAGTCTGAAAAATAATATTTTGTAGAACATAATTTAAGTTTCCTGACTGCATATATACATAATATTTCATTATCGTTTATTTATTGTACTTCATAAATCTTCAACAGAGCCTCATTTTAAATTTTATGAAAACCATATATTTTTCGTCAAATTCTTAATGTTTCATAGGTACAAACAATATATCATTAGGGCCTATTGTTCTGTTAAAATCCCCAATAATATAAAATAAATTTTAAATTTCAAAAAATCAGCACATATCGAATGTAAAGATTACTTACCAAAGTTTTCATTGTAATATTTCCAAAATATTCACAAAATGGCACAAAAGGTATGAAATAATAACTATTGAAAAGATGTGTTTGTAATGTTAAATATTGTTGAATCAAAGTGGTTTTAAGCCAACTTATATACTATTAGTGGTAGGGTAGCGCAAAGTTGTTTTGTAAAGAATTAAGCGAATTTTTCTGTAAAATGCAGTTCTGCATTTGAAACTAGATTATCCGCAACGAGTATGAGACAACGAATTGATGAAGTGTTGTTTGCTGTTAGTGCGGATGCAAAAGTACTGAAATCTACACAAATCATATTTTGCTTTCTTATTTTAATGATCGTCGGTGCATTGTTTTAATGCCAAAATTCCAGAAATATGTTGATCCAAACAAGCATGGACAAAACTAAAAATTAAATAATAAATAACCAGATACGAAGTTGTTAATGCAATAAGGGCACAGAAAGAAAAAAGTGATCGGTCCTGATGAACTGTAGGTACGCGGAAATACTTAAATTAATCGCAGAGAATGAGCCAAAAATTTGAACCTAACAACAGCATTATTGGACAGAATTTTTAGCTGATGCATGATACCATTAGATTGGTTAAAGTCAACATTAAGAATATAAAAAAATAATTCTTCATAATGTCTTATGATTTGCCTACTAAAAGTTATCGGAAGTAATTGCACAAGTGCATCAAAATTACCGATAATTTTGCATGACAACGTGTTGTCTAAAAACTGCATGAGTTCATTTTCATATTTTGGAGAAAGAGCCCGACACCGAAGGTGGAGGGCTCTTTTTCCAAAATATGAAAATGACCGAATGCAGTTTTTCTAAGACAACACGCTCGAATGCAAAATTATGTGGTTATTTTGATGCACGAGTGTAATTCGAGGGAATATTTCCCGAATAAGGACATGGTTCAAAAAAATACATTTGATAATTTTTTTAATACACAAACGTACATGTAACTGTAAGCAAAATAAAGAGACGCATAAATACGATTTTTTTAATCCGAAATGAAACATTTTTAATAATATATATTCACTGGACTTTGACGTTATTTATAAATTGTCGCTGTCATCGTAAGTTTACAATGGAATTACCATACATACGTAGGATGTAATTATCGCCGTGCTCTTTCGGTTTCTACAGTGCAATTATCGGAAGTAATAGCACAAGTGCATCAAAATTACCGATAATTTTGCATGACAGCGTGTTGTCTAAAAACTGCATGAGTTCATTTTCATATTTCGGAGAAAGAGCCCGACACCGAAGGTGGAGGGCTCTTTTTCCAAAATATGAAAATGACCGAATGCAGTTTTTCTAAGACAACACGCTCGAATGCAAAATTATCTGGTTATATTGATGCACGAGTGTAATTCGGGGGAATATTTCCCGAATGAGGACATGGTTTTAAAAAATACATTTTTATTCTTTTTTTAATGCAAAAACGTACATGTGACTGTAAACAAAATAAAGAGACGCAAAAATACGATTTTCTTTAATCCGAAACGAGACATTTTTAATAATATATTTTGACTTTAATTTGACGTTATTTATAAACTGTCGCTGTCATCGTAAATTTACAATGAAATTCCCATAGATACGTACGATGCAATTATCGCTGTGCTCTTTCGGTCTCTGCAGTGCAATTATCGCTGTAATTTTCCGGTAATTGCACTCTTCTAATGGGATTTTTTATACATGAGGGAAATATTCGCTGTAATTTTCCGAGAATTGCACTCCTCTAATGGGATTTTTTATACATGAGGGAAATATTCCTTAAAATCATCCACACGGGGATCTACAGAAAATGCGAACATCAAATGGAAATGCGCTCAGTTCAGATTTCGAAATGGATTGAGCACAAGTGAAGCTTTCATCTCTCTACATGTACTGATGCAAAGGTGTAGAGACATGAACGTAAATGTGTATGTAAAAATTTACAAATAAATCGATTATCGAAAAGCATTCGATTGCGTTGCACACCAAAAGTTGATCGAAATCTGAAGAGCAACTGGAGTCGACGAGCACGATCTGCGCATCAAATGGCAGTGTCAAGGTAGAATAATCAATCTAAGAAAACGTATTGACCAAAAAAGGAGTTTAACATGGTTGTGTCTTTCTTATCCTCATTACTGTTTATTCTATACAGTCTGAAGCTATATTTAATGAGGCACTGAATGGAGTTCCAAGCGGAATTAAGATCAACGGAACTATAATAAACAACATTAGATACGCTGACGATATTGTTATAATAGAAAATGATGAACAAGAACTAAAAAACATACTGGATCGTGTAGTTCACTATAGCAAAATATTAGATTTATGTCTTCAAAACCAAAGTACTGATTTTTTCAGACACAAAATGCATACCTACGAGTTAGAGAACAAACAACTGAACAAGTACATCAACAAAATATCTAAGAGTTATCATCAATAGTCAATGTGACCCAAAAAAGGAAACACTCTCAAGTATTGAATAAGCGAGGAATACCTTCATGAGCCTGAAAACTTTCTTTAAAAGAACATATCTAATTCAGGGTCTCACAGAATGCGGATGATTGTGAGATATGTCTTCCCAGCATCTACAAGACACCGTCTCTAAAGCCACAGCAGCAATCTGGACATACCGCAAATCAGTTGGCAATATATGGGGCTTAAAACCAAAAATGGTGTATTGGATCTACCAAACAATAATAAAGCACATGGTCACCTATGCCTCGCTGGTATGGTGGCCAAAAACCTAGCAGGTCACCGCTCGGACCAAACTTAATAAGGTGCAAAGGTTGATATGCCTGGGAATAACGTGCCTTACCACAGCCGTAGATGTACTGCTGAACATGCCTCCTCTTTATCTCAGTGTGAAGAAGGAGGCGATTATCAGTGCTCACAGGCTATTCCAGATAGGCAAATTCAAGCCTGGAGATTTGACTGGTCACCTGTGCATCTTTGAAGAAACAAAACTGGAACATGCCAGCAAACAAAGTAACCAAATGCTGGTCATGTTGGACCTAGATGTCCCATTCGCAGTGATTATTAATGACCGCCAATCATGGGAGAGTAAAAAACTACCTCAGGCCCATAACGCATCGCTGTGGTACACAGATGATTTAAAACAAGGAGCAGGATTGGGCATTTCCGGTCCAAACTATAAGCTTTCCAAACCACTAGGCAAATATATAACCATCTTCCAAGCGGAAGTGCTTGCCATAAATATATGTGCAGAAGAGTGCCTCACACAAGGACTTCACAGAAAGCACATCTACATATTTTCAGACAGCCAGGCGGCTCTAAAAGCTCTAAAAGCTTTCAATTGCGTGCCAAAGCTAGTGGGAAAGTAAGCAAACCCTAAAACAACTAGCAACATGCAACCAGGTAACTTTAATGTGGGTTCCTGGCCATAGAGGTATAGAGGGCGATGAAAAAGCATATTGCCTTGCGACAGAAGGAGTTGGAACACCATATTATGGTCCAGAGCCCTACTGTGGCCTTATGAAGAGCCACATCACCGAAGAACTAAACAAATGGGAAAAAGACCAACTGTCATCCTATTGGAGAAACACTCCAGAACTAAGACAGGCGAAAAGGTTTATCACCATCTTTGCGAAAAGAGCACAACAGCTCTTAGACATGAACAAAGCAGATACTGGAACTATAGCCAGACTGCTGCCTGTACACTGCCCGGTAAAATACCACCTAAAGGCAATAGTCAAAGCAAAACACGAACACATATTTTGTAATAATGCAACTGGAACCGCAGAACATCTACTCAGTCAATGTCCAACCCAACTCTGCAAAAAGCTGAAGTACTTTAAAGAAGGACAGTTACCTCAAGAGGTGTGTCAACTACCTCTCAAGAAAATAGCTTCGTTTGGAAGAAGCCTACGTCTCTTGGACACAAATTAACTTGTAGTCATGCACAAAATATCTATAAAGGTAGCAGTGACGGGCAGCTGAAACTAGCCAAAACGACTCCCTAGCAATCTACAATCTATATCTTTCTCATTGTTTTATGGTTGTGAAAGTTGGACGTTAGGTCCATAGACAGAAAGAATAGAAGATGCTGCGGGTTTGATGGGAATGGAAGATTACTTAAGGCGAAGTACTCCAAAACATGCACACACAAAAGGAATTACTAAACACCATAAGAAAAGAGAAAATACAGTATCTTGGTCATGTGCTGAGAGGTGACAGATATGAGTTGCTTCGATAATATCCGCCAGTTCTTCAATATCTGGTTTAAATATATTTTGAAACGTGTGAAGGAGAAGCAGCATCTCTGTCTCAGACCCTTTGGAAGTTCGAAGCTATCATAACTCTTGATGTTAGGTGTTCATACAGTTGTTCAATACAGTGTTATTACGGGGGATTTTTCTAGGATTTACCAAAGTTTTTGTATAATGTAAAGGCCTTTGTTTGTCCACGAATAGTAGGTGCACTTTCGGGATACCATAAGAAATTCTGTATTAGTTATTGACAATACTGATCATTAGAATGTAAAATGCGAAGCAAGAGGAAACGAATGCTCATATTGTAAGTTATCTTTCCACGGGATTGCTGAGAAAGAATCGATCATATAAGTCAAATCTATTATAATTTAAACTCCAAGTCATGAGTATCTTGTTCTAGCTTAATTGCTCTTAAATATATATTCAGTAAAGCTGCGCAGGTGCTTTTCGTTTTGGTTTTGCTATCCCTATCCATAATTGCGGTACCTTGAGGCTGCAATATTTTTACGAAAGGTAAATATAACTCATTCGCTCTTATATAATTTTTTCTCATCTAATGATATTTATAAAACCTATACTAAAGTGTCATCTCCTACATTATCATTAAAAAATACTTAAGGAAGTATCGGATTTCAAATAAATTAAGGAATGGTAAAACCTACTTCATATACCTTACAAAAGAGTACATACTATAGTTCTTTATGGTATTGTATCTAGGTACTCAGTGTTTTAATTTTGTCGTCTACTTTTACTTTTCTGATTCAGAAAACTCCGATTGTATCGATAAATCTATTCACCCATATTGCAATTACCGCTACCCAGATTGGTCGGCAGTACCTTATTATTAATAGTTTTTCAAGTAATGATGAAAAAATGTCTTTATTAATTACTTAGTCTTAGAATTAAAAGTGTTTGGGTATGTTGGAGCTAGTGGTATTTGATAACGATACAGCGTAATAGTATTTAAGAAATCGCATATAATTACTTTGGTATTATCACGAAATTAGGTAAGCTCTATGAATATAGATAATACGAGTTAATTACAAACAACATTTGTTAATTATATATCGAGCGAAAGAATCGACAATAATTATCGTTATATCATTTATTAGGTCCAATTGCATCTGGTCGCTTATCCTCAAGGAAGCAGTTAAAGTTATATTTATGATAAACAGTTATTGTATGATACGAAGCCAATTAAAATGGGGACAAAATTGCGGATATAGTAGAATGTTACCGACTTTCTCTCATTTTTTATATTTTTGAAGAAAACTAAAATTATGAAAACTATATTTGTTTTTTTCCTGACTTAAAATAAATTTCACATTCTCAGTGCGATTTTTCTCCCTATAAGGTGTCACCCTTAGAATTCTAACATTATATTTCGTCATGGGAGCACATCATCAATTTAGTTTTATTATTTATGGACATGTATTTTTTTATTAGGAGCTTTGTATATTCCAAAACCAATAACGGAAAAAATTGGAAGCTGCAGGAATTCCCTCTAAAAAGGTAAGTGTGTTACATTAATTGGTTTTAGGATATCGAAGGCTTCTAAGAGATTCATAATTAAATTGAGAATAGGCCCTCCATGGCGAAACGTCTCCTTTGAAATCTAAGGATACCACCTTATAGGAAAGACAAAATGACAGTGAGAATGTGAAATTAATTATAAATGATATCTTTAGATAATATCAGTAAAAACAAGATTTTTGAATATTTTTTTTTGAAAAATGTCAAAACCAAGAAAAAATTTGTTATAGGAAGAAAATCAGGAAAAACGACACAAAATTTGTTAATGTTTTAAAAAGCATCTTAATAAAACCGACTTTATATCTCTTACAGCTTGCGAGATCCCAATGGTGTGCCGCAAATTTATTACAACATCCTGTATATTATGCTAACGTATTTGACTTAGACCGATGGATTTTAGTTTTCGATTCAAATTTTCAACACAGCGATTTATGAAACATATGCATAGAATTTTGTATTTTGGCACGAGTATGAATTTTGTTCAACAAGTCGTAGCCAAACTCAATATCATTGTTTATTTTAACACAGAGAAAGAAGAAAAAAAATTATATGACAAATTCTCATTTTTGCCTTAAATCGTATTCTAAAATATTGCTTGAAAAATTACTTCGTATAAGTGATACTATCTTATCTATGAAATTCCTACACATTAATCATTTGACCCTATTGCCATTACGAGATCAAACAAGTTAGAAAGACTAACAAATGAATAACTTTTAAAAACTCGAGAGAGATCCCATGCACGATCAGTTTGGGCCCATTTTTCGCCCACTCATAAACCAATTCAACCAGGTAGCCCGGCTTCCCTAGCGAAAGCCCACAGCTCCCTCGGCTGGATCTGAGCAAGAATATGAGTGGACGATTCCCCGTTCTTCAAGCACAACTTGCGTTCGGGACTTCTACGACCCGAAGCACCTGCAGATGCCTGTTCAAGTGGCAGTGACCTGTGAGGAGCCTGGCTTTCAACCCACAAGACGCTGGGTCTCTTAGAAGTACCGGCATATATCATTCCTGGAGAAATCAGCCATAGATGACCTGCTGATTGATTGCGTTCCTAGCGACGCAACTGCCGTACTATAGGACAAACCTATTCTCAGGCCCCATTGGACGCATTGGGAAATCTTGTACGAGACGATGAATTTCCTCGTTTGCCGGTTTCCCGGGTCATTCGAGTATCCCAGAACCTATACAAAATCGATCCTATTATAGCCGACCAAATCCACCAAGACGTCTCTACACTAATACACCACGACAGAATGTACTTCATCAGTCTGAAGAAAAAGTAGAACAGCTCTGTTTTCCAAGCAGATGTATATATTCTTCTCTATGAAGACTCTTAACAGATTCTCATACCCGCATTTGAGGATCGCAAACATTTTGGCAAAATTCATTCAAACTCGCTCCAGTACCACTATCCATCTTGGAGCCGTCTGTGTACCTGACGATCCCATTAACCAGACGTGGGCTGGGCTTTGTCCCCAGCCACGCATCTCTATCGGCAATGTAAAATCTGAGGGGTCGTCTTTTTGATCTGATGGTGGGCTCATTAAGATTCCGGGGCATTTATAACTCATTTACCTTCAGATTTTGATGTGCCCTCGGGAAATTATTGTCATTTAGCTAACTGAGACTTAGCAATCTGTTTGCAGATAGGGCCTGACGGCCTCATCCTCCAGGAATAGGAAGCCCGGTAAATAGTGTTCTCATAGCACCTGTAATTCCCACGCAATGAACTCTACTTAATTGAGCCCCAGACGTAACCGTTGGTGATAATGTGGTTTACTACAGCCATATAAATCCAATTGAGGATTCTCGTGCATTTACAAGCCTATAGAGCACTATTCGTCTTTTTGATACGGCTACTTGCTTCTTCCATGTAAATCACCCCAAGATGTTTGGTTGCCCTTTATAACACAGGGGCTGACCGAACATGTTAATAACCGGGATAAATTTCCTTATCGTGAGATTCCTCGTAAAGATTACTAATTCGGCCTTGTATAGATTGACCCTGAAGCCTTCCCCCTGGTACCATCTCTCTATCGTTCTATGAGTCTCACCAGATTATCAGCATAGAATCCCATCTTGTGCAGAGTCGTGGCCAATTCCACTATATAATAGAGGGATCTCGGCATTGCCTGCTCCCAAGTTTAGCAGATCGATTAGAAAGACTTGTTGTTATACTTGCCATAGATATATGAACCCCTATCGCGTGTTTTCCACGGTCAAGCACTCTCTCCATCTTATCAACTAAGTTATGGAGAATTATCTCCGCGAACTTTCCCTCCCGGTAGGATATTGTTGGGTATGGATTGGTGCCCACCACCAAACCCACCTCCCTTCTATGTCGTTCTACTATTCTCTCCATTGTTTCCAGAAGAAAATTTGAGAGACTTATTGGGCGGTATGTCTTCGTCCGAGCGTAGTGCGCTTTTTCTGATTTGAAAAAAAAAAACACGTTTAGTGCTCTCCAGGCAACTGGTCTGCAGTCTAGGGCGAGGCAGTATCTAAATATTCCCAATAGATGAAGATTAAGAATTTCAGACCTTTTTGCGAGAGCGCCGGAAACACACATTTTTACAATTACAATACAACTTTTTTATTGAAGAAAATCCAGGACCAACAAACTTCTGTTTCTGAAGAAGATTTAGCTATAAATATCCAAGAAAAAATTGTGAAGAGTTAGCGCTAATATTTCAAAAATGCTGCTGTTATTCAATGTAGAAATTGGTCCTAATTACACGAATATATCTCGTATTGTAGCATTGAAATCAAATTATTAGTTTGTTGCGTGCTTTTTTGTTTGTATAATTTGTTTGCTTTCTTTTCTATTTTAATTGCAAATTTTTTTTAAGGAAGGATGAATAATCTCATCAGGCAAATTATCAGTGCCTGCTCAAGTGAGTTTGCAGTCCTGAGTAAAAACCAAATGTGCCGGCTTTTCAATTAATTTATAGATTTTTACTTCTTTTAATCTACTATTACTTAATAAATTAACTTAAAAATAATTTTATAGCTATAGTGGAAAAAACTAAAAACAGGTTTAAAATCATTCATATCTATTATTAATTTTTCTTAGTTAGTATTTTCACTTTGAGCTTTGCCTCTTCTTATGGTAAATTGCATTGCGTTAAGCATTTTATTTTACGTCCAGTTGATGTTTTACGCACTAGTGCTAAAAGCCTGGTAGCAATGCATGAAAGAGAGTATTTGAAGCAGTGTCATTAAAATAATTATTATTTTCAGTGCTCTGCAGCAGAATTTATATTTTGAAGTAATTCGAATATCGTTAAGGGATCTTGCGTAAATTGCATACGATATATCTGTATACACACCTAGTATGATATTTTTGTAGCAGAAAGATCCAAAACGGGTAGGGTAGGCGGCGGTGGTCCATCTGCATCGCCCGGTGAAATACCACCACATTGGCTTAGGTGGCGTGAAATGACCCTGGTTCATATTTTGTCACCATTCCTCAGGGTGGAAAAAAAGGAAAAAATACTGCATGATGGAGCCTCCCAAATCAAAATACTCCGGAGGTAAAATAGCTTCCCATTCTGATCTCCGAGTGGAGGCTGGCCGTAGGGGGGGGGGGCCATCAGGCCTGAACGTCTCCAGAATAGCAAGTAGACTGCGATTGGACTTCTGCAAGATAAGAGGTATCACCACAAGTATTAACTCGGTCCACCAGCACCTAACACCAAATAAGCCTCATATTTTAGCTCTATCAGAAACAAAAGTGAAATCAAGCACTACACCTATTCACTTCAATATACCCGGATATGACCAGCTGGATTAGTTGTTTTTATACGAGACGATTTATGTTGTTAACGAGAAGAAACATACGAATCTAAGGATTTCGATGTCATGTGGTTCAAATTAAGCACATATCGAACAACCAAATTCATGTGTTGCTTGTATAGACCACCTAGCGAACACCAATATAAACGGCTTTTCTCTAATCTTGGCAATCAAATCGATTTTCTGTAGATCAACTATCCAACGGCAGAACCTGTCATAGTAGGAGAGTTCAACGTACATAACATCGACTGATTGGAACACTCCTATAAAAACGACGATGAAGGGCGAGAAGCCGAGTCTTTTGCTATAAGTCACGGTCTTACTCAGCTGGTTCACGAACCTACCAGGGTCGGTGAGCGTCAAAAAGACTTTGAAAGCTCCATCAGGGAAAAATTACTATTGATTTATAAAAAATCCTAAAAATCGCATTTAAAAAATAATCGCACCAAATGAAGTCATTAGTTCCATATATCATTTTCTTTCACCTCTTTTCTTCGTGTATATTAAAAAAAAAACGAATTCAATCTAAAATTTAATTTGTCGCTCCTAAAAGCTGCAGAAACGTCATATTACGAGATATTTTCATCGTTAACCAGATAACGTTTAGATTAATTAAAACAAGCCTGACTTAACTCTTTCATAACTAAAAATCTTTCATCGAGTAATGAAAATTTTCCAAGTTATCTACCAATATACCATATTGATCAGTATAAAGATCTGTATCTTAATTTGCACTTATTCATGTCAAAACCTACAGCCGAGGGAATGTGGTTAATCTCCCGTAATATCTCTTCTGGCATTTAACTATGATGTGGGTAATTCAAAATAATATTCGCGTGATTTTAGTTATAGTAACATACATAGTGATTTATTTACGACAATATTTGTTATTATTACGTGTCTAGATTTGGGTGTGCTACGTGAGATTAATAGGAAATAATTTCGAAGAAAATTGTTTAAAACGTTCATTTCAAAGTGATTGCAGTTTCAATATTCGAGAAATGATGTAACGATGTGAGCTGCATGTGGCTATTTTTAATATTTTTCATATACTAACTAGTTCATAGGGTCCGTATAACTCATATATCTCTAGCTTTCTAATCGGGATTAGCTTCCGCCGATAAAAGAAAAAATCGTATTAGCAGTTTAATAATCGCAAATAATATTCAAAATTTCCAGGTCATGGCAAAATGGTATTTTATAATATTTTGGTATTAAGGGCTTTTATTTTGCAAAGAAGGTCTTAACCCACGAAAGCCAAAGACAAAGAAATATATGTTTGGAAGCAAATGTGTTCAAAATGCTTCTAAATATCCCCAAAAATATTTAAAAGGTAATCCTTCCCCTGGTTTGACAAAAAAGTGGCGATCTATAGATAGATCAGTGGGTAGATACCATACACACAACTACATAATATAATTCTAATATAATTCAGAAATGATAATATAATATTTATAACAAGACTAAAAAAATATATGTTTATGCATTTTATGATATAGATTAATAATAAAGTGCGAGAAAAGTGATTAATTATTTTTGGTGGTAAGAACATTTAGAACGCGATAATAGTCTAAACTTTTGCAACTTCTTCTTTGGCATCTACCCTGACCATCACGATACTGCATAACATTTTATGTTATGGGCTAAATCATTTAGCCCTTCGGAGCCAACCTTTTCAAATTTTATCGCAACTTCAGTTTTCCCTTTAGTACATGATGTTCGTTTCATGTATGGAACTGCAACAGACACCTTACCGCTTCAGGAACTTGGATGCATCGATATATAACCTAGGAATTTTTGAGGGCCATATCCAAAATACGAATAAACATAGGCCAGTGCTATTTCTTTTTACGCATTTGGATCTCATAATTTCACCAACAATTCAGTCATGGTGATAGTGTAGTTGCGAAAACCTCAACTTTCTGTAAGGTTTCATCTTTCTAACAAGATGCTTTGTCGAAAGGTTCAATTCTGTCATAATTACTTATTACTATTACGCTTTTGTTGTTATTCCATCGTACCATGAGTACATCACACGCAGTGTCATATCTATAACCAAAGAACCGCACGAGAGCCTTTGGCTAATCTTTTGCAAACTTCAAAAGACATTTACGAAATCTAATATTTTCCAAATCCATTAGCAAGTGTTTCGATCTGTTATAAAGTTATCAAAAAAGACAGCATGCGTTGTTCTTTTTCTACTTCCATCGGCTGTTACAGGGCTGTTCTTAGGGGTGTGAAGGTTGTGCAGGCACAAAAGGAGCCAAACTTCCGCTGACAAGAACAGTAAAGTACATTTCCTTTTTGAATATAAAAATATACCAAACTAAATTTCATACGTAAGGGGGTATTTTACCCAAGCTAGGCTTAGTATTGACAATATTCATATTACAGACAATTTGTTTTTTTATGCTGCAATATAATAAAAATTGATTTATTGTATATTTTTGGTTGTCTCTACTCTAATTTGGATTTTGCCAAGCAAATTTTTTAGTTTTTTTCGTTACAATCCGCAACTTACTTCGTGCGTAGCTAAAATGCACTGTGTTGTTGTGTATGTGTTTTACTTTTCGTTTGTTTTACTTTTATATTTTTAATTATAAATATTATTAGTATTAAGGTTTTATTTACTTTTATATTTTTCTATTACAAGTTTTAAGGTTTATATTTTGCTTTAACGATTTTGCCTGTTAAATATTGGTAAGTATATTGGTGCATTTTGTCAAGCAAATTTTTTGCCTTTTCAGTCGACTCTTTCATTACTTGTAAAATAACAAAAGTGGAATAAACTGTGACCAGAGAAGTGTTAGGTGTTGTTTTTTCTACTATTGTGTGATTAAAATGTTATTTTCTTAGTCGAAAGAAAAAAGGTAAATATTTTTTTAAATATATTTAATATGTTATACTTTTAAAAATGAGTCTCTTAGAAGCCTTAGATCTTAAATAAATTGGAAAATGAAAATAGTATGATAAGGACGTACCGTATAAAAAACGTTTTAATACTTATAATTTTTTTGGTATATTTTTGCATAAACTTATTTAAAACTTACAGTGTAAATGGTAGTTTGTATATTTTTTATAAGTACATGTTATTAATTTTTATGTTAATTTTTTATACATGTGAACAACGCTCATGTACTCTGTTAATACAGTTTCTTTATTTTCAGATGTCCGATAGAAAGAGAAAACACTTTTCAGGAGCATGATCCAAAAAAAATATTAAGAAAAAGAAGAAGAAAAAAATAAAATTAGGCAAAAATGCTTAAAAACTGAACCAGTTCCATCAACATCATAATCAAGTGAAAATATTTCACAATCTAAGTTGTGGGTGTATTTTTAACTTTACCAGTAACAATTGCATCTGGAGAGCGATCAGTTAAAAATAATAAAACATTATCTGAGATCTACCTCACAAGAACAGCTCAAAAATTTGGGTATAATAGCAAGTGAAAATGATATCTGTGAAAATTTAGATCATTCGAAAGCTATTGCCGAGTACGCAACAATAAAAACCAATTTTAGTTTTTTTTTTCTACTTCAACCGGAATCTTGATTCATGCGTAGATGAAATGCACTGGTTTTGCTGGGTATACGATTTGTTTTTTCATTTGTTTCACCTTTATATTTTTTATTTTAAGTATTATTAGTATTAATTTTATATTTTTTTATTATAAGTATTAAGATTCATATTTTGTTTTAACGATGTTGCTTGTTAAATATTAGTGACAATTTAATAAAACATTTTAATTTAAAAAATTTAGCTTTTTTAAAATATAGGGGGCGGCATTTTTATGCCTGCACAAAGACAGCAGAGGGGTCAAGAACGGCTCTGCGGCTCTACAGTGTTCTTAATTCAAGGCATTGCAATATATAAATTTGAATCCTGAATGATGCATTTAACATCTACCTAATTAAATATATTTTGCCTGAAAAAGATTTTGAAATTTTTTAAATAAGAAATTTAGAAATGATTTTCTAACATGTCTCATCTTTTTTCCTGTTATGGAGAATTCTAAATAATTTAAGTTTCCTTTATGTTTACTATTCACAATTTTTGCCAAATAGGGCGTCCCACTGATTGGCGTTTGCGTTTTTCTTCGAGCGACAGGTGACCAATGGCAAGCCTCAAAAAATGGTGATTTCAGCCTCGTTAACGAATACTTTTGCAAGCAAAACAAGAGTGTGCTTAATGGCCATAGGGTTTTAAGACAAAAAAAAAACAAGATAATAGCTAATTAATGTCTTATACCAAATAAGAATACATTAACTACAAGGGGTTTCATTTTAGAAGGGTAGGAATATTGCGCACTTTATCATTTCTTAATTTTCAGAGCTTTATTCTCGTATTTTTAAACTCAGCATTCCCTACTCCTAATCTTTAATTTTAAACACTTGAGCAAGCATATTTCTGAATGTGTATTAATTCACTTAACAAATTCAAATTTTGAGTTTTTTATGAATAATTCTCATAGGTTTGTCGGTTAGTTGATAGGATTGCTTATTCAAAAAATATTTTAGCTTCAATTAATATAAAACTACATAATTTGCATTAAAAATTATAACCATTTGAATGAGTATACTAACAAGCTGGTTCAATGCTTAATAATAGATTGACACTGTTCACATTAAGCGAAAAAGGTATCTCTTATACATTAGAAAGCCAGTCAACCATGAAGTACTTAGTGTCGATAAGGTATTCGAGAATATTGGATCAGATTAGACAATTTAAATTTACAATAATAACTGTACAATTAATAAATATTTCCTCTTTAATTTTCTAGAATGTAATTTTGAAGAAGGACTTCAGAATTTTAATATGATAATTATAATTTTTTGGCATCATCATGCCATATAGATAGGCAAGGTTGATTAAATAATTGCTCCATAACTATACTAAATCGTACGTTTATTTAATATCACAAATTAAATAAATAACAACGTCATATCATAATTTCCTACCAATACGTCTATACACAGATATTTACCATAACTTGCCACTACTATATCCCAAGCTCAAAGGAGCACCGTAACTCTTGGCAAAAACGGGAGCAGGTGCAGAATAAAAAGAAGCTGGAGCACCGTAGCTTAAAGCAGGAGCGGCGTAGCTCTTGGCATAAACTGGGGCAGGTGCGGCATAACTCACTGCTGGAAGGGAGAGTTTGGAATAACTCACAGCTGGAGCAGAGTAACTGACGGCTGGTGCAGCGTAGCTTACAGCAGGAGCAGCGTAGCTTACAGCAGGAGCAGCGTAGCTTACAGCAGGGGCAGCGTAGCTTACTGCAGGAGCAGCGTAACTCTTAGCGTAAATAGGAGCTGGTGCCGCGTAGCTCAAAGCTGAGGCTGCATAACTTTTTGCGTAAACGGGTGCTGGGGCGGCGTAGCTGATAGATGGAGCAGAGTAGCTTAAAGTCTTGGCATAAACTGGAGCAGGTGCAGCATAAGAAATAGCAGGAGCTGAATAGCTTTTTACTATAGTAGGAGCTGGGGCAGCATAGGATTTTAATAGGGGAGCGGTAGCGTATTCATAAGATGATCCCAGGGAAAGGCCGGCGTGTCCTAGTGATACTGCAGGTTCTGAGTAGATGGTATCATGGGATGGCAGACCGTATCCAAAATCTACAAGTCCACGCTTGCTTTGTTTTTTCTCTTCTTCTTTGGCGACGGTGATGGCCAAAACGGCAACGAAAACGATCTGAAAAAAAAAAACGTTTCGGTTATAACAGCATTTCATTCGGTGTAAAGTAGAACAGGTTATTTTAGGTAAAACTGTTTGCGGAAAATAATCATAGCTACTTGAATACATAAAATAAAAAAATAATTATATTTATATATTTTTTAAAATTATCTTTGGTATTTCTTGTACCTATTATGAATTTACGAAAGCTTTTCCAATGTTGTTATGGAAATAGATACACTAAGCAATTATTATTAATTGATAATTTCTGATAGAATCATTACATACAATTTTGGCTCCTCACAAATATTTAATGATTTTAAATTCATTTGCGGCTTACATGAAGGCGCAGAAAGTATATCTGTCTATTTTTAATTATTGTCAATGTAAGTGATAGTGATATGTATTTTAATAAATGAACACTCAACTATCATCAAAATTTTGCCGAAATAAATGGTCGAAAATGTATATGTATGTCAACGTAATTTTTGGTTTATCCAGATTTACTTGTATCCAAAGACAGGTTCTTGACAGGAAATTAGTTCGCATGGGTGACCCAGGAAAATGTTTGATTATTCTATGAAACTGTAGATCAATATCGAAATTTTATTTAATTTAAAATCAATACCACAGTAATTAGTTTAATAGTAATCTCTACTTTTATGGACATCTGTTAGAACCGGACATTTTGCAAAAGGAAAATTTTCCGAAATCTGAAAATCGGTTAAAAGTAATAGAACTAGTGACAATTGCTAAATTTTTGTTAATCGACTATGTTAATTAAATTAATAGCCAAGTAGCTCATGAACGATCGATGTAAATTGATATGTAAATTTTATTTGAAATATCCTAACAAATGTATAACAGCAGTGAAGTAAATGCATTTTTTAAAGTATAAATTTAAATATGAAATTGAATTAATTATATTTATGACGCATTTATCCGATTTTTGCAAACTGAAGACACCGATAATATTTACAATGATTCCATTGTTATAAAATTTCAATCGTAGTGTTAAATTGTCATTCTTATGAAAATGAAGCAAATTAGGAATTTACAACAAAAAAATATTGCTAAAATTGCTTCCTGCTCTTCCAACTTTTATCCCATTGCAGATTAATCAGGTCATATTAAAGATAGTTTTTTCATTATAATATAAATAATTAAGAAATACTTAGTTATTATTAAATAAATTAAATAAATGAAGCATTAATGAAAACAATTATTTAATTTTAAACCTAGTTTTAAAAGGCTATTTTCACTTATTAGTTATTAACTATTTTTTGTTTTTTAATCAAGTTTTAAGCTTTCTCGTGCATTCTTCAAGAACCCTTGGATATCTAAAAATAATAATTAACTCTTGCTTATTATCAAGTAAATTAAATAGAACACTTGACTATAATTCTGTTACCCCTTGCTCTTAACCGAATATTTATTTTTTAAATGGATGCTTTAACAGAAAATCATTTAAGATACATTAGTTACTATTTAAAGTAATCATGATGTTGTAATTTTCAATTAGAATGAAGAATTACCAAAACTTAAAATATGCCCAAAAATTTATTTTAATGTGTCGAAAATAACCCAAACTAACTCAAATAAGTTAGCATTATAAAATTAAATAAAATGATGGAATAGCACATTACTTTTGGAATCTTAATGGATCATCCGGTACACGAAAATTAATAATGATTGGAAGATTAGTAAAAAATCCCTACGGGATGAATTAAAATTCGTATCTTACCAAATTCAGTACATTTAACTTTAAAAAAAATCTGAGAAAAAAATAGCTAAACGCCTGGGTTGCGTCAGTTTGAGTTTAGTTACAATTCAATTGCACGGATCATACGAAAATTAGATACAGGTAGATACAGGTAAGTAAAGTAAGTACACTTTCTATTACTCACCAAAAACTTCATTTTTAAGCAAGTAATTTGGTTGAACTGATACCTAAACCTTACATCTCTGACTATTTATAATTATTAACAAAAGTGGTGGCAAACTGCTATTAATTCCTTTGCTTTGCTTATATGACATATGCTGAATTTCTTAATGCGATCACGAAAAAATCGCTAAAACTCGAATATCAGTACATGGCCAGTGGCGTGACCAAGGTTTGCTATTAATCGATAAAAATTTCATTATAATGATTGAAGTGTTTAGGCTTAAATATTATTTAATTAAGTAGGTCAGATTATAATAGGATATGTCCTAAATAGCTTATTTACCCATTTTCAGAATAAATATTCTAAAAACTGCTATTTTTGATGAGATCCATTTAATAGCGGTGTTTTCAGATTTAAATAAACCTTTGTTTTGGTCAAATTGGTTTAGCTATTGATAATTTTAGCCATTTTTTCACCAAAATTCCTTTCCTCCAAATATCGCACGCTAAAATGTTCCAAATATCTTCATGGACATAATATTCAATATTTCTAGGGTTGCCACCTTTTAGAAATAAAAATAGAGGACATTAAATAACGCTCCAATTCGGCAAAATGCTGATAAGAATGTATCTAAATATTAAATATTATTAAAACCTTGAATAATGAAGAAAATAATATCTTTTAGTAAAGCCAATAGAACCACTGCGTAGCGAATTTTGTGTTTTATTGTCAAATTTTATAAAAAATCTCAATCATAAATCTTATAATTTAATGTAAAGTACCGGAAAATAAAAGAAATTTATTTCTAATTTGTCAGTAGAATAAAAAAATAAATAAAATACAAATAAAAGTATGTTTTAGGTAAAAGTGTAATAGACAGGAAGGTGGATATGTATTTAATCATTTTTCCAAACAATTTTTTCTTGCATATAGCAGCCTTAATAAGGTGATTAGAGGACAGGTGTTGTAAATAGAGGACTGTCGAACCATCTGCCTCTAAATGCTTTTTGTCAAAAACAGATCTGCCAGGCTAGCCAACCATTATTATTGTTATTAAATCTGCTCGATTGTAGTCATTTTTTGGTATAGTAAAATAGTTAGTCCAAATAATTGTATATACGCAACAGTAATCGTATGAATTATATAGGAATTTTAATAACAAATAGCCATGAAAGCCTTCGCTTCGGTGTCACCGATTTTTTTTGCATTTCTATTGATAGCTTACGATTAAAAAAGTCTTGATTGGTGTTATTAATTAAAACTGACAGTTGATAAAATATATATCAATAGAACAGAAATTTTAAACTTCCCCTGATACATAATAACAATTAAAATAATTCAGTCCATAATGCGGACAAGAAGCGGTTTTAACTAACAATGACAAAAACAGCGATCATTGATTACGAAAGCCAGAGGACACTAAGTGTACTTGTATCTTCTTCTATTGTCACTTAAAATAACAGGATAGAGATACACTCGTGTTGCAGTTAATTTCCCAATAAACGAGTTATAGTTCTAAACATTTATTACATCCAAGCCAGTAGTTTTCTGGTAGAATTTTCTTCTTAATTTAGTAGGTGTAGATTATGAAGTGATGGGCTCTGTAAATATGTAATAAGAAAAGGAGGACAAAATTGAGCCACTTTTTACTAAGGTCTAAAATAAATTTTAAAACAACTAGAATGTCCTGGGCAACAAGAAAGTAGATCGTCTCGTACTCACAGGGCAATGCCAATTGAACCGGCATTTGCACTTTCTGCGGATCTTAGAAGATGGAATGCAGGTAGTGCATGGAGGCAAAGGTAAGAAAGATGCACTTCGGAAGCTGCTTGCTGAACCCGGAAAAGAGAAGAAAAGTCCAACCGTGGAAGCTGAGGCGCCTTCGCTAGGGCACCGAACATTAACAATAGACTAGAAGCTTCACTCTAAGCCCCGCTCCCCGCATTTCCCTACTTGTCCCGTCGCAGGATGAAAATGCCGGTTAACCGCTCAGGCCTCGTGCAAAAGTGCCGACTGACAGTGGACCTTCAAGTCTCTTGTTAATGTGCGGTGGCTAGGGAGGCTGGGCTACCAGGCTGGACTGGTGTGTGAGTGTGCCCACTTTGAGCATAGACGTGCGTAAAACGGATCTCTCCTCCGCGTTTTAAAATTCATTCATTCAATCATCCCCATGCACTGGTCCAGTTAACGTTGAATGAGATGGGAACTTGAATATAGCCTTTTGGGCACAGGGGAGCGGAAGGAATCCAGCCAATTGTCTCGAACCTAACCTGGAGATATTACAAAAATAGACGAGAACTGGTCGGTATAAACAATTTATTTTTCATTCATTTATCACCATAAAGGAAGGGGTGATAATTAGCCTTATAATGAACCACTTTAATTAGTGAACTGTATTACCATAGGTAGGTGAGGTTGTATTCACAGGGTGTGAATTGAAACATGTATTATATTTTTAGGTATTACGTACTTTAATAATGCAGAATGCATAATTTAAATTGCATTAAATGATGATGAATATAATATGCAATGATTTCTAGCTACTTTCAGGCATTCTCATCATTGCATACATAAAACTAAATACTGTTCATGAGGTTAACTATTACTAAATGTCTAACAAAACTTCTTGATTATTTCAATCTACGATGAACTTCTCTCTTTACTGAATCTAATCAAACTTTTTTTATTTCAAAATTGCAAATTCACCAATTCACCAGGGATGTAAGACTTCGAACATTTGATTTGAATCCCGAGTACAGGAATAGATTTGTCTACTACAAATTTCCAACCGCCATTTTTCCTTCTTCTGTCTTCAACAGGAGAGACGCTGCGAGTTGTACTATCTCGAGAAAATGCATAAAAACGCCCAAAAAAGTCCTTAATTCAGTATTGAAAAAAGAGACCACAGAGTACAGCAGATATTTTCTAAATATCTGTGCAAACAAAATGGGAAAACGACTAAATATCTTGGCGTCAAACAGGGCAGCGACATAGGCTGATGTTCTTGGTGCCAAATTCAAGCAGAGCGATGACTGTATCAATGCCTCACGGTTGAGTATTTATTAGGCACTTTATTACTTTTTTCTTCGACTAAGTAAACTTAAATTTTGAGAAAACTAACTAAACATCTTGACGTCAAACAAGGCAGCGACAGGGGCTGATGTTTTTGGCGCCAAACTCAAGCAGAGCAGTGACTGGACCGTTGCTTCGCGGGTGAGTGTTTGTCAAGCACTAAAATCTTATTCCGGCGCCGACATGGAGACCAAAGCGGGAAATTGCGCGGACGCCGATGCATTTGAGAAGGTAGAAACACGTTCTTTCTTTATTTGACATATTGTTGTTTACACAACATTGACGGAGACAAAGATATATTAAATTGAGAACGATTAATAACGATTTCTTTGACGGAGTGACTACTTGCTCTCCAGCGATTGTTTCATATAACGAAATCTATTCTACCGACAATCCATACCAATAAAATGTTTTAAGTGCACAAATTTGCTGTTTATCTGGGGTGAAATAAATTTATTCGGAGTTCAATTATGGCTCGTTCATATTACAGACATACAGGATATGATCACCAAACTATACGTTGAAAAACGATAAGTTAATACACAAGTTGGGGTGTTTCCCCAACAAGAACTTAACATATGAGGAGATATTTTAGGTCTGTGGATTAGAGAGATAATTAAATAAGAACTGGAGTGCCATCTGGTTGAACCGATTGATTGCCAACCAAGACCAAGGCAGCCTAGTCGCTAGGTTAGACCATTAAAAGGGCTCTCTTAATTTAAAACCCTGTGAATATTATTAGGGGTTAAAGGTACGAAGATTCATTTGACCCATGAATGTGAGGCACTGGAAAAACCAAAAAGGAAGTGAAAAATATTATATTTACAATTATGTTTTACAAATTATTCATACATAAATTAAAAATAAAATCGATTAAATGAAACGCTGATGACGGAATAATATGCGCCACCCTAGCACTGATTGCGAATTAATTATAGGATTAGATATTTTTCTAGTCGATAGTGGGTTGTGGGTGGGTGAGTAGCAAAATAATAATAACAATAATAAAACCTGACCTCCCCTTCCGTGACACTGATAAATGCCACGACAGAATCATGCTATGGGAATAAAAGGGGTCATAATTCATTTTAAAATCGCCGAAAATATATTTAATAATAAAAGAACATGAATATAGCGATATTTTCAAAGAATTCTGTGATATTTAAATTTTAGTAATTTTCTGAGCTCAAAAACATACACTTTTAATTCATGCGGCTTTACGAAAGGTATTCTATATATTTTTTCCATGACTGTAGTAGCCTTCTTTAAATAATGCTACCTAAAACTGTTATCGAATTAATCTGGGTTTACATTTTTTATATAGACCAATAACCAAGTTTTTATTGATTGTATAATAATTTCCCTTTGTGTATGAAACTATTCATTAAAAACAACAATTATTTTGTCGTAAGTATTCGAAAATTGAGAAGACAAAAAATTGGCAAAAACAATTTGAAGGCTGAACGCCAATGATTGTGAAGGGCGTCGGCAATGAATGAAGCGCGTACTATCCGATTGTCCCAGATTTGGAATTGCTAAAGTTACTTAACTTTGATTTGGATGTATCAAATTAAGCGAAATTAATGACTCTGATATTTCCATACTAAGTATATCTTTATTTGCGAGAAGGTTGATCAGATATAATTCATGCGAGATGCAGACAGGATCTTGCATAATTTGAAACAAATACTGGGCTATTAATTTTTTAAAAACTAATTCGTATTTAATATATATTGCAAGGTCAAAATTACACGCTCTTTTTAATTAAGGGGTGTCTTATGTAGTCATAATGCTTTTGTTATATGGTATTTACTTCCGTTACTATCCATTTCTAATATTGGGTAAACAGAAAACCGACAAAATTGCCTAAAATTACATTTTTTTTAGTTACAGGATATAATTTTATACCTAAAATTTTTCGAAGAATTATTTTGGGAATAAATGCGTTTATTATATAACTGACAATCTTTCCTTGAACGTAATAATAAAATCACGTAAAACCTCAAACATTTATAAAATAGATTTTTTAATATAGAACGAAATATTTCATGACCATGTTACCATGTTAATTAAGAAATCATGGTTCTTGGAATTAGACTGTGCGAAAATAAAGTTTCGTCTTCATATTGTCAAGGTATTTTCAGTTATTTTTACTCTAGAATCAGTGTTCTATTCTTAGGACAATGACAATTTTGGCATTCAAACACCATTGCTCAGTTATAATATTCATAATAATTATAATGATAATAACTGATCACTTTCAATGTACCCAAATCAATGTGCAATACAAATTCAATTAAAACAAGACCTAATGCACTAATAAATACACGTCTAGCAGAGAAATCTTAAATATAAAATAATTAGCTTAAAATGTAAAATTAAGTTGGAAATTAAACAAGTATTGTAAAATTGCCAAATATACAATTAGACTAACAGATTGAACAAACAAACAATTTAATAATATAATTAAAATGTAACTAATTTACACATTAAAATGACGATAGTTTAGCGGCTTAACTGAAATAATGCCACTGTAAATCAAAAATTCCTGAATAGAGTAAAATGCATTGCTGAGTAAATCTGCCTGCAACTGCAACAAGAGTAACTCCTTCGAGCTTTTTGGCCAATTGTTGAATGAATGTACGCCAAAATGCTCCGGGCCATCTAATCAGAGTACAAATATCTAGTCATCTCTCTAACCTCCAGAAACTGGACACTAAGTTGTCCCCATTCCTTGTGTAACAGTCATGTCGTGAGTCATGTATAATATATCCATGAATGTGTGATTTCATGTACACCATGGCTTCAAGACTAAACACAAAGGGGATCATCGAAGCGAAAGCCCGACAAGAGTCATCCCTGTAACCTATACCCAACACAACTCTAACCGCTCTCCTATATATTGCAAACATTGCAAGTAATTTCACCGATTCAGCATGATATTCCTCATGGACTGTGCCTTACCGCCGAGAACGATGCAGCGTTAAGCTAGAGTTTGTCTGCCACAAAGTATTTTTTAGACTATCATGCGAGCAGATGATGGCGGCGTCATCTCAACAAAGAGAGCAAAGCGGCAGCAGTATCAAAGCTGGACAAGTCGTTAATGTAAATTAGGAAGAGCAGTGGGGTAAGACGAACCCTTTGGAAAGTCCACCAAGGAACACTCACTCTTCGAGGATATCCCCGCCTCTACCATTACTCTCTGTGTAAGATGCTATCCTGGCTAGAGCTATAGCAACAGTATCTCGAGACATAGCCAAGAGCATTAATCAAGCCACAAAATATTGCAAAAAGCCTTGTTATAAAAATAAAAGTCCAGAATATCCGGTGCAGTACTTAGGTTCTCTCTGAAGCTAAACTGGCTCACTGTGAATTAATTGCGCCTTTTGGAAACGTTGGTAATCCTTGAGGCCGTGTACCTTTCAAAATTTTTTGAAACTATGGGAGGAATTGAAAGACGTTTATAGTTAGTAATATCATTTGTTTCTTCTTTCTTAAATATATATATATATATGGGTGATCAATGCCACATTTAGGTTCGATGAAAATACAGCTTCATGAAAACACAAATTCACTAATTCTACTAGTAGGCTCATAATAATGTTCTTTATTGTTGTAATTAGAGAAACAATTAAAACGAAGTAATCTTGGTTTTTTTCTATTCGTTAGTGAATGGATAAAGTCACGCATCTCGTTGAAAGAAATGGCCGAGAGTACAAATGGCTCATCAGTAGCGCCTCTAATATTATTCTGTGAATGAAAAGATGGTGCATTAATATTTTACTGGAGTTGTGCAGCGTTATCAACAAAAAATCTATTAGAAGCATCAAGATCAATCACAATGATGCTCATTTATGATGCGCCACATACACTTAACGGAATTAGATGCTGCCCGAATGAGACGATCATTTGCAGCCTTCTTGGCCATTTTAATTTGGGCCCTGTACCGCAACTTGTATTTATTGCGCTGGGTGCTAAGTTCATTCGAAGGAAACTGCCTACAAAGATCATGTGACACCCCAAATGTTCGCGCATGGTTACCGAATGATCATTAAACAAACGAACTGCTCGATTTTAGGTTGTAACTTATGTATAGGAAAGCCTGACTATGTGCCTCTACAATTCATTTATTCATTCATTCAGCAAACTTTTCATTCACAGTCCCACTTCCATTCACATATGACCAATCACTTCTTTCCACATTCTGATACCATTTTTGGTAATGGGTCTGGAAGTCATCCTTTCCATATTAGGAGTTGGTATATGGTGTACATAGAACTGTACTACCTGTCCTAGATGATCTGAAAAACCTGACTAAAGTATGTAATGTAGTTCAGAAACGTATTATGTTGAGAAATACGTACAAATTGTCTTGAATTTTGCATCAAGTTTTAGGAAAATTTGCCAGCGAAAAAGTAAGAAAGTTACTAGATACGTTTTGTAGAAAAACTAACACAACCTAGATAACAGTCAACAGTAGGCACTTAAAATTAATTCAACACTTAATAACAATATTCTGCACCAAATGCTCTAAATATATTTTTGTATGGCAGTGACACACACACTAAAGGGAGATCCTATGGCACTCGATGAGCAGTGTGTGTGCGAAGATGTTGATTCACTCGGTTCTTGAATAGTTATAGGTTGTAATTAGAGAACAACAGATGTCCCGGGAGTGAGTTACTCAGTCATGCAGTGCGCCAGATAAAGGAGTCTTTGTAAAGCGACGTTCTAGGTGTTTCCAGTTTTACGACGAACGGGTGCGCTTTTTCCGTCTGTTGTGACTGTCTGACAGGCCAAATCCTTGGAATATCTGCTTATCTTTAAAATATCTGTAAAACAGGGAGATCTCGGTTGTATGTCTGCGGTGTTCCAGACTATCCAGATCCCAGGTCAACTCAGGGTCGACGACGAGACGCACAGCTATCTTCTGAATGAAATCCAGCAGGGTGTGCGTAGGTGTATCATCCCAGATGTGTGAGCCATATTATATGCACGGTCTTATTTGCGCTTTGTAGAATAAGAGTGGCGGCTGCGGTGTATACAGTTTTTTGTTGCGAAATAGCGCAGCAAGCTTCTGCGAGGCTGATTTTGCGCTGTTAGCAACGTGGTCATGCCAGGACATATTCCTGTTGACCGAGACACCCAGTAGTCCGATTGATGAAAACGAAGAAATGGTTGATCCTGCCATAATGATGTCAGGATCCGCCGTATTGGTTTTCTTGATAAACGTGGCTGCTTGGAATTTTGCTGCATTGAACTGGACCAAACTCCGGTCGCCCCAAGTTCGAACTTTCCCCAGATTTTGCTGTAATCTGCTCCTATCGAAAAGTCTCAGACGCTGGTAAAGATTTTTCTGATTTAAATTGGGAGACAAGGGTACTGTCATCTGCAAAACTGTAAACAGAATTATTGATTTCGGTCATCAGCTCATTAATATAAATGAGAAACTGTGTCGGAGGAAGTACTGCACCTTGAGGCACTCCCGCATTAATGGAGAATGTGTCTGGGATGTGTACATCAACTGTAACGTGCAGAGACCGGTTCTTAAGGAAACTGGCAAGCCAGCTGCAGAGAGTCGCTAGCAGTCCGAAGGACAGAAGTTTGTTGAGCAATCCGCCATGCCAAACTCTGTCGAATGCCTTCGAAATATCCAACGCAATCGCTAGAGATTCTCCGTAGTTCTCAATTGCCCTACTCCATATATGAGTGACATAGGCCAATATATCTCCAGTCGATCTCTGTTTGCGAAAGCCGTATAGGCTATCGCTAATTATTATGTTGAACTCGAGATGGACTACACGTTCCATGACTTTAGAGATTATTGGAGGCAAGGCAATTGGGTGATGTTTGAAGGCGTGATTTTCTTGCTATTTTTTGGAGCAGGTTGCACTCGAGCAACTTTCCCAGAAAATGGGTAAATCCCTTTTTGATAAGACAGAGAAAAAGTTTGGAAAAATGGGTATTAGTTCGTTGGCGCAGCTCTTTAACACATTCTTTAACAGGTATTTCATACGGTCCTGATGCATTTTGCGTTAGTTTGGATTAATCCCAGTTATGAAGGTTTTCCATATACTCCAGAATTAAATAAAGAGCATTTCTCGAAAGGAATTCATTTAAATGTCCTTACGGGATAATCTAATTTCCTGGTAGTCACCCTATAAGGGAAGCTCTTCTTAAACCAGCTGATAGTTTAAGTATATAATCGTGTCAATGTTCTGATTTCCCTATATATAAGGTAATAGAATCCTGATATCTCAAGTTTTGGAGCTTTTACTCTCCAATAGTGGGAAAAAGGTTTTATTTACAGGTCAGGGCAGGACGGCTTTATTTCGAGATTGCAGTAAACTTTAAATTATTGTTTTCAGAGGGTTCCACATTTGATCATATCACACCAGGCAAATCAGTAACTAGGTGAGCGGTGCGTTTTAATTCCCTTTAACGTCCTTTTTAAGATTTTTGAATATTTAGAACCATTGAAAAATTCAGAGCTGAAACTCTTGTTTTTTGCTACTAATTACTTAAATATCGACCCAATCATAAAATGTGTATCAAAATATATCCCAAGCAATGCACTTTGAATGACGATGTAACAGATCGACACGTCGCTACGCCAATATAATTTTTTTAAATGAGAAGTTTTCAATTTTGTAACTATAAAATGAAATTTTCACTAAGACGTCGTCCAATCAAAATTGTTAATATCTGCGAAAATTTAGGTAAAGTATTCTGGGCATGGCAGGCTATACTAAAAGGTGTAACAATTTTAAGCGTCCATTTAAAAAGATGGAGGTAGACATCGCGACGACTAGCGTCATTTGATCACAATTCCAATTATTTTGCTTTTGAGAAATAATAGAATTTCTACCTTTCATTGGAACGACAGTTCTTTCAGGATATTTCAGCAACTTACTAAAATATTTAAAATCCAAAAATAGATCGTCTGAAGATATTAAAACATTATAGTTTTAGAGCCACCTATAGTGGGTATGCGAGACTCTCAGTATGCTGCATATTAGCTTCTTACTATCGAAGATGTTTCAGGAGAAATGGAGAAAATGCGCTGACAACTAAAATATATATCCTTTCATTTCATACTTTTTAATGATTTGGCTTTATTTAAAAAAAGCATTACAATTTACTATGGGAATGAATTCTTTCCATATCCTGAAAGCGAAAATGAAACACGTGCATCCTTGCGATGAAATTGATCAATTCAAATAACCGAAATTTTTTTGTAAGACATGTAATTTTAAGCAAAGACATATGACCTTTCCTGGCCAAGTTCTATACTTGTGATTCATAAAATATATTTATTATATATGAAGGAATGAGAAAATTATGTAAAAAATAAACAGCCGTTTCATAAGCAATTATCATCTCGATAAAACAACATATTCCATGAAAGTGTTACTTCACACGACCTTGCAATACATATTAAACGCGAAATGGTAAAAAAATTAAACAATAGCACAGTATTTGTTTAAAATTATATAGACATGATTAGGCAAATAAATTCGTTTACAGTTCTTGGCAAGCTTTCTTTTAGATTAAGATAGCATAGCAAATTGCAAAGCGGGTTAAGCCCAAGAAATATGTTTAGCTACATTTTTAAATATAACCTTTGGTATTGGCATATCAAATTAACTGAAATTAATACCATGTTAAAACCATAGGGTATTTTTTTAATATTCTCTCAAACATTCACACACTCCATGAAGCTTCTTCCATATTCTCATTACCGGCAATTCAAGCAGGTAATGAAAAGGTAGATGATTTAACCAGAGCTAAAAATGCTCAATCATTTAGTTATCCAGAACCCGCCCTAGGGACATCTAAGTAAGTTGTAAACAAAAACAAACATATTTGGAGGAGTCGGTGACATCTAAATCCTTGAAGCCCCTTAAATATACAGTGAGGACGTAAAGTCCGTCGCCCCCTCTAACTTTTGAACCATTTGGTATACTGCCATGAAAATTGGAACGGTTATGAGACAATTTTCTATTTTTTTAGAAAATAATGACAGATTTATATGTCAAAATGACAGCTGGGCGTGGTTTCGGAATATTTCTTTAAATGAAAGAGTTGGTCATGTGACATGCCATTTTGAAGGTCTTTTTATGCTTATTATCAAATTCCGACCAATTTTAGAATTGATTTTTTGATTCCTAATTTCAGGCGGTAGGTACCTTTTATACCACCAGAGGCAACAATTAACTGTAGTTGCCATGATTCCTAATTTCAGGCGGTAGGTACCTTTTATACCACCAGATGCAACAATTAACTGTAGTTGCCATGGTTTGCTGATATTTGTCATTTTAAAACGTGCCTGTCAAGTGTTCTAAACTTCGCTAATATCATTTAAGTCAAATTTCGCGTTCGCTAGAAGAAAAAATACAAGGAGTTATCATTTTTGGTGAGGCTAATCGGAATTATTACGCTGCAGTTCGAATCTTCAATGAAGCTTTCCTGACCGGCCAATGTGCA
Organism: Pissodes strobi; assembly: GCA_016904865.1. Classification (NCBI taxonomy): domain Eukaryota; kingdom Metazoa; phylum Arthropoda; class Insecta; order Coleoptera; family Curculionidae; genus Pissodes; species Pissodes strobi. The sequence continues at coordinate 469,114 of MU182247.1, forward strand.
GCTTTTGTCAAAATTTCAAGTATTAGGTACGGTAAAAGATGCCCCAATATCTGGAAGGCCCAAAATTAGCGAAAACGTGCAAGTGCAGGTCATAGCTGAAATGGTAAATAACCCCCAGCAATGTACTAAACAAGTAGCCGAGACATGCAATATTTCGTGTTCATCCGTTAAGAACATTTTAAAAAGTAATAAATTTCATCCTTATAAGATGAGAATGATCCACGAATTAACAGAAGATTATCCTGATAGGCGATTAGAGTTTTGCGAGATTATGGTACGAAGGATTGAAGCAAATCTCAATTATCTGAGCCATATTTGTTTTAGCGATGAGAGTACCTTTTTTTTAAATGGAGCACTTAACACTGAAAACTGCATGTATTGGAGTTATTAAAACCCCATCTGTTTCACGAAGGACATAGGTACTCAGTTTCCTCAAACAATAAATATTTGGGCGGGCATTTTGGGTGACCATATAATAGATCCCATATTTTTAGAAGGAAATTTGAACGGCCCCACATATCTTCAAATGCTTCAAGATATCATCATTCCAGTTATTGAAGGCGTTGTTGCACAAAATCCATTTGAATTCCACTTTGGCATTACGTTACAACAGGATGGTGCCCCGCCCCATTATTTTAGAGATGTTAGAAATTACTTAGATGCAACTTATCCGGACAGGTGACAGGTGGATTGGTCGCCGAGGTCCAACAGGGTGGCCAGCTCGCTCATCGGAGCTGACACCCTTTGATTACTTTCTATGGGGCTACGTGAAATCTAAGGCTTATAAAATGGTTCCGGATTCTCTCAATGAACTTCGACAACGCATCATCGATGTGTGTGCGGGAATAAACCCTGCAACCCTCCACAATGTTAGGGAAGAATTCTCTAACAGAATGTTCTTTTGTCAAGAGGTCCAGGAAGGACTTTTAAGATGAAAATTTGACGTTTTTTTATGTTTTTCTCAGTTATTATAACATCATTTTCAGTTAGTTTTGTAATTAGGTACTTATCTAATAAACCTGCCTAAAAAATTGTTATTAGTCGCTATTTAAGAATGTATGAATCAAATGTTTTCAAAGTCGAGTGTTGAATTAAGCATAAAAAGACCTTCAAAATGACGTGTCACATGACCAACCGCTCCATTTAAAAAAATATTCCGAAAGGACGCCCAACTATCATTTTAGCATTTGAATCTGTCATTATTTGCTCAAAAAATAGAAAATTATTGTCTCATATAATACCGTTCCAAATTTCATCGCAGTATACCAAACGGTTCAAATGTTAAGGCGACGGACTTTACGTCCTCACTGTATGAACAACTAAGGAGTTGCTTTTAACGCATACCCAGATAAAGAGAAGACCGCTTTTCACATTATACACAACTGCAAAGCATTTATTCGCAAAAGATATCTTTTCTATGGAAACCTTTGAATAAAGCCACTAGATCTGCTTCTTTAAAATGACAATGAAGCATGATAACTCACGAAATTACAGTGCAAGAAATTGAAAATTTAAAACCTGATTCCCTTTACAGCCAGCCAACTGCTATTGAACATAGGCTTGCCTCAAGTTTCACCCGTTTTGTCAAAATTCTTCTAATATTGTTCATCTAACCGATGCCGATGCTGACGGGCAGGTGGTGGTCTTCCTCATATTCACATAATAGCCATATTATATCTAGCTCATCATTTTGATCTTTAATTAATAATTCTGCTTTACATTGTGTTTTTTAGTAAAAGATCAGAAACTACAGAACACATTTATTGAAAGTTTCCGGCTTCAGGATAATGTGTCCTTAAGTATTTTCATGCGCCATCCATTCTTATGTTGTCTGTCGTCGTGGTAAGTCATTGTTTTGTTGCTGCTCACAATGCTCACGTCTTATCCAATTTCTCAATTATTTTAGTTTTAGTGCTCATCCGTTACATCGACTTGCTTGGAATGAAGTTGACTAATTGTTGTATCTGCAAATCATCACATCTTACTCAAAGCAATTGAAAATCACACCTATCCTCACTATACTGAAATACATTTTTTTTTGGCATGGAAATTCCATTTTGATAATATTTACCAGCTGGTTATCAGAAATTATATGAATAAGTAGAGCCAGTCAGTGCATATTGAATACATAAATTAAATTAGTAATACGGGAAAGAATTCCTAAGGCGTAGGCACTAGTCTGGAATCTGGTGTGCCCACTTTATAATTTATTTAAGACCGATAATCCGGGCTCCCTTGTAATTTGTCCCTCGGCTGAATCTTCCAACGTGTATCTCTCGTTCAGAAATTCCTCCCATCCAGTTGCCTCTTTATGATTGTTGCCTGGACTTTAGTACATCTCTAATTCGGCCGCTAGTAACTCGTTCCATCTTTAAAATACCGGCCAGTCGTCTCCAAGAAGCCTTTGTTCTGGGCTTTTTTTAATTGCCATACCTCACATTCATAGCAGTATGCAGCTAATGATGGCATTATATATAAGATTATTGCGTTCGCGGAAAAAATTATGGGTTCAAGCATCTTATCACGTTTTTCTCTTCAATGATTCTGTCGGTTATATATCTTTTTGCTCAAACACCTGTATCAATTTTCATTTCCAAATATATACACTCCTATGCTCTCATCTTGTTGCACATGCAGTTCTTCTCATTCGTTTCTAGTACAAATGTATTTTATTTTTAAACGATTTTCCGACAGTTACCTTTCATCATATGTTCTAGTCAATTTTCTTGCAATGAACTCAAGATCTTCTTTATCATTTGAAATAACTACGTGGTCGTAAAACTTCGTGGACCCCCTCACTTAATGCAATAAATTCAATTAACCGTTTCATTTAAATCATCTGTAAATTATTATTATTAATATTGTAGGTATAGTAAGACGCTAATTTGGTTTTATACGCAAATAAAGCGCATTTTTTGAAATGATGTTTTCTTTTTCAGGCTTATAACTCGCTAACGGTTAGTCCCACGACAAAAATGTATAGAACCATATTTGTAGGACATTTTATAGGCTTTAATTGTGCGAGGAAGGTAAAAATCGATAAAAACGATCATTTGCGAGATATGTGAAAACTGAAAAAATGGTAGCTTTAAACTCCCCTTCCCCTCGAGCACACCCCTCACACTCGGGGACTTTTGACATATGTTAACTCAAGTGTAAAATAAGTGTTTTAAAAAAATCAAACTCCCTAGGAATTTTTTTCAGCGATTTGTCTAATTTGAATGGCCAGACGATACGTTTTATACTTTTAGAAATAGTTCCTTGATATGTAAGTATCTTATTTTGGTAATTGTATTTTTGTTTACTTAAAGTGAGGCATTAGCCAATTTCACATTACGATTCAGATGCTTATTTGTACTTCTAGGTCCTAATTAATACATTTATTTTAAGAAATATATTCGTTCGTGGAAATGTTAAGGACGAAATCTGATTCTTAGAGAGAATAACGATTGCCCTTCAAATAAAGTTGGAAATAAATGAATCGGCACCAAGAAATTTACCTTTTATAATTAGTACTTTAATATTTTAATTTACTATCATCATATTGGCCAAGTTATATTGACAATGATTCATCAAAAATTGGTAAGACATTTAAATACCATATTTCCGTTCGAAATAAATTATTATATCGAATCGAAATGTTTTTCTTACCGAATTAAGTACTCAAGTCTTACCCTAATAATAATAATAAAGTAGACTTGGGTTATTTTCCTGTTACATGCTATGGCCTGTAGAAGTTTGAAAATGAGAACAAAATGTTTACGTTTTAAATCGAATAATTCCATCAGTTAATAAATATATAATTTCTGTATGAGAGAAAATAATTAATTAATCCTTCTCAAAGAAGAAATAAAAAATGTTTTTGTCCAAGGAAACTAGAGAGTTACATAGTTGATGGAAACCATATTGATGAAACTGGCTTATTGTCATAATATAGATAGAAAGGGACATCCTTTTCAACTTCCAATTAGAACAGTAACTAATGAATTAAGAATCCTTAGATGATTAATTTTATTGACGAAATTCCGATCTAGTTTCGAAATGAAACAATAAAATTAATCGCCCCCGATACTATAGGTGTACGTTTCAAGATCGTACCGTGCGTGCTAGCATCTCATCATGGATTGTACCAGAAACAAGACCATTTTGAAACGATTAAGAATTTTTATGACTAATTGCCGCATGTTTTTACATAACACAGCAAATCTGTTACAAATTAAATGTTTACCCAGAACTAGACCAATCCGCAGATCAATGGCGATTAGATTAATCTGGTATGATAAATAATTTCAAAAATGTCGAGAAAAAATATTAATTTGGTATTAGTCCGCATAAGCTGAGGTAAAGTAATAAAGTTATACCTTAAATGGAAGTAATGTCCCCTTACCTTTGCGCGTGTTGAAATTGCATGTTGTTTTTAAATATATGTTTGTGTATATCTTATAAAGGCAATATATGTTGTTTTTTTTTCGCAGCCGATGGGCATAGAGACTGGATATGTATTTGAGTTCTCGTACTTGTAAGGAACATAGTTCTACTATTTATAGAATAATAATTACATTTTCAATTGCTTCTTGCGTTCCCGAGTTTGTTTTTCTAAAGTAGGTATAGAAAACGTCTACACTCACTCCACATTAGATCCGATATATAAAACTATCAAATGACATCATGCTTCGTAAAACTTTTCACGTCGTTCTTTCACCATAATATATTGGAGCTACCTGAATACCTACTACCCACGACGCTGCCACAAAATATCCTTCCTTAGAAGCGTAAGTCAAATAGACATTGAAAGTTCCATGTTTTTGATTGTGCAAAGCTGAAGGCATTGACAATTGACAGTGACATCTGACACTGTTGAGCTGACAGGACAGGAGCCATTTTGGTATAAGCATTGAGGTATAAATATCTCAATGGGTATAAGATATTTTGTGCCGTTTAACCGTGGCTAACTGTGTTTGTGATTAGATTTTAAATTTGAGTTTATAGTTCATAAACGAACCATTTATCTTAAATCTCGCTTTAGAATTACTTGCTATAATGGATTTAGACGGTAGTGCTAGACCTGCCAAGATAAAGTGTTCTGTTGAGGGATGCAAAACCAAAAACGGTAGCTTCTATCGTTTTCCCAATTCCAATATGGCCTCAATTCCAGCCAAAAAACAGCCCCTCTGAAGACCTTTTAAGGATAGCGTCACTTCCAACCCGGAACACTTGAAGTATTGGTATGATTCCATAAAAATAATTGAATTAATGAGGTACTATTATGCTGAAACGAGGCATTTTGAGGTAGTGCCATTACTGAAAACCCTCATAGCAACTCTTAGAGGATTTATTTATTTGTGCCAGAAAATGTTATATGCACATAAAAAAATATATATATTTCATTGAGGATATTCCAGCAGGATGCCCACGAAATTTTTTTGGGTGCTTTCGAAATTACTCTGTAAGGTAAAACATGCCCAGTGCTTCTCATTTTATAGCATCGTTAAATAATTTCATGTCAACTCACTCACCTGGATTTAATTGTGAAGAAGATGAGAGCACTAGAGCCTTAGTGAACCTTCAAGGTTTCCTTTTAGGTAACATTGATGGGGTTACTCACCTAGACGATGTAGAAGAGCCTGAAATACCCTCAAATATAGTATTACATAGAAGAACAAAAATTTCAAAGTGTACAGACACCTATATTGCTGGATTTATCGCAAAAAAAATTATATGCAAAGTCAAATGTGATAATTGTAGAGACAATTGCCAAAAAAGGCCTTTAGACAGTCATACTGACTTTATATTAAAATTGATAAGGCCTGGCACCTATTTCTATTTTTTAGTCTCACAATCAATTTCAAGATTATTTTATCTCATTCCTCGTTTGTGTCATTGTTTGAATCTGTCTTCTGTTCTGAGAACTATTTTAAAACAACAATTGGGTTTCAATTTGATACACTGTAGGGATCATTCAAACTCGATAGGTATTCTGGTTGAAATTATTGTCAGATATTGCCTAGTTTCTTGGTGTAAACGAATTAACCTAGTTAGCAAAGGAAAGGATAAGAAATTTTAAAGATTTTTGATACAAAATCCCTCTAGGGAGACAATAGATCTTGTGAAGTTAATGGCATACAGAAAATTTGAGTGTGAAATGAAATGATCCAAGTCCCACAATACTAAAAAAGCTTCTTCATGTATTCTTAATTCGAGAAATTCACTATTTGGTTATTGTAGATCCCAGTGAATTTATTCTAGATTTTAAAATGTTCAACGAATCTCCTTTTTTCAGATTTTATATCTTCAAATTACCGTTTGGTTTGTACTTTTCTACCCCTGATGACTTAAATTTTATTTTTGAAAACGTATTATAACAAATTTAAAATAGACCAAAAGGGAGAATGATTTTCTATGATTTTGCGTTGATAATTTTGATTAAATAATGCATACATATTCTATGTATATATAGATGCAAATCGTATAGTTCATTTCATATATCTAGTATTTTTTGTAAAAATGTATTTTTGTCAAATAAAGTAAATAATGAAACAATATTTGGATTATTTAATGCATCAGTAAACCAACATATAGTGTCTTGTTTGACAAACACAATTCATTGCCGAAAGGGGTCTGTCTCCAGGTTATCAATTTCAATTTCAAAATACTATGGGGCTTATGTTAAAACTTTTACGTTAACTCTAACGTACGTGTTGTCGATAATTTAAGGCAAATGCTCAATTTTTCTAAACTCCACTATAATTTATAGACAAAGATTGGTAATTTTTCTAGGTGTATGTATTGTCTAATAGTCAAGTCGTTGAGAACTCGACCTTGTAGAATTTGCCTTAAATTGTCGGTAACACAAAAGTACGTTATAGTTATACTTTCAATCATAAATATAAAGCTTATTTTAAAAACCCCGCTCATTATCAGTTTGCAAAGCAATAAGAGATGGCACTGCTTTCCTTATGATGAATCGGTTACCTGTCACTGTCATCTGTCACGTCAGTGTACACCTACAGCGCCTCTCACCGTAGTTCGCAAAACAAAAACATGGAACGCCCAAAATCTATATGACTTGCGCTTCTAAGGAGGGATATTTTGTGGATGCTGCCGAGCAGATGAGCGCAGTCTATTTCGATTCTAATAAATAAGGAATAAGGCATTTAGTATGGTTGAGAGGTTGTTGAGTAAGCTGAAAATAACATTGCTTGAGACGGTGTAACTACGCCACTGTTATAACTTCTTTGGCGTTGCAAAGAAGAACTTTTATTTAAATTCTATAAGCTTCAAGAAATACCAGCTATAGGTTAGCTAATGGCTGTCTAAAACATAACACGTTTCAAATGTTAAAATTGAAACATAACCTAGATTACGCAACATAATATAATCTATTGTCTCGGAAGCACGTGCAACAGTCAATAACAAGCCGATAAGCAAGTTTTCAGCAGTTAATGCTGCAAAACCTCGAAAAGCATTAAATCATGCACGTTGTGTGCATCGTGGGATTTTTAATTGTTCGCCCCAACTTTCCCTATCTATAATCTTATTTCGCTTTATTTAAACATCTAGGGTTTTGGGACACACCTAACTCGTAATGTTCGTAATATGTCGCGTAGTTTTAGCATGATTTAGTTCGTTATTTTGAACGCTAATTTTCTTTGAATATGAAAATTTTGAATTCGGTTAAAAATTTAATTTGAAAGCACTTTGTCTACCATGGTTATATTACAAAGCATATTTATTATAAGTATTCTATAAAGCAAAAAAAAAATTGAAAATAAAAATAACCTAATCAGAACTAAAGAAGACCACAAACGACTGATCAAGAGTAAATCTAATAGGCAACCCCTTGCGCTTGTATTGAATTGCGGACAGACTTGGTTAGCTCAGGTTAGTTACGATGCCGAATATTGAATCGTTGCTTGTGCGAACTATCCAAGAAATCGGACCCAGCCTATATATATTTTTTTCCATCGATAAAAATTCGTCTGAAAGTACTAAAAATGTGATCTTCACTTTTGATACTTTGCAACATGTTTTTTGCGAAAAACTGCAAAAAGTATAACATCGATGGCATCGACGCCCTACCATTGAAGAAAAACATCGATGCTTCTTCCCGAATATACCATCATTGTTTGGGTTAGTTTGGGCTAACTGATTGGGTTAGTTTTCGCGGAATTTTCAACCGAATATTTTAACTTTTCTCCGACATCGTATAAAACTAAAGTAATTTTAACTTTTCCTCATCGCTGTGTATTTTTTTACCTCACTTTTGTAATATTTTGTTTATTATTATGGTTCTTTATAAATATAATTAAGCAATTAATGTTCAAAGGCTTGGAGAGCGGCGTGGACCAAATAATATATTATTTGTATCGTTTTTCTGAGTCAGGTGTAGTAGAGGAAAAATCGACTGTTGAAGGTTTCGAACTGGATCCCAACGCGATTGCCACAATTTTTAACAAAAAATGCTCTATATTACATGTTAGAGGTGTCAGTATGATATCTATATCTTTTGACTTTAGAATTATTGCACACAGTACTATTTCAAAGATTGTCAAAAAAACATGCAATTTAATAGTTATTATTCGAACAATTCAGGCTTTGACTCTATGATATCAAACTACCGAAAATAAAAATATAATTGTCATAAAAAATAGTATTATTGTAGTAGAAATTTCCTTAGGTGCGTGCAGCACACTTGGGTGCTGGACAAGACTGAGGTATGACGCTTTACGGTCACGCGCGGCTATTTAACGCGCATTCGGGCAGAGACAAGGGGAGATTCGGATAAAGTCGACTTGAGACGATTTCAGCCAAGCAAGAGAGATAAACAGTTAGGAAGTTACAACGTCCTTAGACGCGTTTAGCACAGCTTTTCTTGGGTAGTGAATGAAACTAAGCCTTCACGCTCAACGTGTGACGCTTGGTTATCGCCCATTCGGATAAAGTCGGCGTCAACGTCATTTTTCTCCAAAACGACTGCAAGTAAAAATTTGAGATTTGCTACCTTTTTAGAAAACGCCAGTTTTGGCGATCTGATTTTTCATTTGCGAGTTATTACATCAAATGTACGAGTTTTCATAATTTCGCTTGGATACATATAACTGTCGGAAAAATTAAATAATTTTGATGAAATTTTCCGGACACGTATCTTTTGACGGTCTTTTGAACAGGAATCAATTTAGAAACAAATTAAATTTCAAAAACTAATGGTTTCCCGGGAAAACAATGATCATTTTTGGATTCAGCGGTCTACGAAAGTACAGGTATAGTTGCAGAAAATGTTATTTTTCGCACAGAAATGAAAACTCGATATGTCGATATGGGCTTTTTTACTTTCCCTCAAAAAATCGAAAATTTAAAATCGCTGAAAACGTGTTTACTAAGTGTATAGCGTAGATTCGTAAATGAAGAAAATATTATTAGTTTTTCCCTAGACAGTACGGACTTCCAGTTATGCGCAAAAAATCGGGAAAAAGATGTTCAAAACTACAGACCCTCAGATAATCAAATTTAAAAAATGCCTAAATAAGATAGGAAACTGGCGTTTTCACTATTCGAGAGAGAAGTCATGGCTCTATAAATCGTGTAATTTTCAAATGGCTCCAACATGACTTGAGCATTTTACAGGGCCTCAAATTCTAGGTAAAAACTGTAATCAATTTTATAAAAAAAATCATATTTCGAAAACTGATCGTTTCCCGAGAAGACAATGATCATATTTGGTTCCAGCGGGCTCGAAGGTATAGCCATGGTTGCAGAAAATGTTATTTTCGCAAAAAATTAATATCGGTAATTAATGTCGCTATGTGGACGTACCCGGTCAAAACAAAAGTTCGAAAAAATTTAAAACCGCTGAAAATGTGTTTACTAAGTCGATAGCATAGATGAAGAAAATATTATTAGTTTTCCTATAATGGGTACGGATTTCCAGTTATCCACAAAAAACACGCGAAAAACTTTCAAAACAGCAGACCCTCGCAAAATAAAATTTAGAAGATAGATAGTAGATATAAGATAGAAATGTACTGTTTTCACTATTCGAGACTGAAGGAATGACTATCGTGAAATAATCAAGCCGCTCGCGCTCGGACATGATTTGAGCCTTTGACAGGGCCTCAAATTCTAGGTAAAAACTGTAATCAATTATTAAAAAAATCATATTTCGGAAACTAATCGTTTCCCGGGAAAACAATGGTCATATTTGGATTTAGCGGGTCCCAAAGTGCAGGTATAGTCGCAGAAAATGTCATTTTTCGAAATAAAATTTAAAATCGAGACGTCGATATGGGATTTTTTACCTTCCCTCAAAAAATCGAAAAATTAAAAATCGTCGAAAACTCAAAAATCAATTTTAAAAATTTTAAAAATTAACTAAATAAGATAGAAAACTGCTGTTTTCATTATTCGAGAGATAAAGAATGGCTCAATAAATCGTGAAATAAAATTTAAAATCGATACGTCGATATGGGATTTTTCACCTTCCCTCAAAAAATCGATAAAATTTTAAATCGCCGCAAACGTCTTTTCTAACTAAGTCGATAGCGTAGATGAAGGAAATACTATTAGTTTTTCTCTAGTCGGTACGGATTTTCAGTTATTCACAAACAAATCGCGAAAAAAACGTTCAAAACTGCAGACTTTCACAAAATAAAATTTTAAAAATTAACTAAATAAGATAGAAAACTACTGTTTTCACTCTTTGAGAGAGAATAGCGACTCTATTAATCGTGAAATATTCAAGCCGCTCGGACATGATTTGGGTATTTTACAGGGCCTCAAATTCTAGGTAAAAGCTGTAAAAAACTGTAATAAATTTTATTAAAAAAATAATAATTCGAAAACTAATCGTTTCCCGGGAAAATAATGAGCATTTTTGGATTCAGCTCCGAAAGTACAGGTATAGTTGCAGAAGATGTTATTTTTCGCAAAAAATTGAAAAATCCATATCTCGGGAACCCATCCCTCAAAAAATCGAAGAAACTAAAAATCGCCGAAAACGTGTTCACTAACTAAGTCGATAGCGTAGATGAAGAAAATACTATTAGTTTTCCTCTAGTCGGTACAGCTTTCCAATTATTATTCACAAAAGAATCATGAAAAGAAACGTTTAAAACTGCAGAACCTCAAAAAATCAAATTTTAAAAAGGAAACGTGTTTACTAAGTCGATAGCGTAGATGAAGAAAATACTATTAGTTTTCCTCTAGTCGGTACAGATTTAAAATTATTCATAAAAGAATCATGAAAAAAACGTTCTAAACTGCAGACCCTCAAAAAATCAAATTTTAAAAAGAAAACATGTTTGCTAACTAAGTCGATAGAGTAGATGAAGAAAATAATATTAGTTTTCCTCTAGTCGGTACAGATTTCCAATTATTCATAAAAAAAACATGAAAAAAAAAAACGTTCAAAACTGCAGATCCTCAAAAAACAAATTTTAAAACGAAAATGTGTTTGCTAACTAAGTCGATAGAGTAGATGAAGAAAATACTATTAGTTTTCCTGTAGTCGGTACAGATCATTAAAAAAAACTTTCAAAACTGCATACCCTAAAAATAGTATATTGTGAAACTAGTAGGAAATGTAAAACATTCCTGGATGACTGTAGCAATTGCTACGAGGTGCAGCCGAGGCCAGCAACACAAGAGTCCAGGAATGTGCTTTTCCTACGAGTTGCACCTACTATTTTTTATCCGATCGGAATTAATTAGATAACGTATTTAGAAACATAGCGCCAAATATTACTCTAAATCAAAACGGTGTTTTAAATTTAAACTCAATTAATATCAAGTTTTAATCGAGCGAGCTTGAAGTTTATTACGTACCTTTGGAAACTACAGCTAAATGTTACTTTTTATAAACGTCAGATCTGACCAACAAGGCGTTTGAATAGGATGGAAATGTTATATTCCCGTACAGTTATTGCCTAACTGTAAGGAAAACAGTGCATGTTCTAAACCGCAGACCCTCAAAAAATCAAATTTTAAAAAGAAAACGTGTCTACTAACTAAATCGATAGTGTAGTTGAAGAAAATACTATTAGTTTGCCTCTAGTCGGTACAGATTTTCAATTATTCATAAAATAATCATGAAAAAAACGTTCTAAACTGTAGACCCTCAAAAAATCAAATTTTAAAAACTAGTCAAATAGTACACTAGAAATCGATAAAATCGCAAACTAACGGCTGGACCTGACTTTTTAATATGTTGTTAGAAGCACTACCAGTAGTATCTACATATCCAAGTTTGCAGCTTCGAAAGACCTTTGTTAACTTCGTATTACTCGAAAAATCCCGAACTTTTCGCACTTGTTGTGTTTTTTTCACTAGATCTCCTAAACTATGAAATTTGCATTTTCTTTCAAAAAAGTGAAGTTTTAAGATAAAATTTTGGACCCCGAAATCGACTCATTTTACGGGTAAAGTCGTAGAAAGGGATGTTGTAGCAAATGTAACTAGCATAGAACGACGTCTGTAGGTCTAATACACAATGCTCAAAATCCAAAAAATAGGAAAACTCTTTTCACCACGGTTTGAGGATAGTTTCAAAGGAAAACCCATTTAATACACAAGAAATATATTAATGTATTTACAATGTAATTATATGGGATGATTACCATGATGCCGCCCATCTCATGAAAAGTTTTCTCCCCATCCAACGTGTTGACATTAATGTCGACATTGTCAAATATGAACTGCATGAAGGATCCTTTTTTAAAGGTGGGTGAGGATTCTCCGCGTACCATGGCTGAGCTTTCGATACGCACCGCTCCACTGTATCTGCATGAAAACTCAATTGCAGAGCAGAGGTTAATATGTTTTGAAGCAAACTTTCTGTATAAGTATGTACCAAAACTGCTTTTCAATGAAGAAACGAAATTCGACTGCAGATATCAGTAAGTGCGCAAATCCCACACATTTCTTACGCCACTCTTCGAGAGCATTATGTTTGTTGTTTAGCACGATGGTTTCGAGCAACTGCTTCACAGATTCAGGAATGCCAGAGTAAGCATCCTGTTAAAAAGTATCGGATGGAGGATACTCACAGACGTCATATACCACTGAACGAATATGTCTTTCGCAACTATCTCTGCAGCAGCCTTGACCACCCGCGGCCGCTCTTCTTCAGATTTGCTTCTTCTCTCCACTATACGGTAGTCGACAAAACTGAGACGACATTCGATAGAGAATTTCTAGGAGAAAAACTCCCTAGATGCTTCTCTACTTGAATTAGACGTTATTTTCATTACATGCGCAGTAGTATTACCATCTATCGTCGGTGGTTGGTGTCTCCCTATAGGAGCACGTTCAGTATTTTGTATGAGAATTGAGGCGTCCGTCATGGTAAGGCAAAATTGAAGGGAGTTCTTACGAAGCGTAAAGCAAGAACAGCGTAATTGCGTCAATTTGACGTCTCGAATCAAATACCGCAGCGTATATGTAAAACAAAAATAAAATTTAGTCTCAAGCTTATCTTCACTTTTTTGCGAAATTATTTTGGAGTATAACTGAATTTTAAGTGTTTAATTGAAAAAGTCGACACTCGAAAAATTATTTATCTTGTTATTTAAACAGCTCATCACGCTATCGTTATAGGCGTATTACAATAGTGAGAAGATTTTAGGTAACTTATTTTAAGAAAATCAAAGAAATCTGCAAGACGTTGGCGCCGAAATGACTGATTTAAATAATCGATGGTGCTATGTACCGTTGTTTGAGCGTTGTTTCAGGACATTTACTTAAACAAGTATGTACTCAGGAACGTTCGATGAGCTATTAATTATTAATTATTGTTGAACCTTTAATAATCAAATATCAAATAGATAATCGAATTCTTGATACAATGTCGATACGCTATTATACCAAAAGTTAAAGCAAACCAACTTTTGAGTATATTTCGAGAATAACGAGAATAAATTAAACGTGGGATCCTAGCCAATCAGAATTCAAATTGTGTTTAGTGGGAACTCACTCTTAGACATTTAAATCTATATTTTAAATGAATATTTCAATGTAAAAGCTTTTTAAGCGTCGATGTATATGGCAGTTAAAACATGGAATATTAACAGAAAAATTAAATGTCTTTTTTGCAAATATGGTTTTGTAGCGCAAAAACTCTCTATTATCCACGTTTATTGCATTACGCAATACGTAAGCTAGGTCTAGGTATATTGGCGACACACCTGTTGCTAAAATAATGCACTTAGAGTGAACCAGTTCTCTACTTATAGAAGTAACACATACAAATGTCGAAGTTTATGGAATACGGAAGATTGGATTTATGAATGTGCCATTTACTCGATTTCGTAAATAGTAGAAAAGTAGGTAAATACGTAAAACATCAAGTCCGAGTATTCTAGTGCGATGCGATACGCAATATAGACAGTTTAGGTACCACAAGTGTTTTCCATGGAGACAAATATACAGAAACTATATTCGTTATTGAATAATGAAGTCTCATGTGGAAAGAAACAAACGTCGCTGTCGGCTTAGAAAGTGATATCAATAGCGCACATAAAAAGCAGTGAGTTAAATAAAATAAATA
>MU182248.1:0-41154 GCA_016904865.1 Pissodes strobi
TTTTTTAATAGTTGTTGGTGTGAAACCAATTTCATTTATTTATTTATTCATTCTTATAAAATCTGTTTGAAATGCATTAATAGGCACCTTGATAGATTTAAATTTAGGGCTTGCTTGCCTATACTTGTTTGGAAATTTTCTTCTAAATGTAGTAATACATTGAACTTATTTTCTTCGTTAGCTCCTGTTTTTTTTATTTTATTGCATTAAAATTGAATGTACTTTTTGTTTTTTTTTTCAAAAAAAAACAAAGTTGTTTACTTTATCTCAAAAAGTGTAAACGTGGCAACATTGCCGATATTACCATCGGATCAGGCAAGTCCTAAAACCACCAAGAACTAATTGTTACTTTTTTTTTCGAGCCGTTTGTGAAATACGAGACCGTTCCGGGACTTTTGAACGAAAGTGCAAAGTTGCTGTATTTCAAAAACTACTTCAAATAAAAATTTGATATTTTGAGGATTTAATAACCGAGGCGCGCTGAATTTAATGCAGTAAAAATTGAATGGGCTTTGCATTTAAAAGAAAAAAGTTGATTACTTTATCTCAAAAAGTGTAAACGTGGCAACATTGCCGATATTACCATCGGATCAGGCATGTTCTAAAACCACCACGTACTGATTTTTACTTTTTTTTTCCGAGCCGTTTGTGAAATACGGGACCGTTCCGGGACTTTTGAAAGACACTGTATATATATTTAACCATAGAACAACATCAACAATTCATAATAATATTACGTGATACTATACTTAGATTGAAAAACACACCTATCGACATTAGGATTATAAATTTAGAAAATATGTAATAAAATTTTATACATAATCAAAAGGAAACCTCTTTATGAATACGCGAAGGAGTGTGAAAGAATGAATTAAAATACATGGATAAATAAACGTACTACACAATATCGTGTTTATTGAACTCTAGGGTGGAACTTTACAAGCATAATAATTTAAAGATGTGTAATATTTTGTTAATATTGATATCAATAATTTTAATAGAAATCTTATGGATAAAGTAATCAAAAATGTTATAAATAATAACTATAGATGAATTATAATTTGTTAAAATCTAGATATTCGCACTAGGGCAGGAAATTCAATAATAATACCGGGCGGTACAGATAACATCGGATCCAATAAAAAATTAAGACAATAATATTATTATTATGATCATCGTTAAGAAGGAAATAGCCAGTAGTATCATAAAATTTCCTAGTCTGATGCATAAAATTTAATAAAATTTTCTTTCTACTTCGTATATTTGTCAATGAAACTAACCAAACAACACAAAAACAAAATAATTTTTTGTAGAAAATAATTTTTTTTAAAATGACAAACTATTCAAAGTTATCCCAAAGCAAAATAAATAATTAAAAAGAAATAAAAATAAGAATAAAAAAGAATACAAAAAAATTGAAACACATATTCTACTTAAGAACGCCAATATTATCCGAAAAACGATAAAAAAAATTAAGTTAATATTTAAAAAAAAAGTTGACCATGATCCCTTGAATGCCAAACATCGGTTTCCAAACTGGATACCACCACTGGATAGAACGGCGAGGGATGCAATGCAAAAGTGTAATTCGATTTGAAATCCGTTTTTAAATAAGCCCTGGAAAACAATGAAACCATTTTTGAAAATTTCTGTTTTTTCAGAATATTTCCGGAAATACTTAAAATTTTTAAACTTTCTAAACGGCCTATTATTAGGCACTTAAATGCGCAATTTTATCTTAATTTGCCCGGCACTGTATCTCTTACGGTTTTTGAGATCCCCATACATAGACTCGAATTCGAGCCACCCTGTACATACGGTTAACTATTATTTAATGTCTAACAAAACATCTTAGTTACTTAAATCTAAAATGAACTAGATAACTCCGTTCTTCACTGACATTAATAATTGAACTTTCTTGTATTTATTTAACTGCTTTAGTTCACACAAAATACCTTGTACTTTACGTCTTCTTTGATTCTCTCAATTTAACTTTGCCACGGATATAGATAAGACTTCGAACATTTGAGTCGAATCTTGAGTACAGGAACAGATTTGTATACTACAAAATTTCATCCGCCATTTCACCTTCTTCTATCTTCAACAAGAGAGACGCTACGAGCTGTATTGTCTCAAGAAACTGCGTTAAAATGCCCAAAAGAGTTCTTTATCTAAGCAAGCTTGGACCAGGAGAACCGAGTACAACAAATATTTTCTAAATATCTGTGCAAACAAATGAGAAAAATTACTAAATTACTTGGCGTCAGACAGGGCGACGAGTTGGTAGATGTACTTGGCGCCAATTCAAGCAGAGCGATGACTGGGTCGTTGCTTCACGAGTGAGTGTTTGTAAAGCAGTAAATAGTTATTTATACTATAAGGGATGTAAGTGGCATTTACTAGTCGAGACTATTAAATGGACTTACATCCCGAGGATTATATAAGATTTTTTCTCTTCCCTGCAGAATTTATTCTTGGATTTTTATTAATTTAATTCGATACTTTTCGCATGAAATTATGAAGACAGCTTTGGCCGGTTTCTATAGCGTCATATAAACAATCTTATTTTATCAATAACGTCAAGCTGACAGTTTATTATTAAAAATTGTGAAAAATTGAATTTATCGATTTGTATAATAGCTAAATGGATATAGAAGAATCAGCAAATATCGCTTTTCCAACAAAGAATGTTATTGTAGTTTCAGAAACCATGCTTTTGGCGTACTTTCAAGAAAAATCTGCTGTATTAAAGTCTCCATCGAGCTTATGGTGTGAATATTCCATGTTGAAGTCCGCCGTTTTCATAGAGAAAAACATAGATCTTCCAAGTATCCTAAACTTCGAGCATTTT
This sequence comes from Pissodes strobi, assembly GCA_016904865.1. Classification (NCBI taxonomy): domain Eukaryota; kingdom Metazoa; phylum Arthropoda; class Insecta; order Coleoptera; family Curculionidae; genus Pissodes; species Pissodes strobi. Next base: position 2,852 of record MU182248.1, read on the forward strand.
TAAAAAGAAGAAATGACGGGTGTAATCCTAAAAAATCCAATGTGTTTGACAGGGAAAATGTGAATAAGTTCCTATTTGAAGCCCTCGATAATATTTATTTAATGTTGAAGGTTGTAATCATTATGGAAATTGCTGATGAGTTGCAAATAATTGTTTTACAATATAACGAAGCCAGAAGTGTCCTGCAGTACTTCAAGAGTAACAGAAAACTTGGTTAGAGATGGAGAATTTATGGAGTCAGAACATTCCATACAAACTGAGAAATTTTTTATTTCATCAACAACGTCAAGCTAACAATGATTTATAAAAATGGAGTAATATTAAGTCAAATAAATATTTCACAATTCAATTATTACAATTATGAACATTATTTACAAAATTTGGATAATTGATTTCTCGTTTTTTTTTCAATTTGTATGGAATGTTCTGACTCCATAAATTCTCCATCTCTAACCAAGTTTTCTGTTACTCTTGAAGACTTCTGGCTTCGTTATATTGTACAAAATTTTATTTGCAAATTTCTTTTTATTGTTGAAGCTCTCGGCTACATAACTTTCCGCAATAGTTGGATATCCATCCTCTATGTCGCTTGAGAGCTAAGACATCAACTCCAGTATTTGCTAATAAAGTGACCGACGTTCTTCTAAGGGAGGGTCCAGTATACTGCTTAAAATTCTCAAAGTTCGAAATTTAAAATTTATCAATTTTACTTGGAATTGAAGAAATCGTGTTTTCCCGACAGGCTGATTTAAGCACTTTCCGTTTTGATATCGCATGAAGAAGCGAGGATTAAAATTCGTCATGTGAGATCTTATATCAATGTAATTTTGCAATAACAAACCTTCTCACTGTAAATTTACGTGCTATTCCATTTTTGGAATCAGGAATAGTAACAAATAATAAAGTTATAAAACTTCATGCCTTAATTCAACATTGTATATTTTCTTTACACAGAGCTCATTAGAACGGCACGCTCCAGCAATTCCCATTATCATTACAACCTTCATCATTAAATAAATATCATCGGGGGCTTCAAGCAGGAACTTATTCACATTTTCCCGGTCAAACACATTGGATTTTTTAGGTTTATACCCGTCATTTCATCTTTTTTAAAATGCTCGAAGTTTAGGATACTTGGAAATATCTATGTTTTCCTCTATGAAAATGATGGACTTCAACATGAAATATTTACACCATAAGCTTGATGGAGACTTAAATACAGCAGATTTTTCGTGAAAGTGCGCCAAAAGCACGGTTTCTGAAACTACAATAGCATTCTTTGTTTGGCACCATTTGTTGAAGCATTGATACGTTGCTTCATACCTCTTCCTCGATTTTTCTGGCAGCAGCGACAGACAAGCGATATTTGATAATGTCCATGGGATGTAAGTACATTTAATAGTCTCGGACTATATTGTCGTCCTCGAGTAAATGTCACTTAAATCCCTTATAGTAAAAATAACTATTTTCTACCGGCTCGGACAGGGAGATTAGAACGGGGATTTGCGCTGAGGCGTATGCATTTGAGAGGGTAGAAGCATGTTTTTCTTTATTTGACATATTGTTGTTTACACAGCACTGACGGAGACAAAGATATATTAAATTGAGAATGATTAATAACAATTTCCTTGACAGAGTGACAGCTTGCTTTCCAGCAATTGTTGCATACAACGGAATCTATTATACCGAGAATCCAGGTTCGGACTAAGGAGTAACGGAAATACATTGCTTTAAATGCACAAATTTGCTGTTTACCTGGGGTGAAATAAATATACTTGGGTTTCAATTATGGCTCATTCATACTACGGACATACTATACGATGAAAAACCGTAAGTTAATACACATGTTAAGGTGTTTTTCCAACAGTGTTTTACATATATATTTGATTATTGCATTGTCATGTTAATGACATTATTTTTTTCTATTTTGGTATCATAAAGAAGTCTTTTCGATACGCAAAGTAGTGTCGAAAAGAAGCTCTTTTCGACACTACTTTTGTTGACTGGTTGCTATGATATTAACAAAATTGCTCAATGTCAAGGTTCACTAGCAAAAATTTCGCTTTCAATGGGATTTCTACTAATAAAGACGTCAAAAATGACAAGATGGCCTGTCATCTTTTGATTGCAACTGGAGTAAATTAACATTTTTCATTAAAAAACGTGCAAAATAGCAAAAATAGTATGAAATACACGTTTTAAAAGACATTTAGCGCACTCGCACGTTAGGAAACTCACCGCAAGCGGGTCGTTTCCTAATTTCGTGATCGTGCGAAAAAATATGGTCTTTTAAAACTATTATCTTAATATACTATTTTGTTACATTTTCCTTTTAGGAGAAAATAGATAAAATCTTGTATATAGCACGTGAGATGTTTTAATTTCTTTACTTATGTACTTATAAAACTTGAGTACACCTCGTTCTGCAACAAGCACACTCTTAAGAAAATGTTCTACTTTTGTCACTTATTTCGTAAATAACTGCTTTATTTGCAATTTCAAGAAACTTAATATGCAAGTAAATTGTTTTATTGTTTTAGGCTATTGTGGATATTTAAATATTTTTTTAAATTCCATTGTTGGCTTTTGACTTATCATTATCACTACTCATATTTCTTTTCAGAAAATAGACTTCGAAATATCCGACGAAAATAAGCGCGCATAGAAGGAGTATTATGAAAAGCCTGTATCATACATATTTTATGATACTGAATGATCCATTTATACGTTTTTCTTAGGAATAGAATGGCATATGAGTGAGTGTAACATTATTTTACACATTTTAGTTGCTTTAAGTAAAATCAATTTTCGGTCGGTATTCGGTTAATTCAATTTAAATATTTAAGTATCTAATAAACACGGCATTACTTCGTTGTCGGTTGAAATCACAGTGCAATGTGAATTGACAAATGATGTACTCTATCTGAATAAGCGGAACCTTAGATAGATAGACATTAAAACTATTTTGCCTGTCTTGTGTATACGCATACAATTGATCCTCTAGCGATCATTAATCAACGATGCAATTATAGGTTTAGTCGTGCTAGTAATCCATAATGGTTATATGGGAATAACGGGAATGCGTTTATTATATTCGCACATCGGGTGTGCTGTACAATAATAAATAACATAATAAGATATTGTATGTATGAAGTTCTCACAGGCTTTAGTCGATAGGTCAAAAAGAATTGCTTGCTAGATTTATTTTTGCAAGATTATTTCCCTCATTGAAAAGCAACAGATCATAAATCTACATTAATTTTTTTTAGACAAAGAAATCATGATTACCCCGAACAGATTTATTGACACCGTTCAAAAGGGTGTTACAAACACGAGGGCCTCTGGCGGGAGGGTTTATAAGTCGCCCGAAGGCGTGCACATCTATTAATACCCAAGGTGCATACAAACTTTTATGTCATACTAGTCCGTTATTGCATTCACAATATGTAAATATTTAAAAAAATACGAATTCAATTCAATTATTTGAGTCCATAAAGTGTACTTTATGCCCGCACGGGCCATAAAGTGGACTTTATGCCCGCACGGGCATAAAGTAATCCATTATGTGAATGGTATCTAAGGTATAAAAACACAATAATGTACTGGTATTGTCAGGAATTGTATTTTTTAACTGTAGGAGTGTAGCTCAGATTTAGGAAGGCACTACGTCAAGTTGAGAAGAGATAATAAAGGAGACACATCGATAAAAACAATAGCAAGTTTATTTACAAACAAGCTTAAGAACGCAGACTGTAGACTAATAAAGGCGTGTTTAAGTTTATAGATGAATTAGGAGTTTACACTATACCCAATTAATATTAAATGCATCTCTTTTCGAGGGAGGCTTAGATCAAAGTTTTTCTAGAAAGCGACGTCATTTTCATTAATAAAGTTTATGTGAGGCGAGTTGTCTTTTATTTATGTGTTCGTTCTGATATTTATGAGGTAAGTCTTTCTGGTTTAAGTTTATCACAGGTAGCTAAGGCACTTTCACTACTTTTTAAAAATCCCCAAAAACTATCCCTGTACTGGAAATTCTGATACTCAACTCGTAAATTCGACTCTCTCTACTTTTAGTAGCCCCCAGGTGCCGTAAACCTGTGCATACGTTCTCTCAGGTTAAGTAAGGACCTGATCGCCCTGTGCCTGTGCACAGGTGTTCACAGATATGGGGGTTGTGGGATAGAACAGCCAGAAGTGTACGCACTTGTGTGCTGTACACAACTAGACTGAGCGGAATTGAGAGATCCGAAAGCCTGATGAACTTGGCGTTTACCTGCGTATTTATATGTTACAAAATGTTGATGGCTGCATCATTAAGGCTTAAAATCGCTCCCGTCGACCGTTCAAGTTGTTTATAATTAACAGTGAATGTTTATATAACATTTATTAAGTTCAAGCTCAAACTTAGGACAGGGTGATATTTAATTAATGCTTTTAAGTAGTTCACAGTATGATATAAAAATACTAAAAAACCTTCTTTTGACAATTGCTTCTGTGTATGTTAATTCTCTCGGATTTATATCTACTTTTTAGCAAATCATCCGTGAGCTTTGTGAACATATTTTTCGAGAAATCGATTAGTGAAACTTACCGTAAAGTACTACGCTTTCGGAACTCTTTCGTTCTACGAATGACTAAAGTCTTGAGATCACTAAGAAATTTGCTTGGAACCGATTTTGTCGCAAAAAATTGGCCCGAATAATTTCTGAAAAACTTTCAAGAACGTAATTGGTCGGTTTGTGTTATATTCCTGGACCATTATTTTGTATATTTTTGTTTTTTTATTAAATCATATATATGTGAATCATGACATGATATTTATTGTATAAGTGGTTGATTATTACACTAAACTATTCTAAACATGCATCATGCTCTTGTACCACAAGATAAAGTCCTTCGTAGAAGTGTATAAAGCGGATAGTTCAACTAATTCTAGATACCAAACACCAACACCATAAAATTGCTCTCTTGTCGAATTTAATAAATTCAATTTGAAAATACACGCAAGGAAAATATATTACATTTTTTACAGAAAGTTGATTTTTCCGCTTATATTATTAAATGATGAAACATGGTTGTAGACATGCAGGCAAATACAACACCATTGTAGCGTTGTGAAGGTCCTGGCTTAGACTCTCGGATCCAAATTACTACTTGTATTTACCTACATTTCGCACAATTGCGTAGTGTAAAAGTAACGCGGTATGGTAAATGATATTTCACTTTACCGCTATTTTTCGTAAAGATACCAAAGCACTGGGGATGAAATTCACAGCAGCTATTACTCTATGTGTTAACAGAAAATAAATAGTTTCGTCTTTATAATTAAAATCTGGTGTATACATTACTATACGTACGCATTGGTTAAAAGCCCATCTAATTCAGCTACCGTTGTATCGGTATGGAAATGCGTTTCCTACCATGATCGTGACTCAAATGTTTTAAATATGGAAGCTATCGCCAAATTTTTAAAATGCTTACGGTAATCACATATCAATATGCGGATATAATGGGATATTTGGCCATAAATAACTAGTGGAGCGGAAGGGATTAAACAAGCAGAGCGATGGGCATGTAAAATTTTGAAACACGTACCGACCCAGGCCACGGTCAGTTTATCATACCAGAAAGCCGGTAGTCAGACGCGTGATTGTCAGCTAATACAAACCTATTTCGGACCCATCCTGTTACGTTGTGCTATTTTGTAGTACCCTAGTTACCCTTAGAGTTTGGGATCGCAAGATTATATTTAGCTTTCCTTTTTCTTTCTTTGACCTTAATTTAATTTTTAGCAAATTAAACAACAAAAACTCTTTAATACATATATTGATACTTCAAAAATAAAATATTTACAACTCCATTGTAGGCTCATTTTCGCAAAACGAAATTTTTACACTAAAACCAAAATTGAAAAGAAATTTTTAAATGGTTGTTAGGTTAATATAATAGATACCTTCTAGTGCTTAGGGTGGGGCAACTACCCCTGTTTTCACTTGTAAAGTTTTGTTTCCTGGTTCTTTCTTCCCCAATCTTTGCAATTTTGCCCTGGTTGTCATTTTGATAATTGAATGTCTGCTGCCTGAAGTAGCGTTCCCTTTAAAAGGAAATTGGTGAGCCTCGAAACGTGCCATATGGTTCAAAATCCCCTTAGCCCGGAATTTTAGCCCCATCCCAGTATTAATTTATTTTGATTAACGTTAGTTTTCGGCTATTTTTATCATTATCCCAACTTAGAGCGAAACCTCGCACAGGTTGGCATCATTCGACGTGGATGGGACTTCCGTCAGCTTTTATATGGCTCTCAGTGTACCGTAGCGCAGACTTCGGCATCGAAACTCACACAACATAACACTAAAAGTATGTCGAATAGAAAAAATTAGTTTTTTTCAGGTTATTTTTGTCATTATCCCAACTTAGAACAAAACCTTGCACATGCTGGCACCGTTGGGCCTGGCCGGGATTTCCGCCAGCTTTCATATAGCTGTCAGTGTAGCGTAGCTCAGGCTTCGGCGTCTAAGCCCATGCAACATATCACTAAAAGTATGTCGGATAATACAAATTAGCTTTTTCATTTACTTTAAAATTATTTTTACTTTCATAAAATTTCGATTATTTGCAAAAGAAAAAGTGACCTATGAACAAACTGGCAGCGTAACGCCCTCTACCTTTAAAAGAAAATTAGTGAGTGCAGATATGAAATTCTGGCCCCTATTTATATTCTAAACCCACGCATCCGATTAACCCTTCTTGAACTGTAACTCTCGACTAGCAGTTACAGACAGCTTGCAAGAAGCATTCTCCCGCCTACGAGTCCTCGCATCAAAAACACCATGCGTTGTCTACATTTGTATATATTTTTTCACTTCATGCAATGCCCTCCGCTCGCTTCGCTCTCCAGGGTACCACCAAACAAAACTAACCCAAGCCATGCCCAAAATCAAGAAAAAATAACTTTTTTCTTCAAACGTCAGTAAATCCGTCATTACTCGACTGTGTAGGCGGCCGTGAAGTTTCGTTTTTCCTCCGCCGGAGCTTTACTTTTCACTTTTCCGCCGGCGGAGGTAAAAGTGTTGTCATAGCAACATAGATACAATACAAACACACAACAAAATAAGCGTCAACAACTCAAGATTTATTAAACTACAATTTGTATTTATCACTTAATTTGTGACTGCATTTCTAAAAATCACTAATTTATGAACAAATTGGTTATTATTTAATCGAACTTACTCAATAACTGCTTATCAATACGGAATTAAAACGCAATCGGAGACGCAATCTTAAAAAAAATAATTATTGTTGACAGTGTCCACTGACAGCTTTATGTTACATTACCATAGCAACAACCTGTGCCTATTCACCGACACCGGTCTAAGCCGCCTTGCGAACCCACTTATCTTTAATAATAATTAGATATTATTACTATTAAAAAGAGATGTTTTTGCATTAATTTGTCGACATTTGAAGAAAAAACAGCATATTTTATTTGGAAAGTAACTTTTCCTCCATATAAAATAATATACTATTTTACAAACATATCTTAAAAAACACACATCTTGCCACTGGAATCGAGCCCGGACGGGATTACCAACACAACATTTAACCACTGAACCACGAGGCTCTCTGGAAGCAATTCTCTGGTCTATAAAGGCATCTATTTGTCAGAAATGTGTTTGTGATGCGCGGGCAATGCGGGCATGTCCAGCACTCGTCAGGCGTGAGAATGCTCCTTGCAGGCTGTATTTATCTGCTAATCAACTCTCGCTCCAAATATATGGTAGGAGGATGATGTGCAATGTATGGTTACTCGTGCGCTGCATATTGAATTGGTTACAAGCTTTTACAAAGACTCCATAGAGGTAGATTTACACACACTCAACAGATTTATTAGTAGAGGAGAAAACCCTCATATTATTTACAACGATAACGCAGCAAACATTTTGGCTCTGAAAATCAGCTCAAAAAACTTGCAGGGCTTTTACAAAATAAGAAAATTTTAGACGCGATAAAGATTTTTTATCATGTACAGAACGTAATTAGAGATTTATTCCCCCTCGCTTTCCACATCATAAGGGCATTTGGGAAGCATCAATTAAAAGTGCCAAGTATCACCTTCTAAAAAACATTGGCAATCTGAAACTTACCTTTGTGGAATTTAGTAAAATACTTGTTCAAATAAGAGCCGTGCTTAACTCACGCCCTCTGTCCTGGATGTGCAATGATCGGTGATCCCTTAGATCTTACATGCTTGACCCCTGGAAATTTGTTAATAGGCAAATCTCTCACCACATGCCCTGAAGGGAATCTATCCAATTTGTCTGAAACTAGACTCACAGCTCATTCAACAACAATTTTGGAAAAGATGGACTCTATCTATAGACTGTTTGATCCATCTACAAAACAGACCCAAATGGCTTTTACCCACAAAAATCTCAGACTAAATGATTTGTTATTACTGAAAGATGAGTACTCACCTCCTTTGTGTTGGCTTTTGGCAAAAGAGATTTTAAGTTTTACCTGGTAGTGATAACAAGAATTTTATTGTTGAAGTGCAATCTAAAAGAGGTATATTTACTAGATCTATAGTAAAACTATAGGTTATAAGTTAAGTTTTAATGTTTAAGGACCCGAATTAAAGTGATCTTTAATTAATAGTTCTAACAGATCTATTCTTAGATCTGCTAGTTCTACTATTATTTTTCTTGTGTCAACCTTTCTCTAAGTTTAAGATATAATTTGGTTGTTCTTTTGTTCGAAATTATTACTTGAACGCGGAGAGTATGTTGGAAAAACCAACAGAGAAATTTGTTACAAACTGGATTTGGGCATTTAATTAGTTCATTTTATATGTAAGCGTATCAGTATGTTCCAATAATATTGTTCATTCTCGTTGAAAGCGGTGATCGAGTGCATATAAAAGTGACTGCAATGCGATTTTTTCGCAACGAGAGTAGCTACGGATCAATAAAAAACAGTATGATTTCGAGTACCTTCCTGGTTTCATGTTGGATTTCTACGCTCTACACGTCGAAACTTTCCACCCACCCTGTGGAGGCCATTATGCCGTCCAAGAGCCCGCTAAAATTATATTTAATCCTGTCCTTTTGATATAGGCTTAGGTTTATGTTTAGATCAGTAATAGCTGCCTCTTGATTTGTGGGTGTGGTTCTTTCCAGGAACGGCCATGCTAATAAAAAGCTATTAATTCTAAAATTATTTTTTTATTCAGCGTGCCCAGAAGATCTGAAGTTGCCCTTGGGATTCATTCCAAGGGATATCACGTTCTATCCACTGCACTACAGTGTGGTAAAATAATTATCCCGCAGCATATTTGCCTAAGTTTAATGATAGCAGTATTCGAGGCATATTGCGACCGCCATTTTCCCTATGTGCATTTGAAACTTGTTTAAAACTAAATACCATACCAAATGGAACCGAACATGAAGAGTAGGGTTGCCACGAACAAAGGAAAGACTTTTCCAGTAGCGGCTCGTGGCTCTAAAAATGGTGAATAATTACTTAGAGGGGGAAAAGCGTAGCGATGTAGGCAATGCGCCTCAGGCCTCAGGCGAAACATTTTTGGGAACCACGCCCAAACTGCCAAAATTTGTTAATAATTCTTACCGATATTTTCTATGTTAATCATCAAAAAATAAAATATATACATATTATATTAGCAACACAACATTTTGTATACTTATTTGAATAACAAAGGCATAGGGTAGCTCGAGGGTTAACTTTTAAAATGGAGAGATCAATTCGAGGAAAAACATGTTGGATGGAAGCGAAAACCATCGAAATGCGCGAAAACTACCTAAATAACTAACTGTCTAATATAAATTCGAAGTGTAGGGGATATTTCCGGATAGCCCTAGATGCTGCAACTAACGAGCCTGACCAATAACACGTGGCCCTCAGTTTAACCATCTCTTTACAGTGCAATGAATTGCTTACAAGTGCTCTGGTGGTTCAGTGGTCAGATGCTGTGTCTGTGATACGGCGGCCTGTGTTCGATTCCCGTCGGTGTTTTTGTTAATTTTTTTTTGAGATAAGTTTGTAAAAAGTTTTTTTCTTCATTTTGGGAATGTCTTAGGTTAGTTTTTGTTGGTTGTGTCCGTAGCGAGCAAAGCGAGCAGAGGGCCATGGGTGAAGTGAAATATTAGACATTCTAAAATAGTAAACAAACTCTCTAAATAGCAAAAAAACTAAATCCCGGCGTTATTGGTCACACTCATTACTTGCCGTTCTGCAGTTAGCTCCAAGTGTGAGATCTACGCACAGTGGCTTTATCAAATATTATTTGACACCACACGGAGACCACTGTGTCAAGTTGCAAATGGTAGGAAGCTACCTACAATTTAAGCACGAAAAATCTTTTAGCAGTGGCAATATGGTTTGAGAATAAATTGCTATTTTATTATTTTTTTGAAATAATATGATAATAGTGGAAAAGGAGGACATTTCGGTGACAAGGAAGAAAGAACAGCTCAACGTTTTAAAGAAAAACTGTCCTCCCGTAAGGAGGACACTTGACAACTCTATCTGAGAGTCTAAAATTGTCAACAAATATTTTTATATCAGTAATGTTAGACTCGATGTTGCGTAAAAATTCGAAATAATAACTTAAATAGATTGATTCGCCAGAGAAAAGGACGAAATGACAGCATCGCTTGGACCAAAATCATTGCGTTATGTTCCGTCGAAGTCATTTTGATCGTTTTGGCAAAATCACATCCCCGGTTAATTTCAATAAAAGTCAATCTGCATATTTTACATTTTCGAACGAGATCCTGATTAAAGATAATGTAGACTCTCTTTGTTTGATAAACAAAGCCGCCAACGAAAAGCAAATTATTTTTCGTTCCCTTTATGTCCATGTATTAAATCATTTCGCTTTTGTTTAGCCTTACTGACTCTGAAATGTATTCTTATTATATTTTAATTTACAACCGTCTCAAGTAAGCGAAATTGATTGTCAAGACTATCCCACCCCCCGCCCATTCTGTTCAATTTAATTTTTTTAAAATGAAAATGCCATTGTAAATATTAGTAAACATATTTAATATCTATATATCTTCAGGGTGCCCCACGATGAATGATACTTTAGCCGTATATAGAAAAGCACCATGAAGAGCTCAAGAACGAGAAATCTAAAAATTAAAATGTTTAGTAAATCCAATTAAATCAGTAAAAAGCTCGTTCCCATTGTCAAGTTTTGAATTGACTTTGACAAGATGACAAGAATAATGTATTATCATTTAATTACTGATCTGTTTGATTAGTGTAATATGGAAGCGTTATTAAATAAATAATTGATGCGTTTTTAGGTGATATATATCTACAATTTGATATATATATATACGCGCCAGTTGATAAAACTTTAAATATTGTAAGAAATAAATTTGAAAATGATACTGACCTTGCGGAACACACACTGCTTGATATTGAAACTATGCTAGAATTACTTACTTACTTGTTTTTGCAAAACAATGATATGACTATGGGTTAACCACTCTCACCTTTATTAAGTATTGCATTTTTCAACAAAATTTAATTGAAATTTTGCAATAAAAATATTACTTAATAAAGGTTAAAGTGGTGAGTTTATAGCCATACCATTCCTTTATTGGTAGTAGTTGTTATTGTATTGAAAATATGTAGTTCTTATGCAGAAAGTAAGTAATTCTAATACAGTGTCAATATTGTATGTATAGTGTATGTATTGTGCAATTGAAAAAATGTCATCTATATATCGCCACCAAATTAAAGGTTTATATATTAATATAAACCTTTAATTTGGTACCGTTAATATTATTATTTATAAGATTCACTACTTTTCCTATGGACACGAATAAAAATGTTACAAATAGCACTCTTTACTTTCCTAAGAAAACGATTTGTGTTAAAATCAACTTTTCAACACTAGTGTTGAATAGCCCTCATCTGTCAAGGCAAAGTGCCAATCAAATATGCTGTCAAATTATCACTATCTGCTGAAATAAAGGCGTGTTGAAAATATTTTTACAACGTGTAAACAGCAAGAATTAGAAACATATATTTTTTCCATGGGACCAAATATAAAAAAAGGAAATTAAAAATTGGTAAAAATGTTAATAATTTTAGAGGTATAAAGAGTATAAAATTTGCTTGCGGGGAGTTTCCTAACCTGTGAGTGTCTTCTAAAATGTATATTTTATACATTTTTGTTTATTTTGCAGGCTTGAAAATCATTAATTTATTCTAGTCCTGATCAGCAGTTGCGCGGCCATCTTGTTATTTTTGACGTCTTTATTAGTAGAAATCTCATTCACAGCGCTGGCTATCGCAACTTTTGGTAATGGGCCTTGATATTGAACAATTTTGTTAATATCATAGCAGCCAGTCAACAAAAGTAGTTTCGAAAAGAATTTCTTTTCGACACTCCTTTGCGTGTCGAAATGGAATCATTTTGAACGCTAAATAAAAAATTGGTATATTAAGATAGGTATACTAGCTTTAAAAGACCATATTCTTCTCACGAGCACGAAATTAGGAAACGACTTGCTTGCGGGGGAGTTTTCTAAGGTGCGAGTGGGCTAAATGTCTTTTAAAACTTGTATTTTACTCTATTTTTTCTGTTTTGCTGTTTTTTAAATAAAATCATTAATTTGTTATAGTTCCGATCAGCAGTTGCGCGTCCATCTTGTCAACTTTGACGTTTTTATTAGCAGAAATCCCATTCAAAGCGGTGCCGGTGTCGCAGTTTGCTAGTGGGTCTTGAATAATTTTGTTAATGTCATAGTATAGAAATGGAATAATTTTGTACGTAAAATAGGAAATAGTATATTTTAAAAGACCATATTTTTTCGCACGAGCACGAAATTAGGAAACGACTTGCTTGCGGGGGAGTTTCCTAACGTGTGAGTGGGCTAACGGTCCTTTAAAACGTGTATTTTATTCTGTTTTTTAATTTTGCTGTTTTCTTTTTTGTATGCATTAATTTATTCCAGTTCCGATCAGCAGTTGTGCGTCCATGTTGTCATTTTTGATGTCTTTATTAGTAGAAATCCCATTCAAATCGGTGTCGCAACTTTTGGTAGTAGGCCTTGACATTGAACAATTTTGTTAATATCATAGCAACCAGTCAACAAAAGTATATAGTGTTGAAAAGAGGTTCTTTTCAACACTCCTTTGCGAACTGGAATAATTTTGAACGCAAAATAGAAAATAGTATACTAAGATACTACTTTTAAAAGCCCATTTTTTTTCGCACGAGTACGACTGCTGGCGGGGGAGTTTCTCAACGTGCGGGTGCGTTAAATGTCTCAAAACGTGTATTTTATTTTATTTTGCAGTTTTTTTTTTAAAGAAAAACAATAATTTATCCTAGCCCCGATCAGCAGTTGCGCGGCCATCTTTATTAGTAGAGATCCCATTGAATGCGGTTCCACAATTTTTGCTAGTGGGCCTTGACATTGAACAATTTTGTTAATATCATAACAACCAGTCAACGAGGGTAGTGTCGAAAAGATGTTCTTTATGACACTTCTTTGCGCATTGAAATGGAATCATTGTGAACGCAATAGAAAAAAGAGGTTTATGAAACCGTTGCTAAGGAACATAACGTTCGTGGATTTTGACAAGTGGATCATTAGGTTTGTTCTAGCAGGACATTTCGGACGGTTTGAAGCCATCCGGAGTTTGCGCATAGCGATATAAGCGTCGCTTTTATTGCTATGCGCAAACTCCGGAGGCTTCAAACCGTCCGAGATTTCATGCTAGAACAAACCTATTATTAATTTTATCATACGGCATTTTAAATAATTATTGCCTTCATGTATTTTCAAATATCGGCTAGTGAATTCGAATGTACTCCACGAGAACTGCGAGAAACTGCAGAAAAAGCTGCTGAATAGATTAATCCAAAAAAGAGCAAGGCGAGATACGAAAGCACTTACGAACTATGCACTATATTGGTGCAGGACAAAAGAAGTACGGTCCACCTTGCGTATTTTTATAAATAAAGTCTCTACATTATATATCGGACATCTTGACCATAGATGTCCGATATTCGAACAGTATAAAATATTAGGCATAATGTTGACATCAGTAATTATGTCAAATTCCGAGCATACTTGAAAAGGCAGATTATGGGACATCGATACATTCTAAATAACGTTTTGATGGAATATCTTCCTCAAAATGTAACACACAGCCAGTGCATAATAAATTAGAGATTAAACTATAAAATTATAAATGAAAATACATGACCTGGTTATATTAGAAAGTCGGACTATAATAGCACAGCTTATACACTACCAGCTACTCATTCGATAGAGATGATGACGGAAACTTGGAGTGTCGGGCACTGCGCATACCTGGCAGTGCCCTGAGCGGTTCAGTTCCACGGTCTCGTGATTTTTCAGGCAATGTAATGATACGAAGCGAACTGAATTTAAAATGAATATTCGCTTCAAAATCAACGACAAATTCGCCCGAAGCTACGGCTATTGCCCTAAAAAGACCGGAAATTTCGGATTTTTATACAATTTTGCCATTTAAAATCGTTTTTAAACAGTATTATTCAGATGCCCAGACATTTAAAACAATATTAAGTCATGGCCCTCTTCTAAAATTTTCACTTGACTTTCCCAAATCAAAAGATGCCGCCGCAAGATGAGGAGCTGGTTATCGAATAAGCTGTGATAATAGTATAGCTGCAACAAAACATAGTGCTCCTATACGTTTACATTAACAAAACCGGAATGGGCAAAAATAGTAAAACAACTATGATCTTCGCACCAACATTGGTTCTGAAAGTTTTTTTTTACAAATGATGTTTGGTAAAGTTACTAGGCAGCCTCTGAGCATAATGCTATCGGAAAATTTTCCAAAAAAATAGCAACCTATTTAAAGCTCGAAAATGTTAAGGGGTTCACAGGATATTGCTTTAAGATGTAAATCCAGCACTGTAGCTGAAGGATATGTGGAAACTTCATTACATAAAAAAGCAAAAATTGCTAATATACTGTCTCATGTTGAAAATCTAGAAATGTCGGCTTCTGGAACTCAGGAATATAATTTGAAGGAAAACAATGTTTTACCCTTAACAGTTAACAGTGTAATAATGAGTCTAATGTAACCATTATTTTTGTCTTGCACAAAATAAAAAATAGGAGTTTGCTGTTCACAATTCATTTTAGTGCAATTTGATTTTTCAAAATGACAATGACAATGGGTGTGTAAATAATGAGTCGGTTCCCGACCGTTGTGGTACAAATCCACGTACTTTTAACCGATTGTGAGTATTTATTTTTCAAGGTTATATTGAATTTTATTGTTTACTTGGGAAATATTGTACCAAAACATAACACGCCCATCTTTTTTTTCGGCAAAAAAATAAAAACTATTTCGTAGCTCTTTTTTAATAAAAAGCAAAACTCCTTCTCCGATGCAGTCGCCACTTTATCACCTTCTTTATAATTTCCACTCCAGCCTTTATTACTATTATAGCTGCTACAACATTTTCTATGTTTTTAAAAGTTGTTATACCAGAAGATAATATTTTGTATGAGCAGCACAAACAATCGTTATAACATACGCCGCCGCCGTGTTATTAGGCTCGGCTAACACCTAGCCTGATAATATTCACGGCTTTAATACCATCATAATGATCGTCATTATGAACATAATAACATAAAAACTATTACATTTTTTTATTTTATATTAATTGACTACACTGTTTTTTTTTACGTCAGAAAATATATAGTTTGATATTTTATGTTGTTGTATGTTTTTGGGTTAGTTCGTTATCAAAAATTCTGATGCATATCATGGTACATTTGTAAATGATTCTTATTTAAATCTTTTAATCAGAAAAATAATTGGCAGTATTTTTCATTTCAAGTTAAAATAAACCGGGAAATAAGTCATATGGATTTTCTTTTAATTAATTACAGCATGGCAATTATTAAGACTGAAATATAATAAGTTTGCCCGTAATTGGATCTCACGACAAGATTTATTGTCTTGCCGTGTGTTGCGAAAACCCTTGAGATATGATCATCAATATACAATCTACTACATTTAGTCATCAATGGGACGCATATTATAATGAACACGCATCCTGATGTCCTGGTTGTAGAAATTAATTATTGCCGACAGTATCTATTTAATTATACTAATTACAAAAAACACTAGCTGTTACTGTTAACCACATATGGAATTAAGACGAATTAATGGTCTTAATAAATTAGATATGTAGGTAAGATTTCAATTATACCGGTTTCCTACTGTAAATTAAACTATATAACTGTTTCTCATAATTGTAACAATAGCAGATTGAATTGAATAAAATTTATAAGCACACAAATGATTTTGTTATTATAGCGGAGGAGGTACAAATATGGAATATATTTATTTCATAATATGTCGATTAAAGGCTAAAGCTGCACTTCAGATAATTAGCAAATAGATATTACCATTTTAAACCGACTTCCAAAGTTTCCAAATTAACCCGTATGTTTTTTATATTTGTTCAGATATAACTTTTAAGCGGATCGATATGCATAAACCAAAATGCACTTTGTTATGAAGGTGACCTCGGTCTAGTTAGAGATTTCGAAAATCTATCGAGTTTGCTTGAATAATTTAGATGAATTAGGAAGACAAAAATAAAATTTCTCTCTATGATAAGCGTTTTAAGTTATGCAGGTATCAAAGTTGTGCAGTAGCTGGAAACCAAGCAGCTAAGCTACCAACTTAGCTATTTTTTACAAAGTAGTTCGTTACTCTTTTCTTACGTGTAATCATGTCATGGAGCTAGTTACTCAAAGACGCACATAATCTACTACTACATGATCGTTGAATAATTAATATTGGTCGGTACAAACAATTATTTCTTAAATTATTTATGACCATAAAGGTGAGGGTGGTAACTAACTTTATAATTAACCACTTTAATTAGTGGACTGTATTACAATATAGAGAGGTGGGGCTTTTATTCATAGGGTGTAAATTGAAACATGTATTCTAGGAATTACGTACTTTAATAACGCAAGAATTAATTTGCATTAAATATGGTAAATATATACAATGAATTCTAACTATTTTCAAGCATTCAACCTTTCACCCATAAAACTCAATAGGTACTATATATTAGGTTAACTGGTTAACTATTATTAAATATCTAACAAAACTTCTTGGTTATTTAAATCTAAAATGAACTAGATAACTCCTTTCTCTACTGAATTTAATTAACGTTCTTTTTCAACCAACTGTTTTTCCGTTCACACAAAATACCTTGTATTTTCCGTAACGGACGATAATATAACCAAGAAACTATTTATGTAGATGAAACTAAAACCTCAGGTGGCTTGTCAAATACAGGTTTAGTTATCACCAACCACCCTTCACTTCACTTAACCTGAGTGAATTACGGCCCAAGACGGAAGCAATAATGGTAGGAATCACGCTAGGCAAATGATGTGTATTTATCAGTGCAACTGATAGGTGACGCAGTAATTCGATTAAAAATGTAGAAATAGTCTTTAATAAAAAAAAAGTAAATATCAAATGTGCCTATTATAAAGTAAGCTTTCGCTTATTTGAAACATCCGAAATTTGAAATGTTACAGGATTTTTATTTATTACAACTTTGGAGTAGGTATATACTAATATACTGTAGGAGATTTCTTGCCTATCTATGAAAATTAATCTGCAACCTGCCTCTTGAATATTGAGTCAAATGTACAAAGTGGCTAAAAAACAGGATAAAAATACGCAATTTTGAATAAAACATACACCCCTTTATCATATTGAATGTTTGGATTGGGCAGAAAATTCTACCATGGCAATTTTCAAGATATTAATGACTGAAAAAGAATTTTCCACTGAACACTGAGTATATAAACAGTTTTTTCCAAAAATGAAAACACAGGAAAATTTATTTTGTGCACACCTGAGATTTTATTCTTTTCTATTCTATTCTTGATGTTAGATTTTCCCTGAATTTGCAGCATTTAAGAAATGTCTTCATGAATTTTAAATTTTTGTAAAAAAATTACATACTTAACCCTTCACAAGCAGAGATCAACATCTGGAAACGTATTTGTTGTTGATCACATATCAGAGGTATTTTTTCTGGCATTCGAGTGGTCGTTGTACAATATTGGTTTGACTTCGTACTAATCTGTTTTTTTTTGCAAAACAATTACCTGATACATTTAAGAGAATA
Organism: Pissodes strobi; assembly: GCA_016904865.1. NCBI lineage: Eukaryota > Metazoa > Arthropoda > Insecta > Coleoptera > Curculionidae > Pissodes > Pissodes strobi. The sequence continues at coordinate 21,069 of MU182248.1, forward strand.
GCAATAATGTGCTTACATATTTCGGACATTACGACCCTGCAACTACATAATTTGGATACCTAAGCCGTTACATATCTAAAATCAAAATTGCCCTTAATGCATGCGGACTATTTACGAAGCATGAAGCTAAAATGTCTACAGATACATCTGTCACCGATGTAGTACTTATTCTAAAAATATATGTTTTGCATTTAAAACTTATTCTGCTTCCATAAACTAGCGGCTATCGACGTTTAGTAGGTAGTAATGTAGGGAGAGACTTTTAAGATGATCACTGAAAGAAAATTTGAAGAATATTAATTTATGTTTTAATTAGAAAATTTCAAACTTGGTGTCAATTTTCAATATAATACGCTACTGACGTCACTCTTGTTTTTAATTGGTCAGTGCTTGTTGAAATTCTAGAGCCCTTTTATTGGTCAATGCCCACTTCTTCACTAATTTTTAATTAAAAACTAGAAGTCTTATTGCATCACAACTTTTAAAATGTTTATGAACATATATATATTACAAAAAGTTTAACAAATTCACAGCATTTAGAGAGCAACGTGATACTTAAATCATAAATATAAACGCATTATTATCGACGTCCGCCAAGTATGTTAGCGGTCGGTAGTTGGCGTTGGCATCGATAATATAAAAATAGAAGGTTTTATGAGAAAATATGAATATTTCAAGACGAATATAGCTTATTTCGAAATAAGACAGGCCCATTAATCGTAATTGTAAAGGGAAACTCAAATAGAGCGGTCAAAATAATTTGTATCATTTCTATCTAAATGTTGGGAAAAGCTGTTATGGTCTGGTTTAATATATGTATTTTACTGTTTCACCCTATTTCGTATTGCATATTCGCTGCAAACAAAAGGTTTTATTAGTAAACGGGTCATTTTCTACATGCAGAGACGTACAGGGTGTCCCAAATTCGAGCCTCATCATTGGGATTTCGGAAACTAGAAGTGATACGAGGTCAGTTAAATTGAGGCAAAGTTGCGCAATTTGATGCTAATTAAAATGCCACCTTAAAAGTTAAAAAAATCCGAATACTTCCGAAGATATTTAGAAAAAACCGAATATTCGCGATTTCATTTTTATTTTTTATGACTCTATTTGAATAGATATTACAAAATAAATTTCATATTCTCATTGCCACTTTTTCTGTTCTACAAGATGGTGTTATCAGATTTTCAAACCGACGTTTCGTTTTTGAGCTGCCATCATCAACTTTGGTTTTTTAAATACGGCCCTGGATTATTTATTACGGATTTTAAGAGCATCTAAAGTCCCAAAACCAATGATGTATCTCACTTATTCGAAAAATTCCTATTAATGACATTTTCCATAAGACCTCATGTGTTAGAGAGAGACAGAAAACATATTTTTGGTAAGATTTTACCAGGAAATCATTAAAATGATTTTTTCGAATAAGTGCGATACATCATTGGTTTTGGGACATTAGAAGCTCTTAAAGTACGTAATAAAAAATCCAGGGCCGTATTTAAAAAAACAAAGTTGATTATGGCAGCTCAAAGACGGAACGTCGGTTTGAAAATCTGATAACACCATCTTGTAGAACAGAAAAAGTAGCAATGAGAATATGAAATTTATTTGGTAATATCTATTCAAATAGAGTCATAAAAAAATAAAAATGAAATCGGGAATATTCGGTTTTTTCTAAATATCTTCGGAAATATTCGGATTTTTTTAACTTTTAAGGTGGCATTTTAATCAGCATCAAATTGCGCAACTTTGCCTCAATTTAACCGACCTCGTATCTCTTCTAGTTTCCGAGATCCCAATGATGAGGCTCGAATTTGGGACACCCTGTACATTTGGGTAACACCATAAATTTTACAAATTTCTGAGTAATCTTAAAATAAGTTTGGTATAATTTAATTTTGTTTTTTTACTACTAACATGATAAATCACCATTATTTACTCCATTCCTCAAATGAGAAGTAACATTTCTCACCCTAGGTAAATAATAATATTAAAAAAAACCTAGGTCAATAATGAAACGGAAAATGTCATTTAGGTTTCAACTTGTTAATTTGACAACTAGTTGTCATTTCGGATTATTTGAAAAATTAGTAGGAAATGATTAATTTCAAAATCTATTCAATTCAAATAATGATAAAGATTGTATCAGTGCTATTAGTAAAAAAATTATATACAGTATGACTCACTTTTCATGACTCTCCATAGTATTCTTATTAATACTTGAATGTACACTCTCTTCGATTTTTCTGGCAACAAATCGCTCTTTGCAGTAGCTGCTGTCTCTCTAAGTTCAGGAGGGGTACATACTTCCATATCTCAATCACTCTCACTAAAATTCTCGCCCATTTTCCAATTATTTTATTTACACGTTACGGTTTTAACCTTTAGATAGCTTCTATCTTTCGGAAAATTACATTTAAAATTAAATTTATTCTGTCAGTTAGACAACTGAACTTCCAGGCTACCTGATATTTCGAACTATTTGAAAAATAAGTAGAAAATGACTAATATAAAAATCAAATCGAATCAAATATGGTAATATATCAGTGTTAGTAGTAAAAAAAATTCTATATATACCTCGGTTGAGAAGGCCATTATTTACTGAGCACTTTTATATCCTGAGGCGCGTATATAATGTTACTTTTCAACCTAGGTATATAATATACTATTATTTACTGCAAAAATAAGCAAATAAAAGAGTAAATACCTGAAATATATTTTTATAAATTTATAACATTAACAAAGCGTCGTCAACAAAACCATATGGCGGCTTAAGTACGGCACCTTCTAAGAATGTTTGACGAGAGCGTGAACTATTGTCTTGCCACATCTTTCTAACAGTATGTCAGTCATTAATCTAAATTTCGTCCGGATAATAAATCTTGTTATTCTTACGTCGAAACTGTTTTATCTGTCTTAAGTAATGTTCGATGCAGCAAATAACTTCATCTTATTCAATGAAGAGTAATTTCCTATATTATATTTCGTAGCTGCAATTCATTTATGTTAAGGTTTTCAACAATTTCACTTTGCTTATCTTTTGGCCTTCTTCCAAGTCTTCTCGAGTTAGATCCAAGGTTAGTATTTATTTCTTGAAATAAACGGAATGCACCTACTGTTTTTCTAATTTCAACTTTGTAGTTCTTATCGATAAGTACAGTTTCTCTTCTTGGATGTGGTACAATGTACATCCAGGTCACAACCCCACTTTTTCTTTCACTCCTTAATTTATATATTGACGATTTTGAAACTGGTGTCATTTACAAACACATTTCCACCACACTATCAACACAATACAGAGGATTTTGGAGTTTGACGGCATCATAAACATTAAGGATAATAATCTTTTTGTTACCGGCCAAGGACATCTCGCTGCACTGAAGCCAAACCTGATGTAGCCATTTTAATTGACATAATACGTATGTGGCGACACAGTATTGGCATTGATAGTAATTTATGTTTTTCAGGTAGTAATATGCGCAATCATGAGACCAATATGTCGGATCACGATGTCATAGTCAGTCTGTTTTCCAGCATTTACTTCTTTATATTGCCCCTCTAGAGCAACAAGGTGATAAGCTCCAAATTTGAAATTTTACAGGAGAGCAAACAAACAATAATTTTAAAAGGCATTATTTATTTAATTTAAATTTACTTTTAATCGTCAATCATCCGTGATATTTGATATAAGTAAGTAAGTACTAATACCAACCTCGTATTACAGAATAAGGCAGAATAATAAACCCCCTTTTACTCAAGACAAGATATGCTATTAAAAAGACGTTTCTACTTAAATAAAGTATTTAATTATTGGTTAATACATAAGAAATAAATCAATTTTAAACTAAAAAAAAAAACAATTCTACAAATAGTAAAACTAAAAACGAGCTTTTCTAATCATAAAAAAATACCCAAAGAAAAACAAGAGACTATTAGCCACTCATAATATTCTTGTTGCTCTCGCTGTTGTTAACATAATCTTTTTTTTTTGAAAATTGTAAATTTAAATACTCATGCTTCAGATCTGTTGGTGTTCAAAAACCGTTTGAACGTTTTCAAAGCTAGCGATATAATTCGTATTATATTAATATTTCACGCCACTGTATACTATCGCATTCCAAGAATGCCGCTTAAAAACTCTCGGCGACACTCTTAGCGCTCTCTCTTGTCACAGCGTTTATTCATCATCAGTTTAACTAGAAGCAGAACTGCTTCGAACAATTCAATCCGCTTATTTTAAAACACAGGCTAGAGTCATCTACAAGTAGAAACGCATCCGACCAATATCAGTGGTTCATACATCGACTACCGGAAACAGTCAATTTCGTCCCTAAAATTCCGATCCATAATAATCGAATTTTATAAAAACTAAGCAGATTTCAACCCAGGTTTGTGGTAAAATTAATCATTTTTATTTAGACAGCCGGTAATGTTAAGTTCTTGTATCACTTCTCTATATTTACAATATTTGCCATCTACAGAAGAGATATTTCAGGAGTGGGGCAAGTTCACCCGCCAAGGGAAGAAGAACCCTTCCTCACCTTCTCTCTCCCAAGTAAGTCGCGATAGCCCGCGCTCCCCGTGGCACTCGGCCATGGAAGCTATTCCCTGATTCTCTCACAAGTAAGTCGCTATAGTAACCGTTCCTGTGGCACTCGGCCATGTAAGTAAACTCACTATTTCACAGTCACTCTCTCAAAAGCCGAAAAGTAAACGGTGTTTCTGGTACTCAGCCAATATTCTCTCTGCTTTATTATAATATAAAGTTTCCCATAACGGCTATCTATTTCTCGTACTGTAGCTTACCTATGCGTTCCAACATAGCTTATTTTATATTCTATTTTGTTGCGTGTATTAAAACCGCATTTCTACAAAAGCCTCCCTGTCATGCTCTCTTCTTAAATTGAAGTTTTCTTTTACATACTCATACAGTGTGATGCTTTCCAGTGCAAATTGCTCTCCAAGGTAAAATAAATTCTCGACGGCGTTGCGCTACCAACAGAAGTTATTTATGCATATTAGGTACTACATATTTTCAATTCACCCCAACTTGAGTCATTCTTATTTGCAAGAAGTTGAAGTACATTGTATATATAACCTAGTAGAGAGAGTCTTAGTAAGTGTTTTAAGTGACTTTCCCTTTGTTTGAAGATAAACTGCTCAACGGTTGAACGTTGCTCGTCAATTGGTGAATATATTCTATATAGTAGCTTATTGTGGGCATTAAGGTAATATTTATTCTTTTATTATTATTTGTATATTACTCATCATTTTCATCTCGGCGTTATCTCAGTTAATTAAGCTCACACTAAGTGGTTCCGTAAGAACTTTAACAAACATTTAACTGTGTTTAGCTGCAAGGTTGTATTTATAACCGTATACTTTGTTAGGAATATAATTGTTTATGCAGTTTTTTAGTCTTTATAAGTATTGGTATTCGGATATTGTGTGATACCTACATACATTGTCTATATTCTATCACCGTCAAAATTAAACACTTTAAATTTTTACATTTGTTTAGTTACAAGCTTTATGTTGTTTTCAAGTAAAATAACATATTAAAATAAGCATATAATGCTAAAGGTTTTTGTTTTATTTTCCAATTCACTTTAGAACTAGCTCCTATGGTACATAGGCACTATCTATATGCAGTCTCTGTTTGTTTAGAAAATCGACCAAGATTGAATGTACAACAGTTGGTACGACCCCATCATTGCAATGCTTTATCTCACTGATTCGTAACGGTTTTTTTATAAGCTTTAGGAACCACCCAATTGCCAATTTGTTTGTTTATTTCCCTCGGCAATCTCATTTGGTGTGCTGTTTCTGATTCTAAGAAGGAATAGTGAAATTCAATCCCCAACACTCTATTTTCATAAAGTAAGTGTCTTAATTTGGTCCATTTAATGCGGTTTCCCTGGTCGTACTTGGTATTATTGAAAATGGCATTTTCGTCTTTAAAATTATGATGTCTTAATCTCGTAACAAAAAGTGGTTCAGGTTTAGTGCGGCTTAGCTCAATAACAAATGGGCGTTGGGCGTTGTGATGGTGCCATAACTTGTCTGCGTTTAAGAAATGAAGCTGTGGTACTGTGGATGGTATCTGCTCCCATGTACGTGTGGCCTTTTAATAAAAACTTTAGCTCGATACTGCCTATATGAGGGCTTGATAATACAACATAGAGAACGTAGTTTTATTTTTATTTTGCCCTGGGCAGTTATCACGATATAAAATGATTCTTAAATTATTTTCTGATTTCATTTGTTCCAAACACCTGCTAATGCATGTATCAATTTCTAGCGCACCTCGCACAAATCTCTGGTGATGTGAAATTCAACAAAACTATAAAACATTTTTATTACATTTTTATTATTATTTTATTGTATTGGGGAGTATCTAAGTAGCAATCTTTCATAATGGAAGCTGTTTGAATGATTGTGCAAAGCTGATAATGCTGATGATTTGCTGGTGATGTTTATGGTGATTTACTGTTTGTAATATGCTGTTTATATACATATTGTTGTGACTGTCTTGACAATATGCCATACTTACTTAGAATTGTAAGTCTATAGGAAATAAATATTTTTTCTTTATTTTTATTTTTATTTTTTTATTTATGTTTGCCGTCTGACTCATCCCAATGAAAACAATATCCCCGTTTTGTTGCATTCTCATAAACTGAAAGCTTATAATACGCTCTACAAGAACAGAATGATATCAGAATGGGGAATATTTAAAACCTTTTTGTAAATCAAAACTAGTTGCGACAACTCAAGGGTCTTCTTTTGCAAGTGTCAAGTCCTTAGAATATTTAATAGTTTGTGTCTCTTTTGTACTGGCTTGTAAATTTGTTTTTCTTGTCTCGTTAATGCAATATTTTCTTTTCTCTTTAGTTTTACTTATTCGCAGTTCAGACACTTGTCTTTGTGTTTTTGAAATGCGATGTTGTACTTATTAAAAACATCTTTTGATGCAAAAGGTTGTTCTTTCTCTTTCTTACACTTTTTGTACTCTCTTAATAAGGGCTTTATTGAAACAACCCATACCCAGGGCATAGCCTAAAGAAAACTATAGCTGCGACACTTAAGCGCGGCACCTTTGAGAAGCGAGGACCAACTTTATCACTATGTAGTGGGGAGGAAATAAATAAATCTAACTTGACGTCAACCCCCCGGCAATCATTAGTGAAGTGAGCCGTACTAAAATTTTTTGGGACGTTATATACTAAAATTGTTACTCTCCCCTATTATTTTATTTAAACTTTCATCACAAAATATATGATTTATAAAATACTGTTTATTTCGAGTAGAGAATAACCATTTTTTGATCCAAAAAGCTGCATAAAGAGAGCCGGATATTTATTTAAACATTACACCTGAAAGAAATAGTTAAAAATGTCTTTTGAAGTGAAATTAAGAATGGCGAATGTAGATTACTTGTAGTAAGTAGAGGATTCTTGAATGCTGAATATAACTATAATAGAATATAAGCTCCAAGTTAATCTTTAAATATCAACAAGATCTATACACAACAAAAGCTTTTTTATATGAGATTTTATTTTGCACAAGTAGTTACGGTTTTAGACGAACTTGTGAAGATCTGCAATAATAATTTTGAAAATTTTGATTTATCTAGTTGTTCTCTTCTAAGATAAAAAAAAGATCCTATATAAGTACATAATTTTGTTTTATATAGATTCTTAGCAACCTGCACAATTTTATAAACGTATTATGTACGATTTTGCATATTTTTTCGTAACAGCTTTTTCATTTTATTCGCTAAATAAAAATATTGTCAAGATGGTGAAATGAAAGTAAATTTTTGATCTAGCTATAGTTCACGAACTAATTTATACATGAAGTGCACAATTACGCTAAATCGGAGCAACCTGTACCGTGCGTTCAATTTATCTTGATAACATTTTGATTCGCTGTAACTTTTTTGTTTTTAAAGATATCAAGTTAAACAAAAAAGCAAAATGTAGGGTTGGTAGCCAAAATTTTTTCTACGTTACGCATAAAATAAAACACTAACGATTTTTTGACATATAAGCCTACTCTATATTTTTTAAATGGAACACCCTGTATATTACTACATTTTTGGAATCTCTAGAGAAGTCTAAACACATTTCGTGTATATTATCTTATACCTATCTTTCTTTAGGTGTTTACGAAATATTGACAGTTGAAAGTCGTGCATTTTGACATTTTGATAGGCTTTAAAATCTAAACCGCATGAGAGCAAAGAAAACGGTTTGCATATTCCTGTCTTAGGTTTTCATGAGCTATCAAATGACAGTAACTTTGAATTTAACCCGCGAATAAAATTGACCGGAACTTTTAAACCTCCGGTTAAATTGAAAGCCACTGTCATTCGATAGCTTATGAAAACCTAAAATAGAGATGTGCAAACCATTTTCTTTGATCTCGTGCGGTTTAGAGCCTGTCAAAATGCCCGACTTTCAACTGTCAATATTTCGTAAACAGCTAAAGATAGGTATAGGATATTATACACGACAGGTGTTTTTATTTCACTAGAGAATCCAAAAATGTAGTAATATACAGGGTGTTCTATTTAAGAAATATATAAAGTAGGCTTTTATGTCAGAAAATTATTGGTGTTTGTTTTATATGTAATCTAGAAAAAACTTGGCTACCAACCCTACATTTTGCTTTTTTGTTTACTTTGGTATCTTTAAAACCAAAAAAGGTACAGCGAATCAAAATGATATCAAGCTGCTGATCAAATCTGAAATAATGGATATATCTGGATAACGATCGACTTTTACGAAAAACAACCAGCAAAAACAATGTTTTTGAGACTTACGTCTTTATGGTAGAATGCGAACTGTTTATTGTCAAACGAAATGTTTTGCACTTTCTTATCTTCCACATAACCACAACCTGGAAAATACTCCCCACCAAACCGAAAATTTCGTATATCTAGATAATTACTAAATAACTAAGATAAGAAGATGTAAATCGTTTCGCGCTAAGTTAAACAGATCAAATTCTTTAAATGGAAAGGAGGCTATTCGGCATGCTACATGAAATTTATCTAGAATTTTTAGAAGAATTCGAAAATCGGAAAGTATGTCCCGCTCTTTTGAGACCTTTTATATTGAAATATAATTCAATTACATTGTCAAACTGAAATCAACATGGCTAAATGATGAAATGGTTGTAAGACTAATAAAAAAATTAAAAACATGTTATTTCTATAAAATGTGTATACATATGAAGGGTACAGGGGAAAAATGATCTAAGCGCCATTTCCATAGGAAACTTTTTTATTATTGACTTCACAGAAAATTTTATTCTTGATAAAAGTTGGTGTTTGAAAAAAAACTAATTTTGACAATGCTAAATTAAAGATAAGTTATACAGGGTACTCAATAAATACAAAAATGATGGTTAGAAAATCAAAAATTTTGGAATATCGGAAGACCTTCTACAGAAAAATAGAGCTCGTATTAAGGTAAAAATAAAAGTCAAATACCATTTTTTCCAAAAGTTCACCGCACCGTTGCGGAGAAAATCCATTTCAATTACTGAAAAACCCGCTTTTTCTTAATTTTATCCTTATTTTTTTCAGCAACGATGCACTTTTGGAAAAAATGGTATTTGACTTTTATTTTTACCTTAATAGGAGCTTTATTTTTCCTGTAGAAGCTTTTCCGATATTCCTAAGTTTTTGTTTTTTAACTACCATTTTTGTATTTTTTAAGTGCCCTGTAATACTTAGTCTTAATTTAACATTGTCAAAATTATTTTTTTTTCAAGCACCAACTTTTATCAAGAATTAAATTTTCTGTGAAATCTATAATAACAGTTTCCTATGGAAATGGCGCTTAGATCGTTTTTTCCCTGTACCCTTCGTATATATTTTATGAATGTTTCCTTATTATTAATTTTCGATTATTTTTGGGCACTTTAAATTTTGTAACCTATTATGATACGTTTTAGTCCGTTTTGGTGCTTTCAGTTAGTTTGGGTTAGTTCAATCAGCTTTCGTTTAGTTTTAATTTATTTTAGTCATTTGAACCCGGTTCCGATACATTATAACCAATTTTAGTATTTTTGGTTAGTTTTGGTTAGCCGCCAAAACTGGGTCGTTCAATCAACTATCGATTACTTTCGGTTCCGATACGTTATTACCAACTTTAGTGTTTAGGATAGTCGCCAAAATTTAATTGATCTGGGTTAGTTTTAACTTACTTAATATTATTTTTAAGCTATTCCGATACGTTTTAGCCCGTTTTGGTACTTTTAGTTACTTTTGGTTTGTTTTGGTTAGTCTTTCAATAAAATTTTGGTTGCTTCGCGTAATTTTGGTTAGTTTCAACTTATTTGAATATTTTTAATCTGTTACGATACGTTTTAGCCCTTTTTGATGCTTTTGGTTAGTTTTGGTTTCTCGTTCAATCGACAAACCAAAACTAATTTCAGTTAGTTTTAATTTAGTTTAGTAATTTGAATCGGTTCGGATACGTTATAACCAATTTAAATGTTTTTAATTAATTTAGGTTAGTCGCCAAAATTCGGTTAATTTGGGTTAGTTTCAACTTACTTTAATAATTTTAATCTGTTACGATATGTTTTAGCCCTTTTGGTGCTTTTGGTTACTTTTGGTTAGTCGTTCAATCGACTTTCGGTTAATTTCAGTTAGTTTCAATTTATTTAAATCATATGAACCGGTTCCGATACGTTATAACCAATTTTAAAGTTTTTGATTACTTTCGGTTAGTCGCCAAAATTCGGCTAATTTGGGTTAGTTTTAACTCACTTTCGTTCAATCAACTTTCGGTTAATTTCAGTTAGTTTTAATTTATTTTAGTCATTGGAACCGGTTCCGATACGTTATAACCAATTTTAATGTCTTTGGTTTCTTGCCAATATTCGGTTAATTTGGGTTAGTTTTAATTTACTTTAACATTTTTAATCTGTTCTGATACGTTTTAGTCCGTTTTTGTGCCAATAGTTACTTTTGGTTTGTCATTCAATCAACTTTCGGTTACTTTCAGTTAGTTCCAATTTATTTTAGTCATTTGAATCGGTTCCTATACGTTATAAGCAAATTTAATATTTTTGGTTAGTCGCTTAAATTCCTTTCGTTTTGGTTAGTTTTAACTTATTTTAATTTTTGTAACCGATTACGATAGGTACGTTTTAGCCTGTTTTGGAGCTTATGGTTACTTTTACTTTTGGCTAGCTTTGGTTAGTCGTTCAATTAACTTTCGGTTGGTTTCAGTTAGTTCCAATTTATTTTAGTCATTTGAACCGATTCCGATACCTTATGATCAAATTTAAGTTTAAATAAACAGTTAGTTTGCATAATTCTGCCGTTCTTTTCCAATTTTAACACATAAACATTAACTTATTTATATAACATACAAACAAAACAATATATACGCATAACGTCTATTTACCCAAACAACGAATCTTTTTCTATTTTAATTCCTATGAAAATTTATTGCACTCCGGCCCAGGTAAGCGCGTATGATTGGCCACGAGTTCCAACTGCGTGGTGTCCTCCCTTCACTGAGCTTCACGGAGAAAATTTGATTCCGTACCCCACTAAACGAGCCGAGTGTCGCGGCTATAGTTTTCTTTAGGCTATGCCCAGGGCATGCATTTGCATGTCAAAAGTAAAGGCGTAGCTGTGATCGTCATAGATTATTTAATACCATTTATTGATAGCGCTTGCACAAATGGTTGGTTAGAACCCAAAATTACGTTGTGTTTGTAGTCGTTGTTATAGAGTTTGATACACGCTCCTTTCCTATTAAACTGAATATTTCCCTCATGTATAAAAAATCCCATTAGAGGAGTGCAATTCTCGGAGAATTACAGCGATAATTGCACTGTAGAAACCGAAAGAGCACAGCGATAATTGCATCGTACGTATCTATGGTAATTCCATTGAAAATTTGACAGCGACAATTTATAAAAAACGTCAAAGTCTAGTGAATATATAGGTATTGTTAAAAATGTCTCGTTTCGAATCAAAAAATATCGTATTTTTGCATCTCTGTACTTTGTTTACAGTTACATGTACGTTTTTGTATTAAAAAAAGAATAAAAATGTATTTTTTAAAACCATGTTCTAATTCGGGAAATATTCCCCCGAATTACACTCGTGCATCAAAATAACCAGAAAATTTTGCATTCGAGCGTGTTGTCTTAGAAAAACTGCATTCGGTCATTTTCATATTTTGGAAAAAGAGCCCTCCACCTTCGGTGTCGGGCTCTTTCTCCAAAATATGAAAATGAACTCATGCAGTTTTTAGACAACACGCTGTCATGCAAAATTATCGGTAATTTTGGTGCACTTGTGCAATTACTTCCGATAATTACCTACCCTTCTAGGACCACTTTCCTGCCGCGCTGAGTTTTATGCCTTACTAAGCTAATATGTACTTTAAATCCGCCCTAAAAATTCCTAATGCTAGGAATAAAAGTCATTGGATGCCAAACAACATATATATTTGCCACCTAATTAAATATATCATCTCACTGGCAGGTGGATTTTATCGATATAGGAGAGAATACGTAACTACAACATTCGTAAAGTACAGTGGACAAGTTTACCCCAGATAAAGATTAACTAGGACAAGGTGAGACAGAAAGTTCTTGTTATTTCAAACACTGATATGTCAAAACAATAAACAATAAAAAGTAAAACCTAGTAAAATCAGCGGAAGATAATTAACCGACGATAGGTCTATCACATAGAATTGCAGAACTTCTAACAAGACAGTGTAAAAATAAAATATAGCAGTTACAATAAATGAATATATAGATATATGATAAATCAAGAACACAGCAAGAAATGGAACCGTAAAACTACAGATTCGATAATAAAAATAGGACAGGAAAATGCAGGGACTAACCAAAACTAACCCAACTAATCTAACTACCAACCATGCACGTACTACCCATTTGCGGAAACAGACAATAACATTAGCAATGTTTAGCTCTGTTGATCCTATGTCAGGGGGCTCAATAACGCCCGTGTTTGGTAAAGTTACACGATTATAGCTAGTATAGCTCATCTTTTTGGCATGCGACACAACGGGTCGAGATGCGAGCTACTTGCTCTAAAAGGATCTGGCAGTGTGGTGGGTCGCAACGGGACCAGACCAATATTTTTTCTGCGATAAGGGGAGAGGGGAGCTCAACGGGCCCAGCCTTATATTTAAAGATCCTGGAGTCTCTACTGCTACAAATATGATTTGTTCGATACGCGGACGATAACTGATATCTCACAGGGAATGCAGTCATTCTTTTCTGCTACAAGGGGAGCTGAACGGGCCCAGCCTTTTAATTTATATATCTTTTTCGTTTTTCGTTTTTTTTGGTTCCCTTTTTTTATTTTACCTGAGATGCATCGTTATCGTACATTTGCTATAAAAGCCAATCGGAATAATTTAAATAGTATCCAGACACAAAATACAACACACGTCAACTATAAGTAACTACTACCCTTTCCTATTCAAATTCGTTCCTGCATTTTATATCAGTAGTAAAAATTATGCTGTGATTACGCTTATCTCATATTTGTAAGTGTACAGATTATTATTATGAAAATGTATGATTCCTTTAAGGCTGATCATTTAATTTTAATCCATTTTACTTAGTTGTGATTTAAACCTGTTATTATATTTCTAATGTACTGCTTTTAGTGTTTCTTTTAATTTACACTAAAATAGTGTGTATGTTAGTGCATTCTATTTATTTCCATTCTTGCATTTTTTGTATTCATTTTATTTGGCTTGTGTCAAATATTGTAAATTTTGTGGTGCCAGTAAATTATGATGATGATGATGATCTTGGCATAAATAAATTATGATTATGATGATTGGCTTAGATAAACGGTATTACCAAGAGCTGCGCTTCTTCCTTTGTGTACCATCTCTATTACGACTATTGTCGCACCAAGCAATTATTGTTATGATTATTATCTTGCCATAAATAAATTATGATTATATGATTAGCTTAGATAAACGGTATTACCAAGAGCTGCGCTCCTTCTTTTGTATACCATCTCTATTATGACTATTGTCGCACCAAGCGATTATGATTATGATTAATATGATTATCGTAGATATACGGTATTACCAAGAGCTGCGCTCCTTCTTTTGTATGGCAAGTTTTACTTAGTTTACATATTATTCTGTCTCACCTTAACCCGTCAATTTGACATAAATCAGAAAACATTTTAGGGTAAATAAATCCCTGATCAATTCTAAATTAAATAAATATCTCTAACTATACACTTGCTGTAAACCAGGTGTGCTATCCTTTTCCTACAAAGCCCTATTATGACCGTCACAAATTATTGCATCTAATGGTAGTATCGCCAGATGTCCTCTTGGCGAAGATTTACACTTGTAACTTTAGCCTATTTGCCGGTCCTCGAGATAATAGAAGGATAATCTGTTTCATTTTTGTCAGTAATCTGTTGGTTTTATGAGTTAATGAGATTCCCTATTCCGTGAATTTTGATTGTAGTTAAACTTGCAATCGTTACTGATTGATTATAGAACACAAAAATTAAAGCCCTGCCTTATTTGAAGAGATTGTAACCATTTTCTGCCCTCCCTGAGTTTAGCCGAATTTTTACCTGCTTTTGTGTCCAGAAAATGGGATGGAGCCCTTATGTATGTGCCACCAGAATATAGAGTTGGTGAAATTAAAATAATGAGAGTATACATTTTTGAATAAATAGAATTGGTTCTCACCTGGCATAGTACACACAGAAACGTTGTTTTTTCCATTACTTCTTCCGATGGTATCGTTTGATTACTGCAAGTGGATCGTGGCATTTTTGTTTTTACTGACTAATTTTAGATAGAAATATTAGCTAAACTTGAGCTTTAAATTAATGATGCTATAGACATGCCCCGTGATACGTTGTTAACGTAACACAGCACATGGCCATGTTGCGGCTAGGAGAATATCTGCAGAGCCATGGCGAATTAAGTCACTGTTTATGAAATTTGCGACCCCCGCGTCATCCACCCAGCGTCGTTCACGAATCACAACTTTCTCCGTGACCAACTTTCCACCACTCTACGGATATTAGTCCTAGCTGGCTTTTGAAGTACGTGTACTCATAGATGAAGCTAGGAGAATATCCGCGGAGTCATGGCTAATTACGCCACTGATTATGAAATTTGCGATCCCTGCGTCATCCACTGAGCGTATCACAACTTTCTCTGTGACCAAACTTTCCACCACTCAATGGAAACTCGTCCCGGCTAGATCTTGAAATACATGTACCCACATGGTTTCGCCATATAGCGACACGTATAAGGTCCGACAGGTACTGGCGGAATCGCGGATTGTTAGAACCACGAATTAAGAAACTTGTGATCCCTGCGTCATCCGCAGAGCGTCGTTCAAGACTCCTAAATTTCTCCATCTAGTATTTTGTGCCGTTTTGTTAGCACTAGCTGCCTTGCCTCTCTTGTCACGTTGTGTATTTATATTTTTAGCATAGTCTAAAGTGTATACCTTTTTTGTTTCGCCATTGAGAGCCAAACTGTGTTCATAGATAAAAGTTCTTTTAGTAGGGTCACCTGGGTCACCACGTCTCCTTGTTTTAGCTGGTATTTTGATAACATTAGATAAAATGAAGTCATGCTGTTGTTGAGTGGAGAGCATGCAATAGTTTTTAAAAATGCTTTTTCTGGACCCTTCGTTAATTTTACAGCACTTATTTTGGCACTTTTTGCAGGGATTGGGCTTTAAACACTAGTGATGACGTCGGGACGAGAGATTCTCGTCTCTCGTCTCGTATCGTCTCATCTCGACGAGACGAGATAGGTATTTGCTCTCGAATGAATCATCGAGACGAGACGAGAGAAAGATGCTCTCTCGTCGAGAGTTTCTCGTTCTTCTCTCGATCTTTCGAGCAAAAAATTGGCATAATAATAATAAAAAAAAAGCAAAACATCTTTATGATTTTTTCATACATAAGTAATTTGGTGATATCTATTGTATTAAATTCGAAGTTAGCATACACATTTTCTACACTTACGGTCGGTTTCCCAATGTCGAGTTAACTCTTAACTCGCGAGTTACCCTCGATTTTTCTATAGAAAACCCGCGGGTTAAACCTAACTCGTTATTGAGAAACCGGCCGTTAGGGTTTTTTAAGGGTGGGGGTCATTAAGAAAAAATATAAATGGGATATTGTGATACCTTACTTGGAAGGTGTTATCGAATACCTTATATGCCAAAATATTAGATTCATATAACCCTCCAAAATGAAATGTCGCTATTATTTTTTCTATTACATTTTTGCATTTTGGACATGCTCTAGAATCAAAAGAGTTTAACATGGGAAATAAAGAAAGGATTTGTAAATATTATGCGATTGCTCTTAAAAGTGTAGGATCTAAGATCTAATAGGGCAAGATCTTATAGGATAGGATAAAATAATATAGGGAACGTGCAAGTTGTTTTTTTTTAATTTTACTTACTCGATAAGACCTTAAAAATAAAGTATCGCCTTCGCATTTAAAAAAATAAAGATTTTTTTTCAATTTCATGAGTAAAAAATCGTTTATGTAGTAATATTCCCTTTTTCCAAAATCTTAATTTTGGAAACATTTCCAACAACTTTTCTTTTACCTTTTTTATATTCTTTTTATTTAGATATTATTGTAATCTGTATAAATTCTAATTTATGATCGCGCTAATAAAAATAGTATTCTATTCTTTAATGCGCCTGCCCTAACAACCGTGAGGTGTAAAGTAGGCGGTTTTTTGAAATAAGAACAACAATAGAGATCTTGCCAATTTGCTGTAATATAAAAATTGTAATTAAATTTAAATTCTAATATATTCTCAAAAAGGGTTCATATTTAAATCGAAATTTAAATTATTTTTTCTAAGAACTAGAAGAATCCTATTTATCACACAGTTCACAATATAAAGCGAGGGAGTTACATTTTCATAAATATGTGTTATTGAAAATGTCCCGCACGCTTACTTACCTTTGTCTTACCTCTTTCGATAAAAAAAAATTAATAAAGCACCAATCTTAAACATTTATTTTCATTTTAAATGCACAAAAAGGATTATGTTAAAAACAACCAAAATAAAAAAAATAACAAAACCTAGTGTTGGTTATATAGGGTGATTTTTTATGTCCACCCTCTTCAAATTTTTTGTGCCACTGTGTAGAACAAAATTTTGACTGGAAAGCTATAGCGTTTGAGAAGTAGTTTGTGCACAATACATATTTTTCTGCAGAGGGTGTTGCAGATTGCTTAAAAATACGTTGCATTGAATTAAAAAAATGTTTTTACAGCATTTAAATAAATAAGGTTACTATAAATTGTACACAATGAACACGTAGAAAGCTAATAAATCTTTAAATTTTTGTTGTAAAATTTAAAGTATAACAAGATAATTAAAAAGAAGCAATCAAAAAAATCTATTATTTAAATAATTTTAAATACATTTTCTCTTCTTTTTAAAGCTCTATCGGCCAGAGTAAGAATGGATCAATAATCTGACTTTTCATATCAAGAAACCCCCGTATGCCAATTTTCAAGATAATACGTCAAGAAATGCATAAAATATTAAACAATAACGATTTTTAAAATTAACACCCTGTGGACAAAGAACGGACCTATGTTAATATATACTTTTAATTCATAAAATAACCCAAGGAATAACCCCCTTTAACCTCGTATATTTTGTTATGTTTTATGCTTTCTCAAATTGAATATTTAGTATTTACGAGAGGGTCGAGACGAGACGAGAGAAGGGTTCTCTCGAGCGAGAGAAAGCGTTCTCTCGGAGAGACGAGAGACATATTTTCTCTCGGCTGACGAGACGAGACGAGAGAAGGCCTATTCTCGTCTCGTCTCGTCTCGACGGCAACACTATTAAACACTCACCAGCAACAAATACACCTTTGTTATTTACGTATGGTGCGCCCGACGTTTTCTTTTGTTTTGTCAGGTTTCTTTTCCACAATAATTTAGATATAGTTTTTTTTCCAATTTCGTCCGGCGGTTACAGGGAGAACAGAGCCATTGCTGTCAGGACCTGAATTTAATTCATGAGATGTTTCATTTGTGCGTTTATCTTTCGGTTGCGGTTTTACCAGTCTTTGCTTATCTTGTGACTTTTGTTTTGCCTTAGATTGACGATTTTTTGCAAACTTTTGTTCTTTTGGCTCCGCAATTTCATCATCGCTAGAGTTTGAAGATGCATGAAAACTACATCTAGACTATGAAAATGGGTCCGATTTACTTTCATTTTAATGCTCTAATATGGTTACATCACGAGATGTACTAGGCTAGGGACATTGATCATAATCAATCAACTCGCGTCTACCGAAATCTTGTAATTTAGTATTTTATTTTTCATGTTTTTTTTTCTGGGATTATCGGCCCTGTCTACTTCATTCTAAGTCTTGACTTAAACTTGGAGTTTTTCCTTTATCAATCACAACTGGGCTGTGCGTGGCTAAAATCCAAGCACTCATATTCAATAAAACTATTTAATTCTTGATAGCTGTTTCCCTCTTCTTCTCCTTATTAAAATTCGCTTTTCTTGCTTCTGTTTTTCAAGTAGTTTTGTCAATGGGAGTTTGTCATCTTCTGAATCACTTGTTTGAATTTCTTTAGCTTCTAACACATTCATTTGGCGCATAGCTTCTTCTTTTGAGTTAGAAATAAAACATATTTTTGCCGCAAAAGTCAGCTTTTATACCTTACTTGGCATTCACTGTCCACTAATAAGTCACCAGTACACTCTGAACCTTCTACAACGTCATCAGTCCATAAAATCTCAATCCATAAATTTCCTTTACCGGAAACTGCTTTTCCTTCATTTTCGCTATTTGCTTAACTTTCTATAGCTCAACCTACAACAACAAAAAGATTAATAATATTTGGTAATTTTCTATAGTTGGTAATACAACTATTGCTGGCCAAGTTTAAAAAGGGGATTTTTCAAGTACATATCGTAGAGCAATAAGGTTCCAACTACCCTAAATATGGTGCTTGGCCACTTTCTGGGCAAAAAAATGTAAAGCAATAAGATGCCATTCCCCCTTGTTTGGCACTTGGAACCGTGTTACTCATTTTTTGAATAAATTATTGGTACTTGACCTGACGGCTATCTATTTAACCAGTAGGCTGGCGCTTACCACCTTTTTACACAAGGTCAGGCAAGCTTTTATGGTGGTAATACAACAAATAATTAAAAAAGAGGAAAAATGGCGCTGGACACCTTGTTACTCTAGAGTCTAGAGGGACGATTATATTCATTTAATTCCCTAAAAATTTTCAAGATTTGTCCGACAACATTTTTAAAATACATTTTTATTAAAACATATCAACACACATTATATAATATTTAACACGTGAGCAAAATAATCATCAATTTGGCAGCATTTAATGCATGGTCTATGCAACATTTACCGAATAATTGAGTAAATTCTAATTAGCACAAGAATAATTATTTTTGTATTATTATTAGTACTAAAGGAATGTTAGCGTATTTTTTCATGAAATTGTTAAGATTTATTGAAGTTCAACATAACTTATTTATGTTTCATAACGTATGTAAATCTTAAATGTTTTAAATTTAAAACTACTTACTCGAAATGTATGTAAGATACAGGCTATAGTAAGCAATGCAACTATAATCGCTTCCTTATATTAACCAGAAAGGTTCTAGCCTCGAATTTAGCAATAAAATCCCTTCTCTTAAAGTCAGATTAGTAATAACATTTTTTGCAATACGGCTGCCCAAAATTAAAACGAAGTAACTGACATTTTTTCCAAAACTGAGTTATATGCCCAAGAGAACTTGCTGTGTTTTTCCGCACATTTTGATATCAGACCGAACCAAACCAGTGAATAAATAACGAAGTTATGATACATGCTAAAAGCAGTAACTACACGCATACCTACGCCTTTCCAAAATTAAAACACCGTAACTCCACAATGCAAAAAAGAAAGGCAGTAACTGCTTAGCAGTTAATGTCTTTTTATTTGTGGTTTTCACTATGGTTAAATAAATGCTTTTTTCTTCAAACGTCAGTAAATTCGTC